>WOXC01004673.1:0-543809 GCA_011680675.1 Gymnobelideus leadbeateri | reverse complement strand
TATTTGTAATAGCAGATTACCCTGCATACATGCCTACTTAAAGTTGGAGGTGATGTGAAAACCAGTCTGGTCATGAGAATTCTCTCCTTGCCCCCTTGGTAACCTTACTTTTTAGTTCAGAGCAGAGTACATATATATGAGGCAGCATGGAAATTGCCTGTTCATATGATAGTGCAGCTGGAGGGCAGAAGGAAGCTGTGCAGCTTTATATTCTAATTATTTATGAATATTTCACATGTAATTAATCTTCCTTGCCACCAATTAACCCCTGCTTGGTGGTGTGTGAGGCCATCACAACAGATGTTGGTATCTAGCACCCTTGAGGACATGTACATGCAGTGTTTCTAGCTAAAGAAGGGTCATGGTTTCCCTAGATTGAATTTGGCCTGTCGTCTAGCCAACTGGAATAGTAACAGATGAAGGGGACTTTCTGTGCACCATGGTTGATGGCAGTGACTGGGCAGTTGTGCTGTTTGTATTTAGGCCTTTCTGGATCATAGAATCTAAGCATCTCAGAGCTGAAGGGGATCTTAGATCTCATCCAGCATTTTAAAGGTGAATAAAGGAGGCCCAGAGAAATTGTGATATGGCTAGTTATTAGTAAAATCAGCACTCCTGATTCTCAATGCAAAATGATTTTTATTACAATGTAACACCTTTCTCATAGTATTTGTATTTCTCTTTCTGCTTAGCTCATACAAAGCCTCTCCAACATACGAAATTCCAAATGCATGTTTTTACCGTGTCCTAGCTCAGTTTTTACCTAGTCCTCAGGATTATAGAGGACTTTTTTTTTTCAGCGTTGGTCTCTTTGGTATTTGTTGTTTATTAGTTTAAAACATGGAGGTAATTCCACATTTTAGGAAATATATCAGTAAGGTGTAATATATCCAGAGAAGGATGATAAGACTGGTAAAGGGTCTCAAAATCATGCCATATTTTTTTTTTTTTAAAGCAATTGGGGTTAAGTAACTTGCTCAAGGTTACACGGCTAGTCATTATTTATGTGTGGGTGCTCATTTTCTGAGGCTGGATCTGATCTCGGGTCATCCGAACTCCGAGGCCGGCGCTCTTACTCACTTCGCCACCTAGCCGCCCCTTCAGGGCAGTTGGGGTTAAGTAACTTGCCCAAGGTCACACGGCTAGGTTTTTGTTTGTGTGGATTAAGTGTCTGAGGCCGGCTCTGAACTCAGGTCCTTCTGACTCCAGGGCCGGCGCTCTATTCACTGCGCCACCTAGCCGCCCCAAAATCATGCCATATTAAGAACAGATGAAGAAACTGGGGTCATTTGGTCTGGAGAAGAGAAGACTTGGAAGTTAAGTTAGCATGGGGGCCTATGGTTGCCTTTGAGTTTCTAAAGGTAGACCATGTGGAAAAAGGATAAAACTTGTTCATCTTGACCCCAGATGACATAATTTAGAACAATGAGTGAAAATTAGACAGAGGCAAATTTTCCTTTGATTTAAGAAAAGGCTTCCTAATCATTAGATTGATATAAAAGTGGAATGAGTTACCCTAGGGTGTCACAGTTGGATGATTAGTTAGGTATTTTGTAGAGCAGCTTCTTAGATATGGGTTGGACTGGTTGGCCACTGACTGAGGTCTCTTTCAGCTCTGAGATTCTTTCAGAATAGGTATAACTGATAGATGTGCAAGCCTCTTGGGTGTGAACACTGAAAAATTTTAGAGAGTGGATGATAGGACAGTGGCAGCCAATTTGGAGATTTCCTGAGGATCCTGATGTATGAATTGAGGAGCCATGCAAAAATAAAATTATAAATCACTTTCACTTAGTAGTTATTCTCTGAAAAAGCTTGTGCAAATCTCTTTGCTTTGTAACTTGATTACTGTTTCAAATGCAATGGGGAAGTCATTATTTAATTGGTGAATCATTATAAAATGTAGGCTCCCTTTCTTATGTGAATATTTTTCATCATTCATTTCTGCCTTTTTTTTTGAGGGGGGAAGGCAGAGCAATTAGGGGTAAGTGACTTGCCCATGTCACACGACTAGTAACTGTTAAATGTCTGAGGCTGGATTTGAACTCAGGTCCTCCTGATTCCAGGGCCAGTGCTCTATTCTTTGCGCCACCTAGCTGCCCCCTATGTGAATATTTTTCAAAGGATTCATATTGATATGTGATTGCATCCATGTAAATGGTTCTACCAATAGCGGAAGATTTAAACTTCTCCATTTCTGTCTACCTTGTGCAAGTCTTGTCTCTATACTGCCATAAGTTTGCTAGTGGGGAAATCCATCCAAAATTGTGGGGGTGTTCCTCTCTTTCTCCTGACGTTGTATGGATAATAATGGAGCAGATAGATTGCTCATCGGTTATCTGTTTCTCTAATTGCCAGATCAGCCCATCTGTTTTTTTTCTTCATATATTTCTATGTTGCAATAATTTACTCAATTTACCCCCCCCCAATTTCTAATTTACTATACTATATATAGTATATCTATACTATAGTTTATATATAAATATATATTTATCATACACACACACACACCTTGTATACTATACTGCCTGTTCGTGTCCTTTGACCTTACCATAACTACATATATACTATAGTATACCTTATTTACTATACCTACACACACACACACACACACATACACACATATATATTTATATATATACTATATATACTGTTATACTATACTATACCTATATATAGTATATACACGCACACATATATACTTTCCTCACACCCATTGTGTATCTCTATTGACTTCTATGGGATACTCATGGAAGAGAACCATAACCTCTCAAAAAACAGTTTGGCCTAACAGACACATAAGAAAAACTTAATGGATGAAAAATGTCTGTTGTCTAGATTGTGACATATAGTTGAATGGAAAGCTTATGGAGCTTATCTATCAATAAACATATCTTAGATAACACAGATGGTCAATGAGTTGAGCCCTGGATTAAATAGGAAGAGAACAGCTGGCTGAATTGCTTTCAGGAAATTGTTGTTGTTTGTCCTTTGCTTCTGAAGCATCAATGACATCGTGGAGTAATGTGTGAGTTGCGTTTAGGTGAGTTAGAGTTGCGCAAAGTTGTCGGTCTTTTTCTCTCCTTCTGAGTCATCAAAATCCAGTGGAAGGACAAAAGTCAAGATGACTGGTGATGGCCTGGGGTGCAGTGTACAACCGTGGCATCTTTAGTGTGCAGTCAAGCGCTAAGCACGCCATAGTGCCTGTTTCCGCCACCTTTCATGGCTGTTAGAACAAATTGTTCTTGTCTGCTCTTTCCTCTATAGGACGTTTTCACACACTTGAGCAGATGTTTCCCTAACTCACAGACAACCTTGAGGCCTGTGAGCTACCCTTAACCTGTTTTAGTCCATCTGCTGAGATGGTTTTGTGGATGCTGTGCATGCTACAGCTGCTTCTCCTCCTCCTCCTCCTCCTCCTCCTCCTCCTCCTCCTCCTCCTTCTTCTTCTGAGGGGGAAAGGCAGGGCAATTGGGATTAAGTGACTTGCCCAAGGTCATAGGGCTAGTAAGTGTTAAGTGTCTGGGGCCGGATTTGAACTCAGGTCCTCCTGACTCCAGGGCTGGTGCTCTATTCACTGCACCATCTAGCTGCCCCCATGCTACAGCTTCCTGAAGCCACAGGTGACAGTTGGGTCAATCAGGTGGATACTAAGGGTGCATGAACAGCCCTGAAAAGGTCTCAGCAAGTCCTCACACCAGAGCTGCTAATCCTCCTCAACAACCCATACACCCTAAGGAAATTGTAATGTTCTTTTAATGACATCAAACCTCTCCTGAAAGAAAGGTCTATCTTTTAAAAACTAATATTCTTATAGTATTGTTGTGTAGCTTCAAGTCATGGGACACTACACTCTCCAAAGCCTTAAAAATTATTAGAGGCTCCTTGCCTCCCTAATTTGCCTATATTAGTTTGAACCTTTAGCCTAGTATTTATGGCACAGCCTTTTGAACTGTGCTAATTCACATGGTTCTCAGATGATACTGAAATGAAAAATGATGATGGAATATGGAATTTTAAAGCTGGATAGAGATTTAGAGATCTTTTGGTCCAGAGGTTCTTAAACTTTTTGTATCATGGAGCCCTATTGCTCCATGTGGGCTTCTTAGAATGCCACTTTTAAATGAATAAAATACAGTACATAGAAGCAGAAATGAAAGCAATTATATTGAAATACAGTCACGAAAATATTCAAGATAAGTTCACAGACCCAAGGTTAAGAGCCGTTGATGTAGTCCATTCAGTCCCCTTGTTTGATAGGTGACTGAACTAGTAAAGAGACTTGTCAGTGCTCTTGACAGAGCAAATTTCTTGACTTACTGCATTTATTGGTCTTTTCTACTATGTCATTCTGCCTGACTTAGTCCCTTCTTTAGTAGGTTTGCATCCTGGCTTAGAAAAGACTCTCAGTGGAAAAGGAGTTGATTCAGTCTCATTGAAAGAGTGGTGAGGCTGACTAAACAGTGTTGACAATTTACTTGATCATCTATTTAAAAATTATTTTTTAATTTTTTTCTTTTTTTAAAATGTATTTTATTCTGAATGTAAGAAATAAAACAGGCATTTCTGTAGCAGTAGAATAGAAAAGAAGATGATTGCACATGAAATTGCAAATCTATTGCTATTCCTTTTTAATATATAATAAAGTTATTTAACTTAATTCGCCCCCCCTTTTTTCTCTCCTATAGATCTTAGAAATGACTATTATTAGCTACAAATATGTGTGTGTTTGTGTACATGTATATATATGTATACATATATATATATACATATATATATGAAAACATTCTAATGCATGCTTTTATTTATTAGTTCTTTATTTGGATGAATATAGTGTCTTCCTTCATAGGTCCTTAATTAATTTGGGTATTTATAATAATCAAAATGACTTATTTGCAAAGAGTTGGTCTTAAAACAGCATTGCCATTTTTGTATACAATGTTCTCTTGTTCTGCTCATTTTGTTCTTCATTATTTCATGCAAGTCTATTCCCATTTTTTAAGATCATTGAATTCATTATTTCCTACAGCACAGAAATATTCCATCACGATCATATAACACAACTTCTTTAGCTATTTCCTAATTGATGAGCATTCCCATAATTTTTAGTTCTTTGCCACCAGACATATTATAAACATTTTAGAACACATTGATTATTTTCCTTTTTCCCTAATAGTCTTGTGAAACAGAGCAAGTAGTGGTATTGTTGGATCAAAGGCAGTTTAGCAAGTCTTTGGGCCTGATTCCAGATTGGATTAGTTCAGAGTTCTGTCAGCAGTGAATTAGTGTCCCTGTTTTTCCATGTCCCCTCCAACATTTGTTGCTTTCCTTTTCAATCATTTTAGCCAGTCTGGTAGGTATAAAATGATGTCTCAATATTGTTTTAATTTTCATTTCTCTAATCAATAATGATTTGGAACACTTTTATGACTATAAATTGTTTTTATTTCTTTATCTAAAAACTGCTTATTCGTGTCCTTTGACCATTTATCAAATGTGAATGACTTATATTCTTTTAGATTTGACAAAGTTATTTATATATTTGAGATGAGACCTTTATCTGAGAGATTCTTATAAATCCTCCCCCTCCCCCCAATTTTCTGCTTTTTTTCTGATCCTGGCTACATTTGTTTTATTTGTACAAAATATTTTTAATGTAATGTAATCAAAATTATCCATTTTACACCTCACACTGCTCTCTATCTCTTTTTTATTCATAAATTGTTCACCTATCCATAAATCTGGTGGTTAATATGTTCAATGCTCTTCAAATATTCTTGTAATCTCTCTCTTTATAGCTAGATCATATATCCATTTTGACCTTGTCTTGGTAAATGGTGTGAGATATTGGTCTATGCCCAGGTTCTGCCAGACAGCTTTCCAACTTTCCCAAAAAAATTTTTTTTAGCAAATAATGAATTCTTCTCTCCAAAAGTTAAGTCATTACACTTGTCAAACAGAAGGTTGCTATAGTCATTTGCTACTGGGTATTATGTCTACTTTGTTCTGCTGACCTACTTTCTATCTTTTAACCAGGACCAGATAGTTTTGATAATAATGTTATATATATACACACACATATATATAAAATATTATATATATAAGTGTATAATATATTAAATATACATTTAATATGTAGTTTAAGATCTGGTACTGCTAAACCTTCTTCCTTTACATTTTAAAAAATTAATTCCTTTGATGTTCTTAACTTTTTTTTCTTCCAAATGAATTTTGTTATTATTTTTTCTGACTCAGTAAAATAATATTTGGTCATTTAATTTGGATGATATTGAATATATGTTAGTTTAGGTAAAATTGTCATTTTTGGGGATGGAGCCAAGATGGGGAGGAGTAAAAGCAGGAACTTGCTTGAGCTCCCCCCACAACCACCTCCAATACCTGTAAAATATGACTCTAAACAAATTTTAGAGCTACAGAACCCACAAAGTGACAGAGAGAAACAAATCTCTTGCTGAAGGCAGCCTGGCAGGCTGTCAGGGAGGGTCTGTCTCACTGGACTGGGAGCCGAGCACAGTCCTACATGAGCTGGGGTGCTGGACCAGATCTGGGGTGGCCCAGACCCAAGGCACAGACAGGCTGGAGCAGACGTCAGGAGAGTGAATCACGGACAGCTGTGGCGGTTTCCAGACTTTCCAACCCATAAATACCAAAGAGAAAGTAAAAGGTCGGTGGGGGGACTCTGCTGGAACTGGGTGAAAGAAGAGCACCTTCTGTTCCTTAGCCCTGGGGCAGCAGAGTTGTTGTTGCTGCTGCTTCCAGCTCCAGGCCTGCAGGTTGTAGGGGGACCAAGTAACTGTCCAGAGGGCACTTGCAGAAATCTCTCTGCTTGTGTTGAGGCAGGATTCTCTTGCTTTGCCCTGCTTGCCTCTGGGTCGCAGTCTTGGGTGGTGATTCTGGGGTCGAGTGCTAGTGTGGCAGAGCTTGTTGAGGGTGTGGAGAGAAAGTCCTCCTCACAGTTCTGAGGCAGATGCCTTGTAGAAACTCTTGACAACAGCTGCTCAAAACCCCAGAAATTTGGGACGCAGCACTCTCCACTCTGGAAGCAGAGGTCTACCATGGCAAAGTGCTCAAAAGTCAGATAATTGACTGGCAAGATGAGCAAACAGAGGAAGGGCAATCAGACTATAGAATCTTTTTTGGGGAACAAAGAGGTTCAAAACATAGAACTAGAAGACAACAAAGTCAAAACTCCTGCATCAAAAGCCTCCAAGAAAAATATGAATTGGTCACAGGCCATGGAAGAGCTCAAAAAAGATTTTGAAAATCAAGTAAGAGAAGTAGAGGAAAAATTGGGAAGAGAAACGAGAATGAAAAAACAAGTCAACAGTCTTACTGAAGAAAATAACACCTTAAAAAATAGACTAACTCAAATGGCAAAAGAGGTCCAAAAAGCCAATGAGGAGAATGCCTTAAAAAGCAAAATTGGTCAATTGGAAAAGGAGGTCCAAAAGCTTACTGAAGACAATAACTCCTTCAAAATTAGAATGGAGCAAATGGAAGCTAATGACTTTATGAGAAATCAAGAAATTATAAAACAGAACCAAAAGAATGAAAAAAAAAGGGAAGATAATGTGAAATACCTCATTGGAAAAAACCACTGACCTGGAAAATAGATCCAGGAGAGATAATTTAAAAATTATTGGACTATCTCAAAGCCATGATAAAAAAAAAGCCTAGACATTACCTTTCAAGAAATTATCAAGGAAAACTGCCCTGATATTCTAGAACCAGAGGGAAAAATACAAATTGAAAGAATCCACTGATTGCTTCTTGAAAGGGATCCCAAAAGGAAAACTCCTGGAATATTGTAGTCAAATTCCAGGGTTCCCAGGTCAAGGAGAAATATTGCAGGCAGCCAGAAATAAACAATCTGAGTATTGTGGAAACACAATCAGGATAACACAAGATCTAGCAGCTTCTAAATTAAGGGATCAAAGGGCTTGGAATATGATATTCCAGAGGGCAAAGGAGCTAGGATTAAAACCAAGAATCATTTACCCAGCAAAACTGAGTATAATACTTCAGGGGGTTGTATGGACATTCAGTGGAAGAGAGGTCTTTCAAGCATTCTCAATGAAAAGACCAGAGCTAAATAGAAAATTTGACTTTCAAATACAAGAATCAAGAGAAACATGAAAAGGTAAACAGGAAAGAGAAATCATGAAGGACTTATTAAAGTTGAACTATTTACATTCCTACATGGAAAGACAATATTTGTAACTCACGAGACTTTTCTCAGTTTGAATATAGTTGAAGGGATTTTACATATACATATATATGTATAGGTGGGTGGATGTGTGTATGTATATGTGTGTATGTGTGTACATGTATACATAGACAGAGGGCACAGGATCAGTTGAATGTGAAGGGATGATATCAAAAATAAAATTAAGAGATGAGCAAGGAGTATATTGGGAGAAGGAGAGAGGGGGAGAGATAGAATGGGGTGGATTATCTCAAATAAAGGAGACAGGAGAAGGCTGTTACAATGGAGGGGAAGGGCAGGAAGGTGAAAACAAATGAGTCAACCTTACTCATGTTGGATTTGGCTTAAGGAGGGAATAACATACACACTCAATTGGGTATCTTACCCTACAAGAAAGAAGGGGGTGGGGGAAAAGAGGGGGGTTGATAGAAGGGAGGGCATATTGGGTGAGAGGGTAGTTAGAAGCAAACACTTTTGAAAAAGGACAGGGTCAAAGGAGAAAATAGAATAAATGGGGTTCAGGATAGGATGGAGGGAAATATAGTTAGTCTTTCACAATATGACTACTATGGAAATATTTTGCATTACTACACATTTATAACCTATATTGAATTGCTTGTCTTCTCAGTGGGGGTGGGCGAGTAGGGGAGAAGGGATAGAATCTGGAATTCAAAGTTTTAAAAACAAATGTTAAAAATTTTTTAAAAATTGTTTTTACATGCAACCGGGAAATAAGATATATAGGCAATGTGGTATAGAAATCCATCTTTCCCTACAAGAAAAAAGGGGGGAAACTAGCAGGGTACCTAAGAGAGGGCAGATTGGGGGAAGGGGTATTTAGTATGCTTGCCATCTGGGGTGGGCAGTAGCGGAGAGAGGGGAAGAAAATCTGTAACTCAAAATCTTTAGGAAATGAATGTTGAAAACTAAAAATAAAATTTAAAAATGCATTTCAAAAATTGTCATTTTTATTATATTGACCCTGCCTACCCATGAACAATTACTATTCCTCCAATTATTCAAATCTGGTTTTATTTGTATAAAAAGTTTTTTAGAATTTTAGGTTTGTTTTGGCAGAGTACTCCCAGGTGTTTTATGCTATCTAGAGTTATTTTAAATGGGGTTTGTCTCAGTATCTCTTCTTGCAAGGTTTTGTTTGTGATATGTATGAAAGCTGATAATTTATGTGAATTTACTTTATCTCCTACTACTTTGCTAAAATTATTAATTGTTTCAACCAGCTTTTTAGTTGATTCTTTGGAATTTTTCAAGTATATCATAGCATCCTCAGAAAGATCTGGTACTGCTAAGCCTCCTTCCTTTACATTTTTTTTCATTTCTTCTCATTTCTTCTACTTCTTTTTCTTGTCTTATTCCTGTTGCTAAAATTTCTAATACAATATTGAATAATATTGGTGACAGTAAGCATCTTTGTTTCACACTTGATCTTACTGGAAAGGCTTCTGCTTGGTTGTTGTCCTTCATTCTCAAAGAGGACCAAAGTGAAATCACGATGCTAGAGTCTAGTTTCAATATGTCCATCTGTTGTTGATCAGACCAACTTGAGCTTGGAATGCTCTATCACAGGTCAAGCACAAATAGCCTGTGTAAACATTTGGGGTGGATAATCCATATTTGTGCATCCTGTTTTTCCTTTTAACTATCTCAATTCTGCTTTGCTCATGACAGCACCTTCTCTGCTGTGGGACCCTGTGCCAGTGTCTCCCATGTCACACAATCAGTTCCAAAGTTATTTTTTTAAAAAAGCAATTGGGGTTAAGTAACTTGCTCAGGGTTACACAACCAGTCATTATTTATGTGTGGGTGCTCATTTTCTGAGGCTGGAACCGATCCCGGGTCCTCCCAACTCTGGGGCTGGCGCTTTTACTCACTGTGCCACCTAGCCTCCCTGTTCTAAAGTTCTTAAGAGAGACTTTGAGAGTGTCTATGTATTGCTTCTTCTGACCACCATGTGAATGCTTGCCCTATGTGAGTGTTGCATAAAGTAATCTTTTTGACAAGTTTACATTTTGCATTTGAACATGGCCAGCCCACCCGAGTTGTACTCTTTGAAGCGGGGTTTGAATGTTTCGCGGTTTTGTTCAAGTAAGGACCTCAGTGTCTGGTGCCTTATCCTGCCAGGTGATCTCCAGAATCTTCCTAAGACAATTCAAATGGAAGTGATTCAGTTTCCTGGCATGGCACTGGTAGACTGTCCAGATTTCACAGGCATATAACAATAAGGTCTCTAGTTTATCCAAGGAAAAATCCATTTATACCTTTATTTTCAAGGGTTATAGTAGAAATGAGTGTTGTACTTTATCAAAAGCTTTTTCTATATCTGTTAACATAATCATATGATTTTTGTTAGTTTTACTGTTGATATAATAAATTATGTTAATAGTTTTCCTTATGCTAAACTATCCCTGCATTCTTGGTATAACTCCCACTTGGATGTATAATATTTGTAATATATTGTTGTTTATATTGTAATATACTTCTAGCTAGAATATGATTTTTGCATCTATATTTATTAATGAAATTGGTCTATAATTTTCATTCTCTTTTTATCCTTCTTTGGTTAGTTATCAGTATCATACTTTTTTCATAAGTAGAGTTTGGTAGGATCCCTTCTTTGCTTCTTATTCCAAATAATTTATTTACTTTTGGAATTAGTTGATTTTTAAATGTTTGATAGAATTTACTTGTAAATACATGTCGTTCTGATGCTTTTTTTTTTTTTTAAGCAATTGGGGTTAAGTAACTTGCTCAAGGTTACATGGCTAGTCATTATTTATGCGTGGGTGCTCATTTTCTGAGGCCGTATTTGATCTCGGGTCATCCCAACTCCAAGGCCGGCGCTCTTACTCACTGTGCCACCTAGCCGCCCCTGATGCTTTTTTTTTAGGAAGCTCATTTATTACCTGTCAAATTTCTTTTTCTAAAGTAAGTCTATTTAAATATTCTGTTTCCTCTTCTGCTAATCTAAGCAGTTTATATTTTTGTAAATATTCTTCCATTTTACTTAAATTGTTAAATTTATTGACATGTTTTTGGGCAAAATAACTCTTATAATTGCTTTGATCTCATCTTCTTTCATGGTATATTCACCCTTTTCATTTTTAATACTAATGATTTGTTTTTCTTTTCCCTTTTAATTCATGTTAATCAATGGTTTATCTGTTTTATTTATTTTTTTTTCATAAAAGCACCTCTTAGTTACATTTATTGATTCAATGGATCCTACCTTTAATTTTTAATTTGATTATCTCGAAGAATATAATAATGTGTGTGAGACTGGCATTTGAAGATGACATTCACCTCGCCTGATTAGAAGTGTGACTGCATTCTGACCCATCGTGTCACCTCCTTAGTGGTTTTTGAGACACATGCGAATCTGCCTCTAAGTCACATGACAAGAACGATGGGCTCTTTCTTCATGTCTGGTTAATGGTGCGTGGTGTAAGAGAAGCGGGGAAGCATTATTGGGCCAGCTTTGTCAAGGCGCTGGAGGGTAAGAGATGGTCTGCTGTCATTTAAATCCGTGCTTTGTCAAGTAATAAAGGAGGAGGCTGCAATGATAGAGAGTGAACATATGATGAAGTGCGCAGTGTTGGGGAGAAGAGAGAAAGTTACAGAGTGCCAACAGCAGCACTGCTATTGCATGTCATTGTGTTTGGTGAGGTGTAATATCTGTTAGCTCTGTGAAAACAAACCCCTGAGTTACCCACTTTGCTATCTTAGAACAGCGGCAGCGATGCTCTGTGGCAGAATGTGAATGCATGTTAATGCTGAGTGCACGTTAAAAAATAGTCAGGCCTTTAGAGAGCTGGTTCTATGAGGAGTTTGCATCTCAGCCTCTCTCTGTGAATGTTCCTTTGCAGAGTAGTCAAGAATAGCTCTGACAGCAGTTCTTGCTGAGGCTGATTTTTTTTTGACTGTGAATATTGGACTATTACTTTTCTTGCTATTTGTAAGTGCTATTACCAGTCATTCTGATGCTGACAAGTATATAGAGACATTGTCCGGGAGACTGAAAATGCACATGAAGGGTGAAAGGGATGGTAAATGTTTTAACACTTGTGGCATGTTTCACGTCAGTGTTGCTCAGATGTGCTGTATCCCAGTGGGGGGCTTTGAGGCTATACAGTTTGTGCTGTTCAAAGGCCTTTCTGTGTCTAAGTCTGTTAAGAATAGCGCCATTTTCTTTTTAGGAAGAGGGGGAACATATTTTCCAACATGCTGAAGGTTTTCTTTCTTTCTTTCTTTCTTTCTTTCTTTCTTTCTTTCTTTCTTTCTTTCTTTCTTTCTTTCTTTCTTTCTTTCTTTCTCTCTTTCTCTCTTTCTCTCTTTCTCTCTTTCTCTCTTTCTCTCTTTCTCTCTCTCTCTCTCTCTTTCTCTCTTTCTCTCTTTCTCTCTCTCTCTCTCTCTCTCTCTCTCTCTTTCTCTCTTTCTCTCTCTCTCTCTCTTTCTTTCTTTCTTTCTTTCTTTCTTTCTTTCTTTCTTTCTTTCTTTCTTTCATCTTTTTTTTAAGTTTTTCACTTGGGATCTTAATTTGACTTGTAGTATTTTGGTGGTTACTTGGAATTCCTATATTCTGCCCTTTATTCTTAGTGCCTGGCCTTGTGCTCAATAGGAGGAGTCATAGATATGTAATGGCCTATGTTCTCTGTTCAATAGTTAGGAGATCACTCTCTGGCTCTTATTTCACAGGATGTACCTGATTGTGTTTGAAATGACAGAAACATCTCTTTTCCCCAAAAAGTTGCAAATTTTCTGGAGGCAGAGACTACTATTCTGTATTTACTATGCTAAGAAATTAATTACCTTCTTTTTGAAGATTGCCAATGTTTCCCTTTAGAATTCTCTGAAAAAATGTTTTGCCAAGCATTCCAGAATCATTGCTGACCTAGTTGCATAAAGTGTAGTATTCTCTCACTTTCAATTTTAGACCCTTAAGGAAGTTCCATTTGGCCTTGCTTATACTTGTGAAAGTGGTATGCCCTTAGAACAAATCAAAATTATAGTCTGAAATTGTGCTAATATCATGAAAAATTAGAAAAATGCATTTTCCTAAAAAATTTTGCAAATTATCTGGAGGCTGAGTCCACTTTTCATAGTGTTTACCTAATGTCCTCCTCTCTACATAGTTGGAACATAGTAAATACAGGCAGATCCCTCCTTGTCTTATAATCACTCCACTCAAAAATGAGCCAGTAATCCATACAGAGGAATGATTTCTGTTGTCATCCTCTCCTTTTGTTGACATTCTTTTCTGGAGGATCCTGTCTTTGGGAGCTCCATATGATTGTTAGAGTAGAAACTATTAAAAGTCCTATCTATCCCCCACTTTCCTGCCCCCCTTTTTTTTGCTGCTGTAGCTTTCAGCTTGTATTGACCATCTTCTAGAATCTCCAGGTGGTCTTTGTATACCCCCTGTTTCACTCCCTACCTTCCTCAGGTCTGGGGGTGGGGGTGGGGGTGGGGTATTGGTTATTATTTAGGTACATTATGGTTTAAGCAGGTATTTGTGTACTTATTTAGAAAGCTAGCCATCATTATAATATTGTTTCTATATGAAATCACATCTCAAGTTCCAAAATAATTGACTTGAAATGGAACTTTTTGAAATACAATCTGTTTATTAGTTGGAGAATGCCTGTGGTTTTTGAAAGAAATTATGTTCTTTGTACAAAATTACTCTATATGCTATGTGTGGCATATAAGTTTTCTCAGAATTAGGATAAGGTAAAATACACGTAAAATTAAAGGTATGCTGAACATAATTTGATTTCTTTTTAAGAAGAAAATGCTTTAGAATCTTAAATTGCCTTAGGGTCATCATTATCAATAAGAGCTACCATTGCACTGGGAACTGGTGGAATGACTTAGTCCACAGACTGGTCCCTTATGGTGCAGTGTTGGTTTTGAAGGAGGGCCTCAGGGTCCACAGGTCTGTGTTCTTCAAAATCTTTTTTAGATTTAGATTTAGATCTAAAGATTCTAAATCTGGGGGAAATGGAATAGTTAAATTTGTGGATGACATAAAGGTAATGCATTGGATAACAAAGTCAGGGTCCAGAAAGATCTAACGGGGCCAGAACAACAAGCTGCCTGTATAGGTGGAACTGGATGACTTTCAAGGCTCCTTCATACTCTCAGATTCTCTGCTTCTGTGCTCATGTCATGTCTTTATTGCCAGAGGGAGCCCCTGCAGAGCTGGATCGCCACCTTGCTGAAATCATAGACCCATCATGTATTTGCACAACAATAGTGATAGTAATAGCTAGCATGTATATAGAGCTTCTAAAGTTTGCAAAGCACTTTACAATTATTATCTCCTTGTGTCCTCATAATAACCCTGGCAGTTAGGTGGTATTATAATCCCTGTCTTACAGTGGAGGAAGTCGAGGCTGCCGGAAGTTAAGTGACTCGCCCAGAGTCATACAGTCTAAAACTGCCCACAAGAAGGTTATTTATGCTGAGGGAAAGAACATGTAAGCAGATAAAGAAATAGAAGACAATTGGAGGAGGTAGGGGAAACTAACAGCTAAGTAGGTCACACTACTTTGGATAGTGTGTGTGAGTGAAGTTGAGTTCTGTAGGAATCTAAGAATTCCAAGGGGTGAAAGTAAATAGAGAACCTTCCAGACATCAGGATAGCCTTTGCAAAGAGATGGAAACAGGAGATCGAATGTCAGGCTTGTGGAACAGCAGACAGGCCAGTTTGACTGGGGCATTGAGTGTGGTGAGGTGAAATAATTTTGGAAAAGTAGACTAGATTTAGATTGTGAACTGTTTTATATGCTAAATTAAGGAACTTGTCTTTTATTCTAGAGGCAGTAGGGAGTCATTGAAGATTCTTAAGCAGGGGAGTGATGACATATCATATAGGGAGATTATTTTGACAGTTGTTTGGAGGACAGGTTGAAAAGGAGGAGAACCTGGAAGCAAGGAGAACAGTTAGGAGACAGTTGCAATATTTCAGGTGAGATTTGATAAGGGTATGAACTAGGGTAGTGGCTATGTGAATGGAAAAATGGGGATGAATTTGAGAAATGTACAGGCAGAGTGAACAAGATATGGCAAGTGATGGGTTATAGAAGTTAGCTATTAAAACATGAATAATATAAGAGCAGATCATAAAACTGTTTAATCAACCTTATATATGAAAAATGTAGATATAGATCTGATGCTATTCAATAATCCATTTTCATTAAGTTGATAAAATATTGACATTAATAGATAAACTCTTCCTGAGAATTGAGTTGATCTATTAGTGTATATTTCTGTCTTGGTTCCAGGATACATGAAAGACTGAATTAAAAAATTTATTAAGTGTTTACTATGTGCCAGGCACTGTGTTAAGGATTGGAAATACAAAAACAAAATGATAATGATCCCTGCTTTCAAGGGGCTTAATATGGGAAGAAAGCATATTTTAGGGATTTCAGGGAT
This sequence comes from Gymnobelideus leadbeateri, assembly GCA_011680675.1. Taxonomy (NCBI): domain Eukaryota; kingdom Metazoa; phylum Chordata; class Mammalia; order Diprotodontia; family Petauridae; genus Gymnobelideus; species Gymnobelideus leadbeateri. The sequence continues at coordinate 528,124 of WOXC01004673.1, read as the reverse complement.
GGTTAATTGATCCACAGGGATGTCAGTTGGCATTCTGTTTCCAGAAGAGATGGTAGTATTGGTTTGGTTACTGTGTCCAAAATAGAAGATGGAAAGTGAATTGGGGGCATGTGAGTGGTGGCAGAGTAGATGGCAAGATGGCCTGTGGAGATGGCTGGAAGAGTTGTATCTAGACTGGGTAGATGTATTGTGTTAATTGAGTTTACACTCACTCACCAATAAAAACAACTCAGGCCCAAGGTGGCAGTTCCAAAATTGAGTGGATTAACTTCCCCAGGAATGAGGGCACTTTATGTGGAGGTTCAGTCCAGAGGGTGCTATTCTAGTTGGGGAACAAGTCAGGTAGCAGCAGGGCAAATTGTCACTTATGGCAGTTCTCAACTTTGATTTCAGTGTTTTCATGATAGAAATTTTCACAGAGCCAAGTTAATCTAAATATTGCCCAGAGTTTGGTCCCATAGCCAGAAATTTCAGGTAGTTTTTTCCTAGCTGCTTACTGGTTCATGTGTGTTAATTAGGTAAGACTTTTTTTTTTCTTTTTCCTAAAATTATCAGATAGATCAACCTAGTTCTCAGGAGAGTGTACAGACCATATTTTCTTTGAGGCCTTAGGTAGAAAACCCGAATTTCATATTAACTACATTGTACACTCCTCAAATTTTCCACAAATCTTAACCAGAGTGACTTTTCCACTATAAAAATAGCAATGAATGAAAAAACCATCCTGTTGGCCCCTTTTAGATTAGACCTTGGCTTAAACAATTTTCCAATTTCCTGAGCCCTTGATGCACGACTGAAAGATTGCAGAGTTTTCAAGGTTTCATTGAGATAAAAGCTAAGGACAGATGATCCCACCTTTTTGCAAAAATATATTGTGTTAGATAAAGGTTTTTGAATCTGACCTTTTTCTTGGTCATAGTGTCATGGTTTAGACTGAATCACTTGAATCTGTTGCAGATATCTGTTTTCAATATTTCCACGAGTTTTAAAAAATTTAGAAAATGACTATCAGATTATTTCATTTTTGAGTCTGTTAGTGATTGAATATGTGGTAATTGAAGCATTAAATTTATGTTAACTGTATATTTTAATGTATGTGAAAGAAAAGAAATGCTTTTTAATTTTTAAATTAATTTATTTTTAGTTTTCAACATTCAATTCCACAAGATTTTGAGTTCCAAATTTTCTCCCTATCTTTCCTCTCTCCCACCCCAAGATAGCATGCATTCTGATTACCCCTTGCCCCAGTCTTCCCTCCTTTTTATTACCACCCCTGCTTATCTGCTTCCCCCTTACTTTCTTGTAGGGCAATACAGATTTCTATACCCCATTACCTGTATATCTTATTTCCCAGTTGCATGTCAAAACAATTTTTAACATTTTCAAAACTTTGAGTTCCAAATTTTCTCCTTTCTTCCCTCCCTACCCACACTCATTGAAAAGGCAAGCAATTCAATATAAGTTATATATGTATAGTTATGCAAAACACTTCTATAATAGTCTTGTTGTCAAAGACTAACTTTATTTCCCTCTATCCTATCCCGCCCCCCATTTATTCTATTCTCTCCTTTGACCCTGTCCCTTTTCAAAAGTGTTTGTTGCTGACTACCCCTTCCTCCAATCTGCCCTCTCTTCTATCATTTTTCCCCTCTTATTCCCTCCCCCCACCCCCCTGCTTTCCTGTAGGAAAAGATACCCAATTGAGTGTGTATATTATTCCCTCTTTAAGCTAATCCAGTGAGAGTAAGGTTCACTCATTCCCACTCACCTCCCCCGTCTTCCCCTCTATTGTAAAAGCTTTTTCTTGTCCCTTTTATGGGAGATAATTTACCCCCTTCTGTCTCTCCCTTTCTCTGTCTCCCAATATATTCCTCTCTCACCCCTTAATTTTATTTTTAGATATTATGCCTTCATGTTCAAGTCACCCTGTGTCCTCTGTCTCTCTCTCTCTGTATGTATGTATGTTTGTATGTATATGTGTATGTATGTATGTACATATATAATGTACACACACACACACTCATGCGCGCGTGTATTCCCTTCAACTACCATAATACTAAGAAAGGTCTCATGTGTTACAAATATCATCTTTCCTTGTAGGAATGTAAACAGTTTAACTTTAATAAGTCCCTTTATTATTTCTCTTTCCTGTTTACTTTTTCATGCTTCTCTTGATTCTTGTATTTGAAAGTCAAATTTTTATTCAGCTCTCGTCTTTTCATCAAAAATGCTTGAAAATGGGGTAGCTAGGTAGCACAGTGAATAGAGCCCTGGTTCTGGAGTCAGGAGGACCTGAGTTCAAATCCAGCCTCAGACATGTGACACACTTACTAGCAGTGTGACTTTGGGCAAGGCACTTAACCACAATTGTCCTTAAAAAAAAAAAAAGAATGCTCGAAAGTCCTCTCTTTCATTGAATGTCTATATATCCCCCTGAAATATTATCAGTTTTGCTGGGTAGTTCATTCTTGTTTTTAATCCTAGCTCCTTTGCCCTCTGGAATATCATATTCCAAGCCCTTAATGTAAAAGCTGCTAGATCTTGTGTTATCCTGGTTGTGTTTCTACAATACTCAGATTGTTTGTTTCTGGCTGCTTGCAATATTTCTCCTTGACCTGGGAGCTCTGGAATTTGACTACAGTATTCCAGGAGTTTTCCTTTTGGGATCCCTTTTAAGAAGCAATCAGTGGATTCTTTCAATTTGTATTTTTCCCTCTGGTTCTAGAATATCAGGGCAGTTTTCCTTGATAATTTCTTGAAAGGTAATGTCTAGGCTCTTTTTTTTTTTTATCATGGCTTTGAGATAGTCCAATAATTTTAAAATTATCTCTCCTGGATCTATTTTCCAGGTCAGTGGTTTTTCCCAATGAGACATTTCATATTGTCATCGTCTTCTTTTTTTTTCATTCTTTTGGTTCTGTTTTATAATTTCTTGATTTCTCATAAAGTCATTAACTTCCATTTGCTCCATTCTAATTTTTTTTTTCAAGTGAACTGTGATTATGTCATTTATTTCTAAGTTATTTCCAGGCTTTGGCAATCTTTTCTTTCTTTCTTTTTCTTTTTTTTTTTTTTTACAAATGCTTTATTAACTTCTGGTTTACATCATTCATTTCCACCAGATTTTGAGTTACAATTTTTTCCCTACCCACCACCCCAGGATAGCAGCCCCACTAGATATCCCCTCATCCAATCTGCTCTCTCCCATATCTTCTCCCATACGCCTTTCGACTTTGCCATTAGGGCAAGGTGAATCTCTGAGCCCCAATTCCTGGACATCTTATGAAGCATTTAATTTTAAAACTTTGATTTTCAGATCCATTCCCTTCCTCCCTTGTCACCCACTCACTCTGAGAAGATAAGCAATCCATTCTAAATTTGAAGGAATTATTTTCTTCTGTAAGCTTTTGGACCTCCTTTTCCAATTGACCAATTTTGCTTTTTAAGGCATTCTTCTCCTTATTGGCTTTTTGGACTTCTTTTGCCATTTGAGTTAGTCTATGTGTTAAGGTGTTATTTTCTTCATTATTTTTTGGGTCCCCTTTAGCAAGCTGTTGACTCATTTTTTATGATTTTCTTGCATCACTCTAATTTTTCTTCCCAATTTTTCCTCTACTTCTCTTAGCTGATTTTCAAAATCCTTTTTGAGCTCTTCAATGGCCTTTGACCAATTCCTCTTCATTGATACAAAGGACATTCTACCTGTCCTTTGTAGGGCCAGCATAAATCCCTCCACCTTTGTGATACATTTACTGACTGCCCTAGGTGGCACCAATCAAGTCCTCCTCTCAAAGCATTCCATATCTATATTACTTAGAGAATTCTGGAGTTGGAAGGGCTTTTAGAGTACCATGGAGGTATGTGCTACACTATCTCTGGCAGGTCTTGAATACTTCAATGATGAGGAACAAAATAAATTTTGAGGCTTCCCATTCTTTTTGTTGAAATTTCTTGATTAAAACCTGCATCCCTGTAACTTGCAACTGTTACACCCTTCTTATGTCCTTTGCAACAAAGTAGAATAAGCCTGATTTCTTCTTCTAGATGATGGGCCTTCAGATATTTGAAGATGACTGTTGGGTTCTTCCCTAACGTTTCTCTTTTTTCAAGCTAATTTTCCATAGTTCCTTAAACCTATTCTTGTATAGCATGGTTTCCAGACACTGCAGCACATTGTTCAGGTATTTTTCTTTTCTGACTGTACTACAGTTTGTCAGTAACTCCCAGAACTGAAAAGATATACCTTTAACAGGACAGAGAATATTAATTTCTCTTTTTTAAAATACCAAGTACTTCTGTTAATACAGCCTAAGATTTTACTACTTTTAACTTTTTGATACTCATTACTAGCTTCTATTGTGTTTTATATATACATACACTCGTACATGTATGTATATATACACATACATAAACACTTTTATCCATATATGTGTGCACATATCTATAGATCTCTATCTTACCTATTTAACTGGATTGCAAAAAATTTTGAGGGCTGGCCCATGTCTTGTATCCCCTATTGTGCCTAATATCTAAATATATTTAATAAATATTTGTTGACATGAAGTTCCACTCATGGCAGCTACCTTGAAAATTTACTTTTCTGTTCTCTCAGATAAGACCACTGGGGATTATTTATTTGTAGAACAAAGAACCTCCTCCAGACAAGTTATTTTTAATGACATAGGATGCTGAGATATAAAGTGATGTAATAGGTTTGACCTGTTACTTAATTTGTCCTTGTTTTTTTCCCTTAGATGAACTGCGTCAAGCTATTGTAGCTATGATGAATAGAAAGGATGAACTGGAAGAAGAAAACAGGTATCATGTGACCTTCCAATTGTCAAATTCTACTCTCCCCTAACGCCTTTTTGGTGCTACATGTCTGAAGCTAAGTGGTCATATATGTGTGTGTGTGTGTATAAATATATATGTGTATATACATATATATATACACACACATGTATATGTATGTGTATGTATGTATGTGTATATGCAAATGCAAAAATGTATAAAATAGCATTAAAAAATCTTTTTTGTAGCTATGTCTTGTAGCATATGCTTACTCCCCAGAATAACAAGGGCACATTCTTAGTTTCCTGAATCACTATTATTATTAAGAGGTCCTTAAATTGTATAGTACTTTTAACGATCCAAAAATGTTTTTAACTCTCTTTCCGCATTTGACAAATAGGTGTTGGCATTCCCATTTTTTAGTACAGAATGGTTAAATTACCTTTTTGCCCAGTCAGAGGGGTTAGTTACTGGCTAAAGTGTGACTAGAAATTAGATCTCTTGACATCAGGTTCAGGGCTCTGGAAAGATGGAAGCATTTGTACCCTGAAGCATTTCACATTGTTCACCTAGTAAGACATTGCCTTATATTTGATGACTGCCCATGTTCCCTTTAAAAATCTCTGAAAAATGTTTTGCAGAGCTTTCCAAAACCATTGCTGACCTAGTTGCATAAAGTGTAATACATTCTCATTTTAGATTTTAGGCACTTAAGGAAGTTCCACTTGGCCTTGCTTATGCTTGTGAAAGTGGCATGCCTTTAGAACAGATGAAAATTTTAGTTTGAAACAGTGCTAATACTCTGGTGTCATGTAGCAAGATTTATTCAGTATTTAGTATATAAGTGGGCTTCCTCTCAAAAAAAAAAGCCCTATGCTTAGGTATAATGCTGGTAAAGTCATGTTTGGTTTGCTTTTCAACAGTAACATTTGAGTAGCTTTGGAAAGAACTACTGCCTACTCTTTGTCTAAAACCAGGAATTATGTTCATAGGAGAACTTTTGGTGAGTTGATAAGCTTTGGAAAGCAAGACATAATTTGTTGTGAAATGATAGAATGTCAGCCCAAAATGTGTTTAATGGGTAATAATAATGGGTATCTTTTAAAGGAAACATCTTTTGTATAATTTGCACATTCTGTGCATGTTAGCAATGCCCTTGATTATTTTCCCAACCTCTGCATTCATTTTCTTTGCTAAACTCCTTTTCAATAAGGCTTTGACAAGATGACCCTTATTTAAAAAAAAAAGGAAAACAAAACATAAAAGATTAATTTAATGCAGTAAAGGTTTAAATATGTCTTGTTTGGTACTCTCTCTGTAATCTGGGTCAGGCTAATGTTGTTTTACTTTCATCAAAACTCTCAAATTGGTGACTTGATAAGTGACTTTTAGGTATATATTTCCTTGATCTTACTGACTCTCACTTAGCCCTCTCATCTAATGTTCTTTTTGTCCTGAGACTCCAGAACATGCTTTGGAACACTCTTTGAATAACTTTACCTGAAGGATCTTAAGTAGAATTTTATTTTAGAGCAGAGGAAAAAAAATAAAAAATTTTAGCAGTAACTATTTTGAGCTTGATGGGCATTTGGCTTGTGATGTCTAAGAACTTGTGATACCCCTTTTCCCCAGATCATTGCGAAACCTGCTTGATGGAGAGATGGAACATTCAGCAGTGCTCAGGCAAGAAATTGACAACTTGAAACGAAAAGTGTCAGAACAGGAGGAGCGACATGTGGCAAAGATCCAGGCATTGGCAAGGTGGGTAAAATGAAGTTGAACGTAAGGAGTAGGTTATGTATGGAATCTTGTGATGGGTAGTTTTATTTGAAAGACTATAAGGACATTGACCAAATAACATGCTGTTCTTTAGAAATACATTTAGGAAAGAGCAGGATATAACTCTTTCAGGAAAAGCAGCAAGAGAAACATAAAAATTGAGTGATTCTCAACATATGTCCTTAGGAGGCTGGATACATAGGAAGTATAAAAATACTAGTATTTTAATAGACTATAACTTTATATTGCTATATTTACAGTTGCCACTGTGATGAAATCATGTATTCATGAAGAGCAGGTGTTCATTGGTATAGTTTTAGTAAAGCCCATTCTTTAGTTACTTTAAGTGTCATGAAAACCATGATCTCCCCCTGTCATTTTTCTTCCTCCTCCTCCCTATTTTTCTCTCCCATGTTTTCCTCCCCGCCCCAACATTGCTTTAGGGTTTTAAAGTGACATCTGAGGAGAAAGAGACAATAATACAATAAAGCCACAGATTACATGTGCTGTATTTGTAGATTTTGTGTACCAAAACTCCTACTAAAATTCTACTTAATTCCTTCATTGTGGTGTGGAAGTGATGCCATTATCTTAAGGGTTATGGCAATGAAACATAAGCTCTGGCAGTTTCTGCTGATTTATAAAGGTGGTATGGTAGAACCAGTATTAGATATATAGTTAGATCTGGCTTTGAGTCCCAGTTCTTTTACTGTCTATATGATGTTGGGCAAATAATTTAACTGGTTCGGGTTTGTATTTCTTCACTGGTAAAAATAAAGTGACTGGACAAGGTAATCTCAAAGGTCCTATCCAGCTCCAAACCCTGTGATTTTATGGCAGGTCTTTGAGTGGCTCACATGTCTTTTATCTAAGGACTAAATCTAGCTAGTTTGAAGAACTTCAAACTATCACCAGAACATTGACTGAATCCATTAGGTGATTAATTTTTTTTAGATTTTTTTTTTTAGTAACTTATGAAAAATATTTCTTAAAGGGATAGAGAAGTTGCATTTTGTATTGGTAGAGGTGGCTCCATAGAGATGAAGTCACAAGTTTTAAGGGGCAGTTGATTATTCCTTTTCCCTCCCTACTAGTCAGACCTCATATGTTTCATTATGTTCAGTTATGGGCACAACACTTAAAAAAGGACATTTGTTAATTCAAAGCACATAAAGGAGAGGACCTAGGATAGTCAGAGGACTCAAAACCATGTTATATGAGGAGGGCTTGAGAGGAATGGATCTATCCATATAGCTTCTGTGTCTGTGATTAAAGAGCCCTCACGTAGAAGACAAATTAAACTTATTACATATAGCTCCAGGACTCAGAGCTAGGATCAGGGTTTGAAGTTAACACAACAAATTTTTATCTCAGCATAAGGAAGAATTTTTTTCATTAAAAAAAAAACAATTAAAGCTCTCCAATAGTAGAATGTTCTGTAAATTTATGTAATGAGTTCCCTGTTACTTGCAGTGTTTAAGGAGACATGGATTGACTCTGTTGGGATGTGGTAAAGGGCATTAGGAGGCAGTTTTGAATAATTAGCATCTCAGTTCCCTTCCAACTCCAAGATTCTATAATTCAGCAATTTTTGGTTTCAACCAATAGTTTTGCAAATCTATAGTGTGGAGGAATTAGATATTCAGAATGATAACCCTGAGGCACTGTAAGTTCTTGAAGTACCTTCTGACTCATCAGAGAAAGATTAAATTACCTCTGTGAAGGGGCAAGGCATTTCATATCTTTGGGTCTCAGTTTCCTCATCTCTAAAATACGGAGGTTGTGCTAGATGATTGCTGTTTCCCTTTCCTTTTCTGAAAGTCTGATTCTGTCATTCTAGCTATTTGAAAATCAGCAACCTTTGTATAGCATATAATGCTGTACAATAATCTCTTGAGAAGATAATTTGGTTAGCCATTATTTCCCTCCAGTTTTGCCAAATCAGTCCAATTACGCAGAGTTTACTGTACCTGAAAATTTCTAACTCTAAGGTTGTCTGTAAAACAGCCAGTTACTTGGGATGAAGAGACAGGAAGAACTGAAATAGAATAATTACGTTGTTGTGGTATTACACAACACAGTGCTTTTTTTCAACTGGGTCCATATCTGTCTGCAGCTAAACTCTGTGACAAAGTTCCCTTGTCTTTGTCCTCATTTGGTCAATGTGAGCACTGTGTCAGCAAGCAGACATTGTTCCTGCATCAACAGAAGCCTTAGATATCTGAATATTTGGCTTAGCTTGGCTGCTTGTATGCCTCCCCATGGCTACAGATTTTGCATGTCTAGTGGATCAGCCTTGTCCATCGGAAGACTAAATGTTTAGGTAGTAGCCTTCTGAAACAGTCCAGGATGAATTCAAACACAGAGGCTTACGGGAGGAGCTCTCTCAGAGATCATTTAGATCAGCCTAGATCATAGATTTGCTATGCATCAAGGCTAGGTACAATTTTGGAGCAATGAATGGGCAGTCTTGTTGGAGTAGAACTGGGGTAAATTATATTTAATATTTAATATCATTTATATTTATATATATTTAATATATATTATTTATATATTAGATAATATTAATATAATATGATATATATTATAATAACACATGTTTATATATAAATATATTTATATATTTATTTAATATATATTTAATATTATATTTAAATCTATTTAATATTTAAATGTTAAATACTAATATTTAATATAATATCTAAAGAGTTTTATAAACTTTATATTATATGAATGTCAATTATTATTATTGTTGTTTTTTTCATGGGCCCATCATTCCAGGCATGTGAAGATGTTATATCTAAACATATCTTGCTGTTTTCTCTAAGTCATTTTCCCTAAAACTTAGCTGCAGTTTAGTCCTTAACTGCTTTCTATGCCACATTATTTGAGATGAATGGTGATGTTTATGCCAGTCAAAAAAGCATCTTTTCCTTGTGTGCACCTTCCAGGGAACCACAGAATTCATTTAGTGTCCAGGCCATTCCTCTTCATTTGACACAATCCTGCTGTTTCTATTGTTTTTCAGGATTTGACTTGGAAAGCCATGCAAGCTTTCTTCTTTGTATATCTATCTTCTATGAATAGGTGACTGATGAAACTTACTATTTATTCATGGAGTGTGTTGCACCCATATATGAAAGGGACAGGTAGAATGAGTTATTCTATGCTGGGTTATGTCTAGTCAGTTGCCATGTATTCCCTTTCTATGAAAACTCTAAATCTCTGCCTCTGTTCCCAGGCTGTTTCTCTCAAGTTTTAAAGAGAAAAGTCACTCAGTGAGTGAGAATCAATTTCCTGTATGTCTGTCCAAAGGGATTGATGTAATTCTTGTCTAAAGAGGTAAAAGTAAGAACCAAAGCTCTCAGGTGATTGATGGGGAATTGACTTGGGAACCACCTCCTCAGAAGAGCCTGTGAACTTCCAGTGCCAATTTCTTATGGTCCCAAGTGACAGTTGTTTGTAGAATCACAAAATCAGAGAGCTAGAGATTTAGAGCTGGAAGGGACCTTCGAGGCCATCTAGGCCAACCCCCTTATCTAAAAGATGAAGAGTTGTGATTTTGAGAGATCAAATGACTTTCCTACACTCACAAAGGTAGAAAGTAGCAGAGTCAGGATTTGATCTCAGGTCCTTTGCTCTAAATCCAGTGCTCTTTCTGCTGTACTCTGGCACCAGGTTCCTTTAGAGCAAGGTTCTTAACCCCTGCACCATGAACTTGTTTTTTAATATCATGCTAATATAATTGGTTTCCTGTGTATTTTATTTTGTTTTATGCATTTAAAAACATTATTCTGCTAAAGGTGTCCTTGGTGCAAAAAAGGTTAAGAACTCCTATGTTAGAGAATGAGGGCTAATGAAAATAGCTTGAAGTAATTGCCTAGACAACAGGGCCATGTTAGATGGAATTGGAATTATGAAACATAGCTGGTGGTGTGATGTAAAGGAAAGACTTAACTTTTTAAGAGAGAGTATGAAGGCCACTTGTCTTATGCGTATGCAATAACTAGTAGAAATATTAGAGTTTATTGAGTACTCTCTTGAACCCACTGTGTATGTAACTTGGGGGTTAATGTTCTTCCCTTTAGTATTATCTTAGAAGTGAACAGAGACTAGAAATGATCATCATTCCCACCCTATTTATCATCTTCATCATCACCTCAAAACTAAACCTAGGTTTAGGTATCTAGGCCTAATTCTATATATGCTCTAGTTTTCAGGTCTTTCAGTCTAGTGTCTTTCTGAGATGTACTCTATACCTTTTGTTAGTTGGTTTGTAGTTACAATCTAATTTTGTCATTCTGTCATCATTTTATTTTCTTAGATGATAAATAGGGTGGTTGGCTAGTTTACTGAGTTTCATTTGGTAAGTAGGTGGTATTTCTTCCTCCTTCTAAAGCACAACTCTATCAATAACAGACAAGTCTAAAGTGAATCATACTATAACAGGCAAAGGAAGTATGTAGGGTGAAGAAATGAAGGTGTTTTGTGAGATATGAATGTAATACGTGGATATTTGGATAAGATCTGAGATATTTAAGAACAATTGTTTTCCTTAGAGTTTCCCAAAATTTAATCCTGAAGTCAACAGTGCATTTCTTGTCATTACTGAAAGTTTCAGGGTAATAGATCATCTACTAATGAATATTTAAGTTTTTTTTTTGAGGAAACATCTAAAGGTCTTGAGTTGTCTCCTGTTATTGCCTAGAAGGACTTATTGCCTACTCTAATATACACTAACCTGTCCTTATGTCTCTTCATTTGGTTTGGGTTTTTTTTTTTTTATGATATTTAGGTAAATAATTCAGCTATTTCAAATTAGCAGATAGATGTTTTCCAGACATAATCTGATTTGTTGATCTTCAAAGAAGAATTCCTAAAAATAATTTCTTGTTTGTAACACCAAATAGTTGTTTAGAGGATTCTAGTGAATGAATTTGTTGGTGCCATTTCAGCAATTTAACCTTTCCAGACTTGGCCGTGAGAAGGGTCAAAGGAGTTAGGAATGTTAGGATGATGTTAGGAAGTGAGAACTTTAAATTAGCAATCATCAATTTAGTGTCCTAGGATAGGCTCTCCATCGAGGATTACATACTGTTCCCTGATTTGGTTGGGAGCTCTTGAGAGGGCTCCTGCTTCTACTATGAGGCAGGAAAATTCCTGTATTTGGAGCCAACTGTCTGCTGCTGGTCACTTTAGCTTCTACCAGTCATGGAAAAAGTGAAGGTGCCCTTTCTGGCAGGAGTTAAATAGCTAATGTATCTCTTAGGTGCAATTAAAAATGGGAGTCAGGAGAAGATAAAGTAAAATCTAGGCTTATTTGTGTTTGTTTGAGATTATGAAATCATCTTCTCAAAGTGTTAAGAGCATAGCATTCATTCAGTCATATAATAGATTTTCCTTTAAGGCAAGGGTTGTTAAACTCCTTTTTGTCATGGACAGCTTGGACAGTCTGTTGAAGCTTATGGATTTTTTCTCAGAAATTGTTTTTAAAAATAAATTGTGATCTAAGGAAGTGTTAAATTTCATATAAAGGTTAGCCAGAAAAAAGATGTAATTTTTTCTCTGTTCAGGTTCTCAACCTCCCCCCGCCAGATCTATTTATGATCTCCAGGTGAAGAACCCCTATTTTAAGAATTTTCCCCCTATAGGACCACAGTCCTAAAGCTGGAAGGGACTTCATAGGCTAAGTCCTTCATCTTACAAATGAGTAAATTAAGGCTTATCAGGGAGATTAATGACTTGTCCAAGGTCACACACACACACACACACACACACACACACACACACACACACAAAATAACATCAGATGTGGGATATGAATTCAGGTTTTTCTCATTTTAAACTCAGCATATTAACCATGGCCTCTATTAAGTTTCAGGAGTACATCATGATAGAGCCATGACTAGATAGTAGTCAATTTTCTCGATAATTACCCACATGAAAGTTGTGGAAGAAAGGATCCAGAACTGAGCATCTTTCCCTGATGTACCAGATAAAAAGAAATGAACATATTTATCTTCTCTGCTAACTCTAGATTCCAATCAAGAACACAGGTTCAGTTTATTTCGTTGATGAGTTAAATTTTTTATGGGGTAAACAGAAAGGTATTTGAAGGAACAGCTGTATTTGAAGCATGCGTCCATATAGAATTAGCAAAGTGTTAGAACCATTAGCAGCCATACCAGATGTTCACCACAAAACCTGCATCAAATGTGGACTTGGGTGGTTCATCAAAATGCTGAAAATGTACGGCTGTTAAGTCAGAAGAAAGAAGCCCAAGTCTGAGTCACTGTTTGATCCCATTATTTTCAAGTCTTTCTTTCTCCTCATCAAAAGGCAAGAAGAGATAAAAATTTACAAGAAGCAATAAATATGATACAATTCTCATTAAAAGGTTAGTGTAATTATCCACTGGGGAGAGAAATGCATTTACATTCATTAATGTTACATTTGCTGTCTTGTGTAATTAGAAGTGGCCGAAAAATCTGCTTGAAGAAACACAAAGCACAGAGCAGTTGTGAGCAGTGACTGCAGAATGCAGGAGACAGGTGATGAGGCCAGGTGAATGATGCTTTTAGCGTTCATTGGAAGAAATTATTGAAATCATGTATCTGCCCTTTGCTGATCTCAGGAGTTTGAGACCACAGTGCTCAGTGGAAGCCCTCGACTTTTCCACTCCGCTCCACTGTAGGCAGGAACGTAACCTGGTTATTCCTAGAAGATGATCTTTTGAATCTTCCTTTCTGATAGCTCACAAAGTGACAATTTCCGTGTCACTGAATATGAAGACTGGATCTTAAATATAGCCAACATGTGAGTGCCCTGCAGGAGGTAACAGCTCTGATGACATCATTGCCAAGCGAGTTCTTGTTATTTGAATGCTGGTGAGGGAAGCAGCAGGAAGCTGAGCAGAGGAGATATTCTTGGCAACATCAACAGTTCAGTACTAAGAAAGACAACTGCCAAGTCCACATGGCTTTTGAAAGTTAGGGAAATGATTGCTCTAGGGGTCCAGTCATATCTTGATTATGGTAATGGGAAACAAAGGGGGTAGGGTGGGTAATTGAAACCCACCGATAATCTAAAAAAACCTCATTTTCATGTAATGCAATCATTTTCACTCTTCCCCTCACAAGGCCTTTCAGCTGGCTGCTAACAAGGAGCAAAACCGACTGAGACTAATTTCATCTTCTTTTCATTGTTCCCTCATCATGTTCTTTGATTTAAGTGTGGTGTGCTACCCAAAAGTCAAGGGCTAAAAAGAGGCGTGAGAGATTGGGATGATCCACCAACTGGATAATCAGCCTCTGAGTAATGCAAAGGTGATTAAGATTTATTTCCCCGGGGACCACAGTCCCAAAGTTTTGCAAACTATGCTTTACTTTGCGGTGCAGTGAAGCTGTTGCCTTCCTTCCTTCCTTCCTTCCTTCCTTCCTTCCTTCCTTCCTTCCTTCCTTCCTTCCTTCCTTCCTTCCTTCCTTCCTTCCTTCCTTCCTTCCTTCCCTCCCTCCCTCCCAGAGGAGGTAAGATATAATAGGCACTTTCTTCTTTATGATGATCTCTGCCAAGTTTATAGACAGTCTCTCCATCTTCTGCTGTGGCCTGAAAGAACCTGTTGCTAATGCACACAGCAGCATCTGTGTATCAGGTGGGCAGAATCACCAGAGGCTGCTTAGGAATTGGAAACAGCTGCAGGTCTGCAGTGTACTGTGCTGTGCTCTATAGTGTTATAATGATTACCCCCAACGGAGCGCTTCTGTGAAACAAGGAAAGGACAGTGAAGCCTGAATTATATATCTGGACTAACTTCAGGTCCCCCCCACCTTCTGCAGCTCCCCATGTAATATATAAAACTCACAGATTTCTCATTGCCTTTCCTTCATTGCCAATAAAGAACACTTTTTTTTTTAAACCTGGCATTCAAGGCTCTTCCCTTTTTGGCTCAAAAAAACTTTATAGTCAGATTATTCTGTTACAGATACACTATTCTGTGAAGTGAAGGCAGTGTGATATAATAGATAGGATACTGGATGTAAAGATCAGGAAAATGAGAAAGTCAGTATTTGATAGATTCAAATTCTGTCCTTCCTCTTTAGCTGTTCCACCATGGATAATTCATTCAGTCTCTCCGAAATTCAGTTTAGTCATCTGTAAAATGGGGACACGAGCATCAGTAGTACCTGCCTCATAGAATCCATTTTGGTGAGGCTCCAATAGAATATGTACATGAAACAATCTGTGTGTGGCATAAATGTCAGTTTTTATTTGTGTCAAACACTGTCAAACTGTATTACTCACTTAGCCTCAATTACTCTGCTGCCTTCATGACTTAATTTGTATCATTCCAAATATTCTGAATTCCTTCTCTATCTGTCATTGCCTTTTGAAAACCTGGCTAGTTCTCTAAGACCCAGCACAGATTGAAGGCTTCTCAATATCCCCCCAGCTGTAAATAGTTTCTTTCCTTTCAGTCAGCATGGCATTTTGTATCTCTTTTATATTTGTTCTTAACACATCATTCTGTGTAGGACAGGGTGATGGTGTAGAAAGAGCACTGATTTAGGAGTCGTGAGATCTAGAGTCCAGTTCTTGCCCTTATACTTAATGTAGTCATGGTTTAGGTCAAGTCCCTTCACACTTCTGGACCTTACATTGGAGGAGCTGGTTTAGATGATATCTAATGTCTCAGCTCCAAATCCTGTGATGCTGTTGGAATTCTCCATTTGGACGTTCCATCAGCACCTCAAACTCAGCCTATCCAAAAGAGATCTTATTCTGTTTGTCTCTAAATCTATTCTTGGTCTGAACGCTCCCGTTTCTTTTGAGTGTACCACTGTCCTTCCCATCTCCCCGGTTTGTAACCACAGAGTTATCCTTGATTTTTCATTCTTTCTCACTTACCCCTACTCCAATGTCCAGTCATTTGCAGAGGCTTGTTACTTCTATCACTGACATCCTTTGATTCTACTTCTTCCTTTTCCCCTTCTCTTTTCTCCCTTCTCTATTTTCTTCACTTATCTATATAGCTAATACTTTGGGTCTGGCCTTTATCACTTAGGTCCTGATGTCCTTCAGTTGATCTCCCTGCTTTCTGGTCTACCCTCTACACTGCTAAAATAATCTTAATTATTATTATTTTTTTACTTTTTTTTTTGACGGCCAATTGGGGTGAAGTTGTCCAAGGTCACATGTCTAGTTAAGTGTCTGAGGCCAGATTTGAACTCTGGTCCTCCTGACTCCAGGGCTAGTGCTGTCTCTATTCACTGTGCCACCTAGCCACCACCCCCCAAATAATCTTAATGCATGTACCTGCCTATTTTTCATTCACTCAAAAAATCTTGACTTCTTTTCTTGCTTTTGGGAGAAAGTATAAGCTTATTGTTTTAGTATCTGAAGTTCCCTCTGTTTTCACTTATTAAGTACCTCCTATGTGCCAGACACTGTGCTAGAATTTGAAGCTATAAAGATAAAAGTGAAACAAGCCCTGCTCTCAAGGGGTTTGTGTTCTTATTATGTAGTGGGGAATGGAGACATATATAAATTAGATACAAATAATTATTTTGTGGAGAGACAGATGGGGGAAAGCAGAAAAGGCCTCATATAGAAGGAGATGCTTCAGCTGAGTCTTGAAGGGATGCTGTAGTCTGCTTTGCCTGATTTAGTTCTTATTATTCCGCTTCACACACTCCCAATTCCAGCCAAACTGGTCTGTTAGCTGATATCCAAGTTCAGAATTTGATTCCCTGAACCCATGCCTTGGTTTAGTTTTTCTCTTGGATGCCTAGAATGCATTCTCTCTGCCTCCCAAAGTCATTGTCTTCATTCAAAGCTCACCTTGGGCATGTCTTCCCTTAGGAAAGCTTGCTTTTTACTGATTGTCTCTTCATTGTGTTGGTGAGCATTGGATGGTGAGCATTTGTTTTTCCTCCCTCGTATTACCTAGAATGTAAGTTTCTTAAGAGTAGGGATGGTTTCATTTTTTTTTCTTCTTATTCTCAACATCTAGTATTATTGTAATACACATAATAGGAGTTTCATATGATCTCCTCTTCTGGATTTAAGACTTCTTCAGAGCAAGGACTCTCGCTTATTTTCATTTGGGTCTTCCTCAGCATCTAGCACAGTCCCTTGCCTGTAAACACTTAAGTTATCATTTCCCACTTAGAATTCTTAGATTCTCTTTTCAGTCAGTTATTCCACAAATGGGGCCCTGATAATATGTGCAGAAAATAATTGCAGGTGGGGGCTTTGGGAGGAGGCAAGAGGAGACCTTGATCTAATTTTTTAAAAAAGTATGGCAGTAATGCCACAATGCCACTTGTGTTGTTTTTTTTTTTTTAATAGTGTTTCTTCCAGGTTTTCCTTTCCTCCTGTTCATTCCTACTTGGTTAATCCTGCCAGAAATGAGTGGCAGGGGAAAAAGACTAGAAAAAAAAGGATGTCTCTTGCATAAAGCAGTGGCACAGTCATATGATTGTCTCTGATGTCTAAGTGATCTAGCCCTTCCTTTTGGAGATGATTTGATTTATTGGTGGGTTGAATTACTTATATTTCATCTTACAGTTTGTAAATTTGTTCCCAAGTGCCGTCACTATTTTGCTAGTTAAGTCTTTGAGTAGAATATTGCCTCACATCAACTTCATACTGTTTTTCACATGCCTCAGAATGCACCTCACTCGTTATGCAGTTGCCTTCTTGGGTCTGTTTAATACGGAATCTCTGCCTAGTCAGTAGTGTTCTGGATTAGTGGGGTGGGAGGTTCATTTCATGTTGACTGTGAAACTCTATTTTACTAAGTTAAAACGGGTAGCTTAGTAGTATCATTGAATCTAGTAATTTGGTGGGTTCAGTTAACATGGACCATTGTTTATTGTTTAATGGGTATATGGAATGCTATGTATCTGTCCCTACTCTTTTTTTTTTTTTTTTGGGAAGGTAGTTGGGGTTAAGTAACTTGCCCAAGGTCACATGGCTAGGGGGTGTGTGTGTGTGTGTATGTGTATGAAGTGTCTGAGGCCGGATCTGAACTCAGGTCCTCCTGCCTCCGGGGCTAGCACTCTACTCACCTGGTTGCCCCTTCTGTCCCTACTCTTGAAAGGCAGAATACCAGGTAATCCAGGGATAGAAACCATTAATTCTTTTTTGTTTGTTTGTTTTGGAGGGGGCAGGCAATCAGGGTTAATGACTTGCCCAAGGCCACACAGCTATTAAGTGTCAAGTAGCTGAGGCTAGATTTGAACTTAGGTCCTCCTGACTTGAAGGTCAGTGCTCTATCTACTTCGCTACCTAGCTGCCCCAAAATATTCAACTCAGAGATAATTTTTTATTATTATTTAGAGGAAGGTGGGGTTAAGTGACTTGTTCAAGGTGACATAAATAGTATGTGTCTGTGAATAGATTTGAACAGGTGCTTCTGTCTCCAGGGCCAGTGCCCTCTATTCACTACAGCACTTAACTACCCTGAAACCATTCATTCTTTTTTTTTCCTTTTCTTTCTTTTTGGAGGAAGGGAAGGTAGAGCAGTTAGGGTTAAGTGATTTGCCTAAGGTCACAGGGCTAGTTTTTTTTTGCTGTGTATTAAGTGTCTGAGGTCAGATTTGAACTTGGGTCCTGACTCCAGGGCCAGTGCTCTATCCACTGCCCACCTAGCCACCCCAGAAACCATTGATTTTTAAAATTATTTCTGATACTGCCTTGGTTACATTTCTGACTTTAATGTGTCACCCACTGGGGTAGTAGATCCATGTTGTGTCTTATAGTTGTGGTTTTAAAAGTTTTATAGTTCTGTGTTAATCAGACTGGATCCTGTCAGAAGTTTTAGGGTTTAGTTTTAAACAACTTTCCAGGAAAATTTAGGATTAAAGAACCAAAATTAAAATGAAATTGACCCTAATATTTTAAGATTTTTAAAAAGTAAGTCCAGAAAGAGCACAGTATAGGAACCAGTAGATCTGAGAATTTGCTATTATTTGTTCTTTGAAAAGTCATTTATAATTGCAGTGCGCCTCATTTTTTCACCCCTTGTAAAGAAGGGATCACATTTCTGATCTCATTGAATTACCTAAGCATATAGTAGGGATATTGACTGCATCTCAATAGTCAGTAGTCATTTTCACATCAATTGTTTGTATACAGTCTGACCAGAGATCAAAATCATTATCATCTTATTAGAATAAAAGAGGAAGATATGGCTTGCAGTTAAAACACCTTCTGATCTACTTAAATAACTATTGGCACAAAAAACTGATAAATGGAGAAAAGATCAGGTACCAATGCCCGACTGTCATCATTTTCAAAGGAAGTTCAGTTGTTGAAAATTTGTTACCACAGTGAGAAAGCCAATAGAATATTGAAAAGTCTTCAGCCAGCAGACGTATTCCATTTGGCATGGGAAAGATATGACAGATAAGGGCAGCACTAATTTAAATTATAAACATTTGTAACATTTTGCAGAGAAGGATGGTAGAAGATTATGAACAATATCAGCTTATAAAACATCAAGAAATGGTAGAGGAAAAAATGAATTTAGATTAAACTTCTTATGTCATCCAATCAAGTCGGAATATCCTGGGGGCATGTAAGGGTGAAGCTGGAAGAAAGACAACAAATAAGACAAGAAAAGGGAAAAGATCTGTTCAAATTATTACAACAAAACCTTTTCTGCATCAATGAATATAGATCCGCCACATTTAGACTAATATCACAGTCGAGGATGGTGTTGTGTGAGGTGCTATTACCAAATCATAAATGTCAGAGTTGGAAGGGACCTTAGTGAATGAACAACTGAATGAATGAAAAAATATTTATTAAACACTATATTTAAAACACTGCTTTTTCAGTCAAGAAGGAAGAAAATTTTTGATTTCTAAACAGAACCAAAGCAAAAAATTACTCTGTGGTTTCAAGAAATCCAAGTAAAAATTGGAATATGATATTCCAAAGAGCAAAGGGGATGTTGGTGACCCCAAAATAGCATATTTTGCAAAGTTAAAGAATATCATCCACAGAAAATAATTGGCCATTTAGGAAGCTTTTGAAACATTCAAAAGAACCCAGTGGTGAACAGAGTACTCAACATGACGACTTCAAAGAGTTGAAAGCCAAATATTTTCAAGTAAAAATAACAGATTAAGAAGATGTGATGTATCTCTCTAGTTTGACCACTACCTGCATACTGTAGTATAACTGAAAAGTAGTCTTCAGCTCCTTCTTGAAAATGCACACTCTCTCTGCAGGTAATCCCTTTTACTTTGAGGTATGTCTCGTTTTTTGGTTGTTTGTTTTGGAGTGGGGAAGGCAAGGCAATTGTGGTTAAGTGGCTTACCCAAGGTCACACAGCTAGTGTGGCAAGTATCTGAGGCTGGATTTGAATTCGGGTCCTTCTGAGGGACTTTAGGGTCCCTCCTCTATTCACTGTACCACCCAGCTGCCCCTATGTCTCATTTTTAAGGAGCTTTTTTTTCTAACCTTGAGTCTAAATTTGCTGCTTTGAAACTTAAAATTTCTCCTTTTTCTGTCCTTTGGGGCCAGGCAGAACAAATCTGATCTCTCTTTCACTTTAGATAGACTGGACTGCCCTCTAGATACTTGAAGACAATATCATGTTCCCCCCATGAGTCTTTTTTCTTCAGGCTAAACATTCTCATAGCTTTCAGGTGGCTTGGTCTTGAGGCCTTTAGCCATTTTGGTTGCCTTCCTTTGGGCGTTCTTCATTTTATCAACATTCTTTCTGAAATGTGGTACAGAATTGAGCGCATTATATTCCGATGTGTACAGTCTTCCTAGAACAGAGGGCTTTCCTAGCCCTGAACACTGAGCCTTTCTTCTAAAAGCCTCACATTGAATTAGCTGCTGCTTTTTTTTTTCACTGTCATCTCACTCTCAACTCAAATGGAGCTGGCAGTCCACTAAAAGCCTTTCACATTGTTCTCAGAAATTGTTGTATAATCATGCCTCCCTCCTCTTGTACTTGTGAAGTGGATTTTTTTAACCCAAGTGTGACTTTACATTTATCCCTATTTAATTTTTTTCTTATTAGATTCATCCCAGTATTCTCCCTGTCAAGATATTTTTGGATCCTATTTTTGTCATCCATTGAGTTAGCTAGCTGTCCCTTTCAGCCTTGTGTCATCTACAAATTTGATAAGTCCCCATCTATGGTTTTGCCCAAGTTTCTGATAGAAGTCAGAAACAGCACAAGGCTAAGAAGAATGATGCCCTCGGAGACCTTCTGCCAGTTTGACATTGAGCCATCAGTGACTATTGTCTGCTCTTCTATCAGTTCTGAATTCATGTCATCATACTATAATCTAGACCACTTCTCCTTGACTTTATCGCATTCTTCACTGAAGTCTAGGGAAACCCCATGCACAACATTCTCCTGAACTGCCCATTTGTTAACCCTGACAAAAAAGAAGTCAGCTCGGCGTGCCTGCCGGCCTAATCTCTTCTTTCAGAAGCTGTGCCAGTTCTTTTTCCAGATGATCACTGACTTTCTCTTTGAAAACATTTCGGAATTTTGCCAGAATTGAATTCAGACTTACTGGCTACAGTTTGCAGATGCTTCTCTTACTGCCTCTTTTGGAAACTGGGTCAACACTTGCTATCTGATGCCTTGTTATCTTTTCCTTTACAGTCTTTCACGTGTGTTGATAGTGATTTGGCCTCCTATCTTCCAGTTTTTACAGTACCCAAAGAGGTAGTTCATCTGGGCCAGATGACTTCAAGAAAAGTTAGGTTCTCTCTTACTCTCTCTCTGTATATGCAGATGAGTTATCAGTTCCCTATTAGCTATTTCTATTTTCCCGTTTCCCTTCCAAACATCATTTATTTTGGTAGAGAAAACAGAAGCGAGATAAAAATTAAGCAGCCTGGATTTCTCTCTGTTGTTAGTCATCACCGCCCCATCCATCTGAACAATAATCCTATCCCTCCTTTGACTTAATTCTTTTCACCAGTGTAGCTAAGAAAACTTTTTTTTGGGGTCATTTATAAGTACTAGCAGTCCTGTCCTTTTTATTTTATTCAACTCTTTTCAACAACATGAGAGCGTATTTTTTTTGGTTCTGAAGTGTCCTCTCTAGTCTTAGTCTCTTCTGAGCATTACTGTCACTGACACTATTCATACAGTACCATGTTGTACTTTTGTAAGCATCTTCTGTTATCTGCCCTGTCCTTCATCTTTTGTATGTCACTTTAAAAAAACCTAAGTTGGTTGTT
This sequence comes from Gymnobelideus leadbeateri, assembly GCA_011680675.1. Taxonomy (NCBI): domain Eukaryota; kingdom Metazoa; phylum Chordata; class Mammalia; order Diprotodontia; family Petauridae; genus Gymnobelideus; species Gymnobelideus leadbeateri. Next base: position 506,332 of record WOXC01004673.1, on the reverse strand, counting down.
TTGTTCTCCATATTCTCAGGCATTTCAGAATTTTACTCATTAGAATTGATTATGTCTTTGGAATTTAGTTCTTGAAAGTTTTCTACTCCTTGGGCTTACTTCCCATACGACTTTGGCTGATACTATGGATCTTCCCTATCCTTCCACTGAACCCTTTGACATCTGCTCTGCCAGACTCCAGGGTGCATATCACCTCTTAAGGTAGAACTGGCACACACACACAGAAAGCTAGCTGGGCAGAACATGTGATTAAGACCAAGGAGGCACAGAAGAGGTGCATGCTGGAGGCATCACAGTCTTGAGGACAGTGAGGGGTCATTTCTCAGGTTGTCTAAGAGGGAAAAGATACTGAAAATCTGGAAAGTCTTACAGACTTTATTAGATTTGAAAAGTCATAGAGAAGAATTCAACAACCACTAACTCAAATGGCCACTTTCTCACCTCTGCAGAACCTTTCTGAGAATAGTTTATACATTACATGAGGGTATCTTCCACCTTTGGAGAGATCACCCAAAACAGTGAGATCCCAAGCAATTCGAATATTGAAGTATAGATAGGTGAAGCATTTATTGTTTACTTTGTGTTAGTCACTGTGCTAAGCAGTGGGGATATGCTCAAGCACCTTACATTTTATTGGGGGAAGTAAAATGCAAAAAAACTGTGTACGTGTAAGTTTATGTGCCCAGTGTAAATGGAAGGTAATCTCAGAGGGAAGTGAGGAGGCAAGGAGGGGAATCGGGAAGGACTCGTGTAGAAGATGGGATTTGAATTTAGGTTTAAAGGAAGCCGGAAGTCAGAGGTAAAGTGAGAGAGTATTCTAGGCATGATGAGTAGCCAGTGCAAATGAATTATGGAAATAGAGAGGGAGGACTGTATGAAAAACTACTGAATCTTAGAATATGTCAAAGGGAGTAAACAAAGGAAGGCTGAAAGGTAGGATTGTGAAGGGTTTTAAATGTCAAACAGATATGTTTGATCCTGGAGGAACCAGAGAACCCTTGGAGTTTGAGTAGTGGGGTGACATGGTCAGACCTACAGTCTACCGGGGTGGGGAACCTGTGGCTTTAAGGCCACATGTGGCCTTCTAGGTCCTTGGGCATGGCCTTTTGACTGAGTCCAAGTTTTACAGAACAAATCCTTTTTTATAGGGGATTTTTTCTGTGAAGTTTGGATTCAGCTTGAGGACCTAGAGAGCCACATGTGGCCTTGAAGCTGCAGGTTCCCTGCTCCTGGCAAAGAGGATCACTTGGCAGCTGAGCGGGGGATGTTTTTGGAGTGGGGCATAGACTTGAGGCATCTGTTGTGCTTTGCTCTTGCTATATACTTGTCTCTCCCTTTTTGTTTACAAAACTCTCTGTAATCTTTTATTCTGCTTCTTTCCTGTGAGGTTAATATCACCATCCTTATTTTTCATTGTGGTTGATTTAATTTCTTACTGTGTTCACCCTGTGATAACCTAACACCTTTAGTAACAGATTACTTCAAGGGAGAGTCAGCATCACACCTTTAAATAGCTACAGTTTTTGGTTAGTAATGAATTAATTCCTGAGCAACAAAGATACCTTGAACATATCACCAGGTTACATTTGAGAGCCTAACTTTTCTACTTTAGTTACTGCAGTTGGAGTCCGTGGGCATGAGAAGATATTTGTCCTTGTGTGACCTGACTGGTCACAGAGAATGACTTCTTTATACTGCTCTGGTTGGAGCTATTAGGTTTGACATGTCTTCTTTATCACTGGTAGAGATTGCTTATTGTGAAGAGATGGTGCCATTTAGCAGCAGAAACACCAGAATGGGAGTAGGAAGACCTGCATGTTTCCAGATTTGCCATTGTCAATAATGGGGCTTTGTCTTTCTGGGTTATCTATCTAGGGTATAGATTTCTCATGTGTAAGTTGAAAATAATAAGGCAATTTATCTCTCATTGTTCTTTTTGAAAGATGTTTATGTGAAACTGAATGACGCCTGTATAGCTCTTGACTTCTTAAAAAACAAAAAAACAAAACTAAGGTATTCACTTAGACTTTTGCAATAACAAACTAACACATAACAATATTGAAAATAGATATTTTGATATTGACCCAGTCTACCTTCATAACCTTTTCTCCTGGAACTTCCCTTTATCTTCTTTCTAAACCAAGTTGGACTATTTGTTATTATCCATATCTTCCCTGGGTTTTTCTTTTTACATATTTTTGTGCATTCTGTTCCCTCCTGTTCCCTCCTATTTGAAACAGCTCAGTTCTCCCATGAGCTTTGCCTTCAAAGTTAGCTTGATTACCACTTCCTCTATGAAGTTTTCTCCACTTCCCCTACCTGAAAACAGACTTTTTCGACTTTGAAATGCTGAAGCATTTTCTGTGTCTCTTATGATACCTACCATATTCTCTCTTAGGATCAAAGCTTTAGAGCTAGAAGGGTGGCAGTGTGGTACTGTGCAAAAGATTAGATTTAAAGTTATGGGGTCTGAGTTTTAAAACCAGCTCTGACATTTATTACTACCCATGTGACTTTTGTCAAGTGACTTAACCTCTCTTGGCCTGTTCCTTGTAAAATGAGAAAGTTGTACTAGATGGTCTCTAATGTCCTTTCTAGCTCTAAATTTATGATCATATAATTCTAGGACCTGAATTCAAATCCTGAACCTGCCATTTAATACCTTTGTGACCTTGGACAAGTCACTAACCTTTCTGGGCCTCATTTTCCTGATCTATAAAATGAGGGAGTTGAGTAGATAACCTCTCTGGTAGCCTCTAGCTCTAGATCCATGATTTTATCATATAGTTTTGTCCTCTTATTTTGCAAATGAGAAAACAGAGTCCCAGAAAGAGGTATGCCAGAGAATCACATAGTTAATAGATGTCCAAGGAAGGATTCACACTGAGATCTTCTTAATTCTAAATCCAACACTCCATCCACTATACCATTTTGTTGCCAGCAGTAGTGTATAATAAATAAACCTAGCAGATATCACAGCTAGGATTTGAAACCAAGTTTTCTGGCTTGAAACTCTTTGCACCTTATGTAGCATGTTCCCTCTTGTAATTTATTTGTGTACATGATGTAGATACTCTCTGAAGGGATGTTCTTTGTCCTGATATCTGCCACATTATTTAGCAAAGTATTTCCCTCATAATAGGCAGTCAGAAAATGCGTAGTAAGTCAAGTCTGAACCTCTAGTAAAAGGAAATACATGGTAGTGGTTATTCTAGCAAGTGACAAATGACAGCCAAATTCATCATAACTTTTGATTTCTATAGCACCTTTTTTGGTGCTATAGAAGGAGGTCAAAGCATCTCAGTTTTAAACTTTATATTTCCTTTCTCACATGCTGAGCAGGTGACATTTTACCTGCTTTTTACTAATGGGGAAACTAAAATAGAGAGGGATTATGCTATTTCCTGAAGGTTATATGATCATTTCGTAGCAGATGGAGAACTGGGCTTAGCCCAGGCCTTTTTCCATCAGGCCATGCTGCCTGTCACTGACAGCTCCTTTGAGAGGAAAGTTTATTCTATGAATCCTTTTGTTGATTTTTTGGCATAATTGCTGAATGTCAGGCAGACTCTTATAAAAAAATTAAAAAATACCTTGCCTATCCCTGATCTGCATAGGACCCAGCAGGAGTCTTACCACCTTGGAAGCTAACAGTTGCTCATTTTAAAAAAATATTATTTTATTTTTTCCAAGTTCCATGTAAAAGCAATTTTTAACTCTCATTTTTAAAAATTTTGAGTTCCAAATTCTCTCTGCCTTCCTCTTTCCCCTGAGATGGTTGGTAAACAGTTTGATAAAGGTTATACATATGTAAGCATGCAACACGTTTCAATATTAGTCATGTTGTGAAAGAAAACATAGACTCCCCCAACCCCCCCCCCCAAATAAAGGGAAAATAGTATGCTTCAATATGTATTCAGACTCCATTAGTTCTTTCTCTGGAGGTGGATAACATTTTTCATCATGAGTCCTTTGAAATTATTTTGTATCATTATATTGCTGAGAATTGAAGTTGATCATCATACAACATTGCTATTACTGTGTGCAAATCTTCTGGCTCTACTCACTTCACTTTGCATCAGTTCATGTAAGTCTTTTCAGGTTTTTCTGAAATTATCCTGTTCTTCATTCCTTACAGTACAGTAGTATTCTATTACATTCATATACCACAACCTGTTCAACCATTCCACGATAGATGAGTATCCCCTTAATTTCTAATTCTTTGCCATCATGAAAAGAGCTGCTATAAATATTTTTGTACAAATAGACCCTTCCCCCCCTTTTTTTTGGGCCCTTTGGGATACAGATCTAATAATACAAAACTAATATTGGTATTGCTAGATCAAAGGGTATGCACAGTTTTATCACCCTTTGGGCATAATTCCAAATTGCACTCCAGAATGGTTGGATTAGTTCATAACTCCAACAGTACATTTGTACTTTACATTTAAAAAAAATTATGAAACAGCACATATGGGAAGGAATACCTCTACCAGCATTAAATTCAACAAACAATTTAAAAAATCATTTATTAAATGTCTACTATGTGCCAGGTATTGTGATAAGTATTTGGGATACAAACAAGAAAGAGAAATAGTCCTTGCCTCAAGGAGTTTATAATCTAATGGAGGATAACAACACAGAAGAGGAAGCTGAAAAAGGGGAGGGAGGCATGAGCAAGGGTATCCTGTGCAGGGGCATATTCTGTGGAGTTGAAACCAAGCAGAGTTGCTGATGGAAAAAAAATGATAATTAGTAATAGTATGATTAGTGTCTTCCATGAATTATTGTTAGGAAAAGCATGTCATTCTTTCACTGTTTTTTTTTTCTTTTCTTTTTCTTTTTAAATTGTTGTTTAACTATAAAATAGATGAAGAAATAAAGTTAAAAACTAGGGTGATTGACTTCATAAGGGCTGTTTATGATTTGGCTGGCCCCAACTGACCATAGGGATGAAAGGTTGGATTCCCAAAGCTCATGGGGGAAGAAGGAAATGACCTGCCACTCAGTAGGCTGAGGTAGATTAATGTGGTACCAAACATAGAAGGAATTCCCTAGCTCATGGGTGGGGAACCTGTGGTCTTGAGGCCACATGTGGCCTTCTAGGTCCTTGGGTGCAGCCTTTTGACTGAGTTCAAATTTTATTAAGGGGATTTGTTATATGAAGTTTGGATTTGGTTAAAAGCTACACTTGAGGACCTAGAGGTCCACATTTGGCCTTGAGGCCGTAGTTTCCCCACCCCTGCCCTAGCTACTGAACAACTTGATGTAAGGTTGATTTGTTTTTGCTAAAGAACAGACAAGAATAGATTGCATACTAGAAAAAAAAAATCAGTGTCAACTTCACTGAGTCATTGTGAAACTTAAATGAGATTAAGTGAAACTACACACAATACACACGTGTGTTACATATATGTATACACATACATATCTACATGTATATCTATATCTGCACTTTATAAATTGTTAAGTGATATACAAATGTGTACTGTTCTTTTTGATCTCAACCTGCAAGTTCGTCTGTGTAAGAAGTTCCCCATATGGAACCTCTCTCTACCAAAGCAAATCAGCAATTGTTTCTTTTTCTAAGTTCAATTTTATTTTATTTTCAGTTCCAAATTTTTTCCTTCTCTTCTTCCTCTCCCTTTTCTGCACCCTTTGAGAAGTCAAGAAGAACAAAATTCATTACAAATATGTATAATTGGGGCGGCTAGGTGGCGCAGTGAATAGAGCGCCGGCCTTGGAATCAGAAGGACCTGAGTTCGGAGCCGGCCTCCAACACTTAATCCGCACAAACAAAAACCTAGCCGTGTAACCTTGGGCAAGTTACTTAACCCCAGTTGCCCTAAAGGGGCGGCTAGGTGGTGCAGTGAGTAAGAGCGCTGGCCTCGGAGTTTGGATGACCCGAGATCAGATCCGGCCTCAGAAAATGAGCACCCACGCATAAATAATGACTAGCCGTGTAACCTTGAGCAAGTTACTTAACCCCAATTGCTTTAAAAAAACAAAAAAACAAATATGTATAATTGTACAAAGCAAATTCCTATATTAGCCTTGTCCAAAAAAAATTGTGGAAAGAAAAGAAAATATTCTTCAGTTTGTGTTCTGAGTCAATCAGTTCTCTATCTGGAGGTGGATTGTATGTTTTATCATTAGTCCTTTAGAATTGTGGTCAATCATTATGTTAATCAAAGTTCTTAAGTCTTCCAAAGTTCATTTGTGATGTTGTGATTATTGTACAAATTATTCTGGTTCTTCCCACTTCATTTTGCCTTAATTCATACAAGTCTTCCCAGGTTTTCATATATACCATAACTTCTTCAGCCATTCCCTAATTGATGGTCATCCCCTCAGTTTCCATTTCTTTGCCACCAGAAAAAGAGCTGCTCTAAATATTTTTACTCATATAGTTAATTTTATTTTTTCTTTCACCTCTTTTGGGAATATACTTAGTAGTGGTATTTATAGGTCAAAGGATATGCACAGTTTAGTAACTTTTTAGGCAAAATTCCAAATTATGTTCTAGAATAGTTGGGCTAATTCATAATTCGGCAACTGTTTCTGCAACTTAACAGTGCCCCAGTGTTGCCCAGGATTCTGAGAGTATAAGTCACTTGCCCAGAGTCAGACCACTGATGTTTGTCACAGGTGGGATGTGGACCCCAGATTCTCTTGAATCAGATATCAGCCACCTTTTCACTCTGCTATCCAATAATTATTGTTAACGATAATAATAACTCACATTTCTACAATGTTGTGCCATTTGAAAAGCACTTTCCTGACAACTCTGTGAGGTAGATAATAGGGACTGGGCTGCCCTTGTAACATCATTTGTATAGATAACCCCTAGGGATGCAAACTACCTCTAGCCATGCAGGTCAGCACCTTTTCTACAGCTTGTAGAGTCCTCATAACTGGGGGCATTAGGAAAGGTAGCATGTAGCACTTGTTTTGAAGGAAGGTTGTGACTCTCAGAGTTGGGAGTAGAGGTGAAGTGTTTTCTAGATATGTTGTAGACAACTACTTGTGTAAAGTCAGGAAATGGAATGTGGTATAAAAGTGTGTGAAGAGGAATGATATGAAATATGACTGGAAATATAGGTGGGTATCAGATTGTATGAGACTAAATATCAGGCTTAGGATTTTGTATTTTACCCATTCATTAGAAAGGCACTGAAAATTGTTTTTTAGGGGTTGTGGAATGGTCAGATTCATGTTTTAGAGAGATCAATTTGGCAGCTGTGTGCAGGATGGATTGAAGTGAATCAGTAACTGGAACAACTGCTTATCGTCACAAAATTGCCAAGTGGAAGAACTTGGACTTTAGTTCCTGTCTTTAGGGAAAAGAACTTTTTTCAAAAGCTGCAGTGTACTAGTGGAAGGAGAGCCATTTTTTCTCACAAGGATAGAGTAGTGGATAATATTTTACAAGATCCTTCATCTTTTCAAATGTGCTCTAATTTTGTGTTCTGATGATAATTTTTTTTTCTTGTTTGTTTCTGTGTGATCTCAACTTTGTCCAGGGAATTGATTGTTTTTTCCTTCCTTCTTATTCAGAGATATTTTCAATAATTTTGATTGCTGAAACCACTCAGGATCTTGGGATTTACAGGGCTAGATTTATTTTTTTCCAGTAAGGACGAAACCTTACATCCAGATTACTCTGGCTTTCATTGATTGGCCCAGACCAAGCCCCATTTGGTCTTTGGGTCCTGATTGGCTTAGAGTGAATGTAAATAGAAGTTGTTTATATTTTGGCCAGAACCCTAAAGGTCTTCCCTTCTCAGATTTTTTTTTTTTTGACTAGATAGAGACCATTCTCTGCCTCATTTCTTACCCTGCCTTAATCACTCAGTGGGTGTAGCCTCAGTCAAACCTAGACCTGTTAAAGACCTTAACTTAAAAAGATCAAGGTCTCCCGCTGCATCCAGGGCCATCTCCAGTCCTGATCTGTATCTTGCCACTGGACCTAGATGACTCCTGAGGAGAAAGTGAGGCTCATGACTTTACGTAGCCCTCCTTCACTTAAATCCAATTCACTTGCATGTCATGGCATCACCTCCCTGATGTTATGGTCTTCTTCAAGAATGAAGGACATACAACAATTTCCTTATGAACTTTCTTTTTCTCTGCATGATGGTTTAAATGTAATTTTTGTTTCATACTTAGGATTTCATGACTGAGTTTTCTTTTTTTAAAATCAACTCTTGTGGAAGTATTTTGGTATTGTTTGTGAGCTCAGCATTACTGATTGAAGTGATGCAGCTGGACATATTACACCTAGACTAATTGGTCCCTGGAAGTATCCTGACCAAGTATTGAGGAGCTACATTTCACTTTATTTATCCTTGGGGTAATTTCTTTTGGCTTCCTCTAGGCAAGATGGCTGTGGAAATTGTATTTACTATAAAGTAGTTATTGAGGACTAAAATGGAAGTAAATGGCTTTGAATTCTTGAAACAGAATGTACCTTGTAAGGTTAAGAAAATTCTGTATTCAGAGAGCTGTCTTTATAAAATAGTGGGTGGGGTGATTATTTAGATTTAAGTTTCTTTGCTTTGTCTGTGTTATATGTAATTTATCATTATGCCCATTTAAAGAGTTCACTTTACTGAAGCAATATTAGTCTCCTGATGAATGTATTCTTTGCCTTAATGAGCTATGTTTTCCAACTCTTGCTAGAAGCCTGTCGTTTTGGAATGGTCCTATCAAGCAGGAGAAGACTGGGGGATAATATACCATGTTTGTAGCCAAATGTTAACTTCCTATAAACTCTTTTTTTCCTTCTAAAGATATGATCTTTAGCTTGAAGAAGGATTGAAATAATCACCTGTGTCCCCTAATCTCCCAAGAAGCTTATTCGTTTGTCTAAAGTCACTAGAAAGGCACCTCAGGTTTCTTTTGACTACATCATTTGTTCCTACATGAGTCAGCAGAAGTGAGTAGTGCTTGGTGGGTTTAATGAGTATTGGCAGCACACCTTATGATTGGCACTACCATGTCTACGCATGGCAGTCTCCATATACCTCTTTTCACTTTCAGTCAAATCTTGTACACTTGTAACCAATGACTTAACCTCTTACAGTATACAGAAAATTGAGGATAATTTAACTTGAATTCCTTCAACTTCTCTCAGAACTTCTCAGCATCATTACCTGATCTCTTTTCCTTCCCTTAAGACACAGAGAAAACAGGATGTATTCCTGTTCTTTGCTAAGGTTAGTTCATCCGTCTACCTGTGCCCCAATACCATCCCTTCCCACTTGCTTTAAGATCTTACTTTTGTAATCATCCCCTTTTTCTAACATACCTTTATTTTCTACTTCTCTATTGGGTTTTTCCCGTCTGTCTGTAAACAACCCAGAAAAAAACCTTCCTTGGCCCTTCTACACATTTGAAAATTTAGAATGTTGTGGGAAACAGCCATTGACCACTGTACATTTCTTCCTTCTCGGGTACAGATATGTTTATGCCACTTGCTAAAGTCTTCATGACTTCTTTAGTGTGTCACTGAGTGAATTGTTGCCCTTACTTTGGAAGGTCAGAGCTTATCTTGAATGTTATGTTTAGGTCTGGCTGAGTCATCTTTTTAGGGAGGCATTAATAAACTGGAAAGTGTCCAGTTACAGGGTAATCAGGATGGTGAAGGGCCATACTTAAGATCATGCCATATAAGGAAGGAACTGGTTTTGATTAACCTAGAGAAGAGTAGACTTAGGGGGAACACAACAGCTACCTTGAAGTATTTGAAGGACTGTCATATGGAGGATGGTTGAAACCCTTCTTGGCCTGAGAGGGCCAGGTGAAAGTTTCAAAGAGGCAAATTTTCTTTTGCTATATGGAAAGCTTCATAATGATTAGGTCTATCCAAAAGTGGAATGACTGCCTCTAAAGGCTCTTGTTTCCCCCTTACAAGTATTTTCAGACAGAGGTTGGATGGCCACTTTTCAGGGAGGTTATAGAAGACATTTTTGTTCTGGGACAGGTTAAGCTACCATCTAGAAGTTTTCAGGGGGAGTTACCAGAGAGAGCTACAAAAGACTTTTATGCATTTATAACCAGGAACTAGGAATACCAAAGTATTCCTGTTTACCTCGTTTTATTATTGTTATTTTTGTGTCCCTTCCAGCTTTGAGATTTTGTGATTCTTTGAAAGTCTCAGTTCAGCGTCCCCAACCTTCCCTTCCGTGAAGAAAAGAACCTCTAAAGTGGCTCCTGTTGTGTGGATGTCTCTCTTTTTTTTCTGTTCACGTTCTTCCCCGAAGTAACCTTTTGACTCTCTCTTAGATTCTACTTCACTCCCTTGGATTATTCTTCGTCCAGGTTTTCTTTGATGTATTAGTCCTTCCATCTTAAAAATTCTCAAGTCTCTCTAATAAGTCAAAGGCTAGAGTAGAGGCCTTTTAAGCTCTTTCTCCTTTCTAGCTTAGAGGTTTGTTTTCATCTTCAGCGTACATCATTGGTGACCATGCCATGTAGGAAATTGTATCTAAGAATTTAGGGAACAGTGGGACACTAGGCCATCAAACTCTACTATAGCTTCTTCTAGCCCCTTTGTCAGTTCCTCATGTAAATCGCCAGATGGCTATTTCTTATCCTTGGCCTGTACGTGTTGGTCCTTTCTGGAATAGGCCCAAGACCCATTAAAATTTTTTTGCATTTTTAGGCCTTGGATAACTTTATTTTGTGGTCAAGGCAGAGTTCTTGTGGTATTTTTTTAAGTGACAAAACTCTTATTTTAGTTTTATTTTCTAACTTCATGAGATCATGGAAAATATAGACTTTTTTGTCTCCTTAATGTGCTCTGCAGATGCCCACTAATACTCTTAAATGAGATTTCCCAACAAAAAGACAGAGGAAACATATTGAAAAAAATTTTTCCTATTCATTTAAATTACAAATCTAACAGGTAGGGCAACTCAGAATTTTGGGCCTTATCTCTGCTGTGCTTTTACTCCTCAAGGACAGTTCTTTTGCTAATTCAGTTTCCCTTTCTCTCTTCCTTTCACTCACTTTGATTAAGCCGTGAGGTGACAAGGGAAGGAAAATATTTGCTGAATGACTGGTTGAGTGACTACCAGGTCACAGTACTTGCCTGAAATAGACCTCTCTAAAAGCAAGGACAAATTGTTCCTCAACGATTTCAATTTCCTTTCTTTGGGCCCCTTTCCACCACTATTGCCCTTAGAAAAATAGGGTTGTTGTTGTTGTTGTTGTTGTTTTTTTCTTGCTGTCATTCTGGGGACCATATCTTTTTTACTTGCCATTTCCTTTCAGATATTCACTGTCCTTTTCTTGTGTCTTAGGTAGTTTCTTTCCAGATGGGCCTGAGGAACTCCCATGGTGATTAGGAAAGAGTTATATTCCTACCTTTCCAAATCCTGATCAAAGGCTTGTGTCTACAGTAATGATGTATCATCCTCTAAAATGTTTTCTGATTCTCAGAGTTTGAGTTCTCTACCTCATTGTTTCCTGTCTCTAGGGCCTTGAGCTATCTGCTAATTTACACAGCTGTGCCATGATATTATTGAGCAAAATGCCTGTCAGCCCTTTGTGTATTTGCTCCCCTCCTTCTTTAAATCGAATCCTTGTGATAAATTCTTTGGTATTTTGTTCAGAAAGTTTTATGTACGTAGGCAGTGTGGCAAGAAGACAAATAGTTTACCTTTAAATTGAAGAATAACACAAGATAATTTGTCTGTACTCTAGTTATGTTCTTTTAACTTATTCCTTAGGCTCTGAATTATAGGCATGATCTCCTGCAACATTGAAGGTGAAAATGTTAAGACTGTTTCATCAGGAAACTTTATATTAAAATATGAATATCAATTATGTATAAAATATTACCCTTTTATTTTTAGAAGGTGAAAGATAAAACTTCTTTTTAAAGGAGAAATTGTAGAGCAAGGTGGCACAGTAGATAGAACCCTGGAGTCTGGAGGACCTGAGTCCAGATTTGACTGTAGACACTTATTAGCTGTGTGACCCTGGTCAAGTCACTTAACTCTGTTTGCCTAATCTGTAAAAATGAGCTGGAGAAGGGAGTGTCAAACCATTGCTGTGTCTTTGCCAGGAAAGCCCAAACAAGGCATGGAGAGTTGGACACAACTGAAATGACTCGAGAAGAACAATACAAAACAAATACAAGTTTTGGTAAAGTTTTGGCAGTGCTCTCCCTGGAGGAGAAGATTGGTTGGTTGAGTGTAGTATGTTGCTATTCCTGTATCTAGTTGATACTGAGTAAAGAAGAGAAATGAATGAATGAATGAAAAATATTTATTATGTACCTAATAGGTGTTAGGCTCTGGGAATATAAATACAAAAACAAGATATTCACAGCCTTGAAGGACCTTACATTCTAATAGTGAAAGGCAAATATTGGGGAATGGCGCTCCAGGAAGGGGGTATCGGTGGTGGTAGGGCAGATAACAAGAAGGCTGGACTTTTGAAGTTTGGTTGGGTCTAGAGGTAGCTCCATAAGGTGGACTCACCTTAGGGAGGATGCTGTACCCTTCAGGCAGGATTTGTCTGTAGTTCCTTCAGGGCATGGTATCTGGAGGTCTTTTTTGGTAAGATCTTGTAGTGGCTGCTCTGATTCCAAGGAGATAGGTGAGGTAAATGAAATGAATAGGGGCTTCATGATTAGAACACTTTCCCATGCTTTGGAGAAAGATCCTAATTGGTATAAGCAAGGGTCTGAATTTTGAGCCCTCTAGATTTTCATATTGCTGAGAACAAACCAACATTTGGAGAAGGTGGTGGTTGTCTGGTTATTGATCAGTGACCTGGTTAGTGTTGGACCAAAGCAGGGTTGACTACATGCTGTATTTCACTGTGTAATCATTGCCACTATTTAATCGTCCCACCCTGGTTTTATTCCAGTCCAAAAATGAGTTTGTAACATTTTATTGAGTAATTGTCAGATGGTATGATTCTGTTCACGCAGCTTAAAAGGTAAATGGAGCAGCATTTAGGGTTAGGGTTAGCATGGCATATGGATACACATTGTAAGCTGATAGCCTAAAATTCTCAGTGCACTCGCATTGTCAGTATTTTTCTGAAAGCCAACTTGTGTGGTTTGTTTAAAGTGCTGCAGTACTAACGGTGTTGTCACTCAGCTCCATACAGGGCCATAGGTGCAAGGGGATCTGGTGGGCAGGTGAAGCTGCCATGAGTAAGTCACGTGTTATAGTAAGGCTTGCATCTTCCCCATTTTAATGTATATTCATGAGTAGTCTGTGTATCCTAATCTTGCACCTAAAACAGTTTAATAATAAATGATTAAGTAATACCTGTACCATTAAAAAAAAAAGCTTCACGGGCAGTTAGGTGGCGCAGTGAGTAGAGCGTCGGCCCTGGAGTCAGAAGAACCTGAGTTCGGATCCAGCCTCAGACACTTACTCACACACAAACAAAAACCTAGCCATGTGACTTTGGGCAAGTTACTTAATCCCAATTGCCCTCCAAAAAAAAGCAAAAAAAAAAAAAGCTTCACATAATGACCACACCCCACCTTTTTTTGCAAAAAATTTGGAATAAATTCTGTGACGATTGTGGGGTACTCTAGGTAAAGTGGTAGCAGAAACTTTCTGGTAGTTGTCAGGTATCATTAGTGGCCTATCCTGGCCTTAATTCTGTCTTTAGGTTTCAGAATTCTTAAGCTATTTATTCTGATGTCTTCCATACTCTTGTTCTGAATTTACAACTTAACACTGAGGATTATTAAAATAATAATAATGATAGCAACAACAACTAAAATTTCTATGGCACTTTAAGGTTTGCAAAGAACTTTACATGTGTTCTCTAATTTGTTCCTTAGAAACCTGGAGGCTGTCCTGCATTTGCAGGTCCCCTTCATTGGTTGAAACTGGCAAAAAAAAAAAAAAAAGGAAGTTAGAATTATTAATTTACTTTGTCTGCAGATGGCAGTGTAGATTATTTCAGGAGAAAGGGTCGTTACAAGTCTGTGAAATACAAATTCTTTTAGTAACCCTTAGGCAAATGTTGATCTGGCTATCGTTTTTTTTTTTTTTTTTTTAAGAATACTCCATTCTGAGGTTTAACTTGTCTGAACTGAAACTTGCCTCAGGCAGGAAATTTAGAGGCCTCTCCACCTGGCCTAGGCCCTAAATTAGTGCACGGACTCCTTCCTCCAGGTGAAGGATGAATAAACTCAGATTATGACTGGGAAGAGGAGGTTTAGGTGTGGGTCAAGTATGGGGGGAGGAATATGTTCTCTTCCTCTGTCTATCCCATGTAGAAATCCTCAGCCTGTGGTGGCCTTTTTCTCTCCTCAGGATTTCAGAAACAGAATTCTTGGTGTAAGAGGATTGTGTTCATCTGGGTCAAATCTATTGGTATATGCCTGATTTTAAGTCCATCTTTTTTTGGTACACATTCTCCATGGGAACTTCACATTATGACGTGATACAAAATAGAAGTGTGAACTGAATCAAAGACACCATTACTATTAAAACATTTTTAATGTTCTAAATCACTATTGATTAGAGAAATGCAAATCAAAACAACTCTGAGGTACCACATCTTACCAGTCAGATTGGCTAAGATGACAAAACAGAAAAATGATAAATGCTGGAGAGGATGTGGAAAAATTGGAACACTAATGCATTGCTGGTGGAGTTGTGAACTGATTCAGCCATTCTGGAGGGCAATCTGGAACTGTGCCCAGAGGGCTATAAATAATTTCATACCCTTTGACCCAGCAATACCACTTGTAGGGTTGTATCTCAAAGAGATCATAGAAGTGGGAGGAAGACCCATATGTACACAAATATTTATAGCGGCTCTTTTTGTGGTGGCAAAGAATTGGAAATTAAGGGGGTGCCCATTAATTGGGGAATGGCTGAACAAGTTGTGGTATATGCATGTAATGGAATACTATTGTGCTATAAGAAATGAGGAGCAGATGGATTTCATATCTACCTGGAGAGGCTTATGCAAACTGATGCTGAGTGAGAAAAGTAGAGCCAGGAGAAATTTGTACACAATTACAGACACAATGTATGTGTGATGACCAGCTTTGATAGACCAGACTCTTCTCAGCAATGCAGGGTGATAAGTCAACTCCAAAAGACTCATGATGGAAGGAGAGGTCTACATTCAGAGAAAGAACTAGAAAGAACAGAGTTTGACTGCAGATTGAAGCAAACTATCTGCTCTTTCTTTTTCTTGCTTGGTTTTGTTTCCTCTTTCCCATTGTTCATTCCATCTGATACAATCCTTCTTTATAACCTGACTAATGTCTAATGTGAAAGTATTTGCAGATCCTGTACTTGAATGTATTCTGCCATGGTGGGGGAAGGGGAGGGAGAGGGAGAAAATTTGAAACTCAAGGGATTGTGGAACTGAATCTTGTAAACTAAAAGTAAACAAATCAATAAAGACAAAATAAATTGAGGAAAAAAAAGAAAATAAAGAAGATTATGTCCAAAAAAAATTTTTTTTTGGGGAAGGGCTTGGGGGAAGACCTGTGGGTAACTGTTAGGGGTCTGTGGTCATTCATATACATCTGTGATCTCACAGATAGTGGGCCCAAGAAGTTTTTATTTTATTGGCCATTTTATTTACTGATCTTGGGTACAGGATGCCTTGGAATTTGTAAGGCTAAATTTTTCATCCTAAGTGTAAAAAAGCATCTGATGGGAGTCTAGAACTCTTTAATAACAAATTCTGAAGGATGGATATGTAATTAAATTCTTAGCCATAGTTTCCTCATCTCTGAAGTAGTGATAATACATACACCTTGCTGGGTTGTTGTAAAGCTAAAATGAGGTAATTATAATAACTTACAAAGTCCACCAAACATTTTATTTGCATTGTATCATTTGATTCTACTCTGTGAAGTAGATGCTGTTATTAATCCAATTTTACAAATAAGGAAACCAAGGGCTAGAAAGGTTGTTACTTGTTCACATTCACACGGCTAATCTCAGTGATAGAATGTTTTGCAAACTTTGAAAGCACTGTCATTATTATTTTAGTACTTTGATTCACTTTCTTCTTGTGTGTGCTAGAGATACCTCTGCACTCTGCCACACTTTAATATTTACTGTCAAATAGCAAATAACAACAAAAAAAATGCTTAAAATCCTTTAGTTTTTGAACATAGTACTTTAAAAATGACTTGTTGCTATTTTTAAAGATTTTATAATACTAGGCCTTTGAAAACAGTGGCAAAATTTCTCAGGGTTTTTTTTACTTCATTTTTAGTTAGAAATATTAAAAACTTGATAGTTTTATTCTTAGTTTTTGTGTTATATTTATTGGTTTTGGGGTAACAGCTTTTGAATATATGATCTTTATATAATGTACAAATTTTCTGGATATTTTTTTCTCTTTGGTACTTTGGATTTCAGAACCAGAAGGGACCTTTAGCAATTTTCTGGGTTCTCCAGTGTCTTACTTAACCAATTGCAATGGCTTCACATTGCCTCTAGCATAATGTATAAACAACCTGGCCCCAGTCAATCTTTCAGGCTCCGTCATACATTATTGCCGCTCCTACATTCAGGCCTTTCTTTTTTTTTTTTCCACTCCATCTCCCTTACTCCCTCACCACATTCAAACTCCCTTACCTGTGTCTTTATATTGAATACTGAATATTCTCCTTGTCTGGAACTCATTTCCCTTCTTTTCTCCACCTCCATAGACCTGTCTTACTAAAGTAGTTTAGATGGCATCTTCTGGTTTTTTTGGAGAGGCAATTGGGGTTAAGCGACTTGCCCAAGGTCACAGGGCTAGTGAGTGTTAAGTGTCTGAGGTCGGATTTGAACTCAGGTCCTCCTGACTTCAGGGCCGACGCTCTACTCACTGCACCACCTAGCTGCCCCCATGGCATCTTCTGAATGAAGCTTTTCCTGTTACCTCTAAGCATTCGTGCTTTCCCTCCCAAATTACTTCGTATTTAAGCATTCTGTGTGTGCTCACAGAAAAACGCGTGTATGTCTGTTTATTAACTTTTTATTTATGTGTTATATATTTTTATATATACTTGTTTTCTTCCCCATTATAATGTAAATGCTTTGTGAGTAGAGATTGTTTCATTCATTGTACTTGCATTCTCAGCTTCCAGGACAGTGCTTGACGCTAAAAGCTACTTAGCAAATATTTGTTGATTTAGAGGTTCCCAAACTTATTTGGCCTACTGCCTCCTTTTAAGAAAAAAATTACTCAGCGCCCCTGTGGAAATCTACTTTCTTTAACCCTTTAACAGTTTAAAAAGAATTTGTGTCATTTCAAAAAATATAAAAATTTTAAAGAATGATGCATCTTAAATTTAATAATTTATTGAAAATTTGTTTTTTCCCCCTGCACTCAGATTTTGCTGATGTTATATTGCATCATGTAACCATATAGGCTTTGAATTTGAGTTTGGGATATTGCAGACTGAACATAATAAATTATCAGATATTGAAATATAATGTAAACTTGTTTTATGAAACAGAAATACTCTAACACTTTTTAAAAAAAATAATGTTCGGGGCGGCTAGGTGGCGCAGTGAGTCAGAGCGCCGGCCTCGGAGTTGGGATGACCCGAGATCGAATCCAGCCTCAGAAAATGAGCACCCACACATAAATAATGACTAGCCGTGTAACCTGGAGCAAGTTACTTAACCCCAATTGCTTTAAAAAAAAAATAATGGACACTTTACAGTGAACTTTCTGTTTTCTGGAATTGTCGGGAAAGGGAGTATTTTGATTATTTAATAGAGAATTCCTCATATTCATGGATTATCAGTTTTCTGAAGAATTGGGCAATAATAAAGAGCATTTACTTTGAGAATTATACTGAGTAAAATTTAAGATCATTCTGATGGATAAAACATTTCAGGATTAAGGACATTATTTTTCGAGTTATTTTTTCGTTGAATATATTGTCAGAATTAGAACACTGAATCAGGAGTCAGGGGACTCTGACATTGACTAGTTGTGTGACCTTGGGAAAGTCTAATCCTTTCTATTCTTGTTTACTCATCTGTAAAATGGCAAGATTGGATTAGAAAGCCCCTGAGGCAGATTCCTCCCTCCTCTTAATCCCTAATTCAGTGATCCAGTATGCAGATTTTTAGTTCAGTAGCATCTTCTAGTTGGCAGAGGGAAATGATTAGACCATCAATGGAATTAAATCTGTATGAGCCAGTGGACCAGTTAATTAGTGGGGTTCTATAGTATTTGCTTGGAAACTCTTGATTATAGAGGTTTTGTGTTTGTGGAAGCTCAGCTTCTGGCTTTGCATCTTTTGGAAGACACAACTTTGTTTTCTAGTGTGCTTCTTTTTTGTTTGTGATTTAAAAAATTTTTCATTTTGAAAGAACCTGGTGTTCCCAAACTTCCCAGAAGTTTGAACATTTGGCTTGTTTTTATCATTGAATTTTCTTGTTTGGGGTAATGAAATCTGCATGAAATTTGTTTATTCATATTTTTTGACTCATTTCTCACACAGTTGTATTTCAGTTTGCATTGACATCACTTGAGTGAATCAGACATTTGTGGTGCTCACAAGTATTTTGAGGAATAGATAATGAATATTTTTATGAGAACTTTAGAAGAAATATTAACTTCTATTGCATGGAAAAACATATGATTTAATGTAAATGAATATAAACATTGTATTTAGCAAGTAGGTAGATATACAGTTTTGATTTTGGTATCTACCTAGATTTATGTACTTAAATGCTTCATTAAATAGCAGTAGAATGTTGTTCCTTGAGTGAAACTTCATTTTTAATACCTGCAAACATCTTTACTTCTTTGTGCTTTGAGATTCCCAGATTTGTTCTGAATGTAATAACCTGATAAATAGAAGGGAGTTTAATAAATGCAAATGAGTATGATAAATGTTATGTTATCAAATTATTGTTTTAATAGCTTTTAGCAATGTGAAAAAGGCCAATAAAGGCCAAAAAGGCCTGGAGTCATGAAGACTCATTTTTGTGGGTTCAAATCTGTCTTCAGACACATAGTAACTGTGTGACCCTGGGCAAGTCACTTAACTCTATTTGCCTCAGTTCCTTCTCTGTAAAATGCACTGGAGAAGGAAATGGCAAACTCCTTTTTTTAATCTTTGCCAAGCAAAGCCCAAATGGAGTCATGAAGAGTCAAATATGATTGAAAAATGACTGAACAGCAGCAAGAAATCACTTAAATTCAGAGTTCTTTAATTAACTTCTAAAGATGTGCCTACCAAGTCATAGACTGGAAGGTCGGTCCCCAACTTGACCAAAAATACAGATTCTTTAGATATTACTTCACCAGTTTGTTGTGAAAAAGTACTTTGTAAAACTTAAAATTACATGTAAATGTGAGTCATTGCTGTTGTTCAGTTGAGACACAGTGTCCTGAGAGTAGCAAACCCGGTTGAGTCCTGAAAGTCTTACTAGTTACTTTTCTGAATAACCGGCCTGTTCATTTGAATGGATCATTGAGCAAGTGAACCTGAGGTGGGGGAATTATATAAGAATATGTATTGTTGATGAAAGTTACTCTTATTTTAGAAAAAAGCCAGTGCATAATAGGTAAAATGTATCACTTTGAGAGCCTATTGTAGACTTTCTTGTCAGGAAAAAAATTAGAATTTTCAGTTGGGTTAGGGCCTAGTGTCAGTGATATAAGGAATTTCTTTTTTTTTTAATATGGTTCAATTTTTTAAAATAGTATTTTATCCTCCCCCCCCAATTATATGTTAAAACAATTTTTGTCATTCATTTTTATGAGATTTTGAGTTCCAGATTTTTCTCTCTTTTCCCTCCTTTCTTTGTAAAATGGTAGGCAATTTGATATGGGTTATACATGTGTTATCGTGTAAAACTTATTTCCATATTAGTCATAGTTGTGAAGGGAAAAACAGATTAAAAGGAGGGGAAAAACCCACAAAAAAGAATAAGTGAAAAAATCATGCTTCTATCTGCATTCAGGGTCCATCAATTTTTTTTTTTTTAAACAAATACTTTATTAACTTCTGTTTTACATCATTCATTTCTTACAGATTTTGAGTCACAATCATTTTCCCCCCATTATTCCCCTACCCAACCTCCCAGAATAGCAGTCCCACAAGACATCGCCTGCTCCAATCTGCTCTCTCCCATACCCTCTCCCACACCCCCATCGACCTCTCCATTAGAGGAAGATGGATCCTTGTGTCCCAATGCCTGCACATCTTATCTCCCAATTACAGGCAAAAGAGCATCAATAATAGTATTTATATATATATATTTGAAACATTTAATGTTACTACCTTGAATTTCAGATCCATTTCCTTCCTCCCTTGTCACCCATTCCTTCTTGGGATATAAGTAATTCAGTATACGTTGTACATGTCTAGCTATGCAAAACATTATCATAGTAGATATATTGTGCAAGGCTGCTTATAATTCCCTCCCACTCATCCCACCCCCCACCTGGTCCATCCCCCACATGATCCTGTCCCTCTTCTATAGTGGGTACTTCCAACCTCCCCTCACCCCAAGGATGCCCTCCCATCCATCATCTCCCCTCTCATCCCCCTTCCCCCCATCCTGCTGCAGGTTGAGATATCCCATTTAATATGTATGTCATTTTCTCCCTGAACCAAATTCAATGTGAATGTGGTTTTGCCTTTTTAGCCTTCCTTATTCTCCCCCTCCTTTGCACCCACTTCCCCTACATGATATAGTCCACCCCACCATGTCTCTCCCCATCTCCTCTTGCCACTCTCCTCTCTCACCTCACAACTTCATCCCCTGAGTACTCTCCCTTCCCAACAAAATCAACCCATGCCCTCCATCCATATACAACTGCAACCATATACACACACATTCACATATGTATTCATATGACCACACCCCCTTCTTCCATTATTTTCATAGTGGGAAAGATATCATCAGTCACAGATATTGCTTTTCCATATAGGAATGCAAATAGTTCAACCCTGATAAGTTCCCCTTGATTTCCTCTCCCTGACTACCTTCTCAGGCATCTCCTACTTCTTGTGTCTTGATGTCAAATTTTCTATTCAACTCTGGTTTTTTCCTCAAGAATGCTTGAAAGTCCTCTATTCCACTGAATGACCATATTTTCCCCTGAAACAAAATACTCAGTTTTGCTGGGTAGGTGACCCTTGGGTTCATTCTCAGTTCTTTTGCCCTCTGGAATATCACATTCCATGCCCTTCAATCCCTCAGTGTAGAAGCTGCCAGGTCCTGGGCTATTCTGATTGTGTTTCCATAATATTGAAATTGTTTCTTCCTGGCTGCTTGTAGTATTTTCTCCTTGATCTGGGGATTCTGGAACCTGGCTATAATATTCCTGGGAGTTTTCTTTTTTGGATCTTTTTCAGGAGGTGATTGGTGGATTCTTTCAACCTCTATTTTGCCCTCTGGATCTAAAACATCGGGGCAGTTTTCCTTGAGAATTTCTTGAAGGGTGATTTCTAGGTTCTTTCTTTGATCATGGCTTTCAGGTAGTCCAATAATTTTCAAATTGTCTCTCCTGGATCTATTCTCCAGGTCAGTGGTTTTTC
The DNA here is from genome assembly GCA_011680675.1 of Gymnobelideus leadbeateri. NCBI lineage: Eukaryota > Metazoa > Chordata > Mammalia > Diprotodontia > Petauridae > Gymnobelideus > Gymnobelideus leadbeateri. The sequence goes on along the minus strand of WOXC01004673.1, from coordinate 484,815 downwards.
CCATGAGATATTTCACATTGCCTTCTAATCTTTCATTTGTTTGGATCTGCTTAACAGCATCTTGATTTCTCATAGAGTCACTAGCTTCCATTTGCTCCAGTTTAACTCTGAAGGAATGAATCTCCTCAGTGAACTTTTGAGATTCTTTTTCCATCTGGCAAATTCTACTTTTTAAGGCATTCTTCTCCTCAATGCCCTTTTGGGCCTCCTTTGCCATTTGAGCTAGTCTATTTTTTAAGGTGTTGTTTTCCTCAGTCAGGCTGTTGACCCTCATTTCATACTTTTCCTGCATCCTTCTCATTTCTCTTTCTAATTTTTCCTCCACTTCTCTTATTTGATTTTTAAAGTCCTCCTTAAGGTCCTTTATGGCCTGCAACCCGCTCATGTTTTCCCCTGGGGCTTTTGGAGCAGGACTTCTGACCTCACAGTCCTTTTCCCGCTCTATGCTCCCAAAATAGGAGTCTAGGGTTGCATTTTTCTGTTTCCTTTGCCTTGGCATGTTGCCTCTTAATTGCTTGACTTTTGGGCTTGTTGCCACACTATGGCTTTAAGGCCAGCTAGAGGAATTTTCGTCCCGAACGTGTGGGGGCAACTTCCGTTTCTGGCAAGCTGTAAACCCACCCACAACTTCCACCCTAGATCACAATCCAGATCCAGGGAGGTTAAAGCAAGAGCGATTATCCCCCAAGACTGATCGCTGGATCTCCCCACGATTTGTAGGCTGGGAGCCGGAAATGCCTCTGAAAACTACACAGTGGCCTGTCTCCTCAGCAGCTTCTAGCCCCCAGGGGAGGGAGCTGACGCATTCCCCCAATACAGGTCCCAAAGTCCATAGGACACTAACCTCTTACTTTGTCCTAGGCAAGTCTATGTTGATAATTCTGGGGTCGCCACAGTTCCTGGTGTTCTGGGGTTCCTCCAGCCGGCTGCTGGCCCTGCCGCCCTGGGGCTAAAACCTCGGCTCACGTGGACCTGGGCTCAGCTGGGCTCTGCGCTCTGCGCGCTGCCGGCTCCCAGACCACTGCGCTGGTCCTTCCTGCAGGGCTGCTGGGCTGTCCTCAGCGGGAGGTTAGCTTCTCTGTGTCGTTCTGTGGGTGCTGGGGCTCCGTCCATCAATTTTTTAAGTGGATGTAGTCACAGGGGTGGTGGACCTGCAGCCTTGAGGTCACATGTGGTCCTTTAGGCCCTCAAGTGCAGCCCTTTGACTGAATCCAGACTTCGCAGAAGTGTATTGAGGGTGAAGTTTGGATTCAGTCAAAGGGCTGCACTTGAGGGTCTAGAGAGCCGCATGTGGCCTTGAGGCCACAGGTTACCCACCCCTGAATAGCATTTTCCTTCATGAGTCCTTTGAATTTGTCTTGGATCATTGTGTTGCTGAGAAGAACTGAGTGATTCATTACACTGTGTTGCTGATACTGTATATGATGTTTTCCTGGTTCTGCTCATTTCATTTTAAATCATTTGTACAAGTCTTTCCAGGTTTTTCTGAAATCTGCCTGTTCATCATGTCTTATTGCACAATAACATTCCATTGCATTCATATACCATAATCTGTTCAGCCATTCTCCAGTTGATGAGCATCCCCTCAATTTCTTATATTTTCCCACCACCAAAGATCGCTATAAATATTTTTGCAGGGGCAGCTAGGTGGTGCAGTGAATAGAGCACCGGCCCTGGCAGCACATGTAGGCCCTTTCCCCTTTTTTATGATCTTTTTGGAATATAGAGCTACTATTGGTACTGCTAGATCAAAGTCATGGACAGTTTGGTTACCCCTTGCACATAGTTCTACATTGCTCCCCAGAGTGGTTGGATCAGTTCACAACTCCAGCAACAGTACATTAGTGTCTCAATTTTCCCACATCGTCTCCAACATTTTTCTTTTTCTTTTGTCATATTAGCCAACTTGATATATGTGATGTGGTACCTCAGAATTATTTTAATTTTCATTTCTCTAATCAAAAGTGATTTCGAGTATTTCTTCATATACCCGTAGATAGCTCTGTTTTCTTCATATGAAAACTGCCTGTTCATATCATTTGATCATTTATCAGTTGGGGAATGACTTGTATTCTTATAAATTTAAGTCAATTCTCTATATATTTGAGAAATGAGGACTTTATCAGAGATATTTACTGTAAAAATTGTTTCCCAGCTTTCTGTTTTCCTAGTAATCTTAGTTGCATTGGTTTTGTTTGTGTAAAAACTTTTAAATTTAATATAATCTAAATTATCTGTTTTCCATTTTGTAATACTCTCTGTCTCTTGTTTGGTCAAGAACCAGTAACTCATTTAATTTCTTGTTTAAGAATCTGGATGCTAGGGGTGGCTAGGTGGAGCAGTGAATAGAGAGAGCACCGGCCCTGGAGTCAGGAGGACCTGAATTCAAATCTGGATTCAGACACTTAACACTTAATAGCCATGTGACCTGGGGCCAGTCACTTACCCCCAATTGTCCTACCTTCCCCCCTCCAAAAAGCAAAAAAAAAAAAAAAATGGATGCTATACCACTTATTGTATATATGTTTAGAATTGATGTTACTTCATTGCCTGTGGTTTTTAGCAAGATGTAGTTTACTTCCTTATCTCTTTTAATTAGCTCTATTTTTGCCTTTGCTTTGCCTGAGATTAGAATTGCTACCCCTACTTTTTTTTTTTTTTTACTTCAGCTGAAGCATAACTGATTCTGCTCTAGTCCTTTACCTTTACTCTGTGTGTCTCTCTGCTTCAGGTGTGTTTTTTGTAAACAATATATTGTAGGATTCTGGTTTTTGATTCACTTTCCTATCCACTTCTGTTTTATCTGAGAGTTTATCTCATTCACATTCACAGTTATGATTACTGTGTATTTTCCTTCATCCAATTTTTTCTTCTGCTTGTCCTCTCTCTCTTTCATCCTTTCCCTCCTTGACGGTATTTTGCTTCTGTCTATTGCCTCCCTTGCTCTTTCCTCTATTCTGTTAGTCTACCCTCTCCCACCTTTACTTTATCTCTTCCCCTCCTACTTTCCTTTCAGGTAAGATAGATTTTTATATTCCACTGATTGTGTGTAGTATTCCTTCTTTGAGCCAATACTGATAAGAGTAATATTCAAGTGATGCCCATTGCCTACCCTCCCATTATTCCCTCCACTCTAATAGTTTTTTGACACCTCTTTATGTGAAATAATTTACCTCATTCCACCTCTCCCTTCCTTCTGCACCCCGTGTATTCCTCTTTCTCATCCCTTAATTATTTTTTATGTAATTTCCTCCAATTTACCTTATACTCATACCTTTTGTCTATGTATATTCCTTCTCCCACTATTAGTGGTAAAATTTTTAAGAATTACAGTATCATTTTTCCATGTAGGGATGTAAACAATTCAGCTCCATTGACTTCCTTGTGGATTCTTTTCCCTTTTTAGGCTTCTCTTGGGTCTTGATATGAGAAATCAAATATTTTGTTCAACTCTGGTTTTCTCCTTATGAAAGCTTAAAATCCTTCTTTTTCACTGAATGATCATTATCCTCCTTGAACTATTATACTTAATTTTGCTAGGTAGGTGATTCTGGGTTGTAGTTGTAGCTTCTTTGTCTTCTGGAATATCATGTTTCATGACCTCTGATTCTTTAATGTTTTAGCTGCTAAATCCTGTGTAACCCTGATTGTGGTTCTCTGATATTTGAATTGTTTCTTTCTGGCCACTTGCAGTATTTTTTCCTTGACATGATAGTTCTATAATTTGGCAATAATGTTCCTTGGAGTTTTTATTTTGGGATCTCTTTCCTGAGGTGATTGGTGGATTCTTTCAATGCCTATTTTGCCGTAGTGCAGTTTTCTTTGACAATTTCTTGAAAGATGCTGTCCAGGTCCTCCTTTTGATTATGGCTTTCAGGTAGTCTAATGATTCTGACATTATCTTTCCTAGATCTATTTTCCAGGTCAGTTATTTTTCCAAAAAGATATTTTACATATTCTTTTGGATTTTTTTTTATTCTTTTGAATCTGATTGATTCTTGATATCTCATGGAGTCATTAGCTTCTACTTGACCAATTCTGACTTTTAAGGAGTTGTTTCCCTCAGTTAGCTTTTGTACTTCCCTTTCCATTTGGTTAATTCTACTTTTTAAGTAGTTGTTTTCTTTTTCTAAGCTATTGACTCTTTTTTCATAATTCTCTTGTATCACTCTCATTTCTTTTCTCCATTTTTCTTCTATCTCTCTTATAAGATTTTAAAGCTCCTTTTTCAGCTTTTCCATAAGTTCTTCCTGGGCTTGAGACCACTTCCCATTTTTCTTTGAGGTTTTGCCAGTAGGTGTTTTGACATTATTGTCCTCTTCTAAGTTTGTGTCTTGATCTTCTCTGTCACCATAATAAATTTCTGTGATAAATTTTTTTTTGGTTGTTGTTTTTTGCTCATCTTTTTCCTTTTTAAAAAAGTGAGCTCTGCTCCCAGGGTAAAAGGGGCACTGTTTCAGGCTTCATGTGTCAGGGGCTGCAGGGCCTGGCTGTTCACCTGTGCTGATGTTTTCATTAGGCCTACAGGCGGCTCTGGAATCTGGTGAGGGGTTGGAGTTGAAGGTGATTGGTATTGCTGAAGGCCGTAGGGGTCTAGCAGCTTACCTGGTCCTGATCCAGGGTCCTAGTTTTGGTGTCTGGTGTGTGCTGAGGCAGGTTGGGTGTTTCTGTGTTTCCCTGGGCTACCCTGAAGCACACGGTGGTTTGGCGACTGGTGGCTGCCTGTTTGTCTGGGGCTACGCCAAAGCACAATGTGGTGGGGCAGCTGCTGGCCATTTGTTCAGACATCTGTAGGGTTGGCTCTACGTGTTTTCCTTGGACTGTCCTGAAGCATGGGAGGTCTGGCTGCTGAAGGTGATCTGTTTGCCCTGGCCTGTGCTGGAGGATGTGGAGGTTCTTGGAGCTGGAGTCTGCCTGTTCTTCTGGCCATGCCGAGGCATGTGGGGGTTCTGGGGTTGGTGTTTACCTGCTCCACTGCACTGGGCTCAGGGTCTTCTGCGGGTTTGCTGAGATGGGGCTTCCCGATGGCTTGCTGGGATGCTTCCTATCCTGAACCGTGTTCTCCTTTTCTCAAGTGAGGCAGACTTTTCTTGCTGATCTTACACGTTTCTTAGGCTGAGCTATTGTTTCACCCTCTCCTTTTGCTGGTTCTGCTCTTCCAATATTTGTTTGGAAGTGCTATTTTATGGTTGTTTGGAGATGAATATGGGGGAATTATGGCAATTACTGCTTACTCTGCCGTTTTAGCTCCTGGAAGTCAGGTTAACTATATCCAAGCAGTAAGACCTTTTTTCAAAGTTACCTTTGGTAATAAGTTTTAGATTATAGGATCATAGTTTTAGTGCTAGAAGGGACTAGAGGTCTTATAGTTCAACCTCCTAAATTTAGAGATTAATTATAATTCAGTTTGCTTATTTCATTGATGAGGCTCAGAGAAGTTAGTCACCTGAGCAGTAGTCACACAGCCAGTCAGTGTCAGCAGTAGGATTTGAAAACAGATCTAATAGGCTAGGCCTCTATTCACTAACCTACTGTGCACTTTAAGATACTCTAGGGTCAGGTGTTGAGTCATCATTTGGTACTTCGATTTTCTTTTTTTTTTAAGCTAGCTCTCACAGTCCCAATAATATATAAATAATATACCATGATTCTTAGAGGGCACAGTGTCATCAACAATTGTGATTATCTTATTGTTATGATTTAAGATGACCGCTTCTGGCGAAAGTGCTTCTTGCAAGCCAAGAACTGTTTGATTGCTCTGAGTTTTGGTAGTATGAAGCACTCTGATTACTTTCACTAACTGATTTAATATTTTGTCATGTTTTCAGATAGTAGGAATACTTAAATGATGGTAGATATGACAAAACACATTTCTGAATGCTCCAAACCAATAATGATATTCATCCCCTGAACTAAATCTTTGTACAGCATTTAGTAGATTATAGTCCATTCTGGTGACTAAATCATCAGTCAGCAGATTGGGTAAAAGTATCCTCCCTCCTAAAAACAATTGATGCCAAAAGAGGTAACTGAAAATTCTTTTCCCTGATCAGCTTTCTCTGTCAGCCTCTGCCTATAAAATAGGTGAAATGCCTATTTTAAAATATGTTCCACTCCCTCAGGAACCAATCAGCAATCATTAAATCTTTGTGATAAAATTATATAGGTTGTTCTCCATTTAATTCTAATCTTAGTAGCTGGCCAATTGGTGGCCATAGACCAGTTTGTTAGTGAAAATTATGGTCTCATAAAATTCATCTTCCATTGAACCATTTATGTATTTCGCAACATCTGACTGTAGCCTAATTTTATTCTGTTTTTCACTGTCTTCGAGAGAAGATGATAAGAAATCTGATCCAGGTCTATCTATGTTTTTTTTTTTTAATTTTTAAAATTTTTTTATTTTTAAAGAAATGCTTTATTAACTTCTGTTTTACATCATTCATTTCCACCAGAATTTGAGTTACAATCATTTCCCCCCCCTGTTGTTCCCCTACGCACCCTTCCAGAATAGCAGTCCCGCAAGATATCGCTTCCTCCAATCTGCTCTCTCCCATACCTTCTCCCATACCCCCATCAACTTTTCCATTAGAGGAAGGTGAATCTTTGTGTCCCAATGCCTGCACATCTTATCTCCCCATTACAAGCAAAAGAGGATTAATAACAGTATTTATATATATTTGAAGTATTTAATGTTAAGACCTCGAATTTCAGATCCATTTCCTTCCTCCCTTGTCACCCATTCCCTCTTGGGAGATAAGTAACTCAGTATATGTTGTACATGTCTAGCTATGCAAAACATTATCATAGTAGATATATTGTACAAGGCTGCTTATAATTCCCTCCCACTCATCTCACCCCCACCTGGTCCATTCCCTACATGATCCTGTCCCTCTTCTATAGTGGGTACTTCCAACCTCCCCTCCCCCCAAGGATGCCCTCCCATCCATCATCCCTCCTCTCATCCCCCTTCCCCCTATTCTGCTGAAGGTTGAGATATCCCATTTAGTATGTATGTCATTCTCTCCCTGAACCAAATTCAATGAGAATGTGGTTTTGACTTTTTAGCCTTCCTATTCTCCCCCTCCCTTGCAACCACTTCCCCTTGCTTCTTCTACATGAGATAGTTTACCCTACCCTGTCTCTCCCCATCTCCTCTTTTTTTTTAAACAAATGCTTTATTAACTTCTGTTTTACATCGTTCATTTCCGCCAGATTTTGAGTTACAATCATTTTCCCCCCATTATTCCCCTACCCAACCTCCCAGAATAGTAGTCCCACTAGATATCGCTTCCTCCAGTCTGCTCTCTCCCATACCTTCTCCCATAACCCCATTGACTTTTGCATTAGAGGAAGGTGAATCTTTGTGTCCCAATGCCTGCACATCTTATCTCCCTATTACAAGCAAAAGAGTATTAATAGTAGTATTTATATATATTTGAAACATTTAATGTTAAGACCTTGAATTTCAGATCCATTTCCTTCCTCCCTTGTCACCCATTCCTTCTTGGGTGGTAAGTAATTCAGTATATGTTGTACATGTCTAGCTATGTAAAACATTATCATAGTAGATATATTGTACAAGGCTGCTTATAATTCCGTCCCACTCATCCCACCTCCCACCTGGTCCATTCCCTACATGATCCTGTCCCTCTTCTATAGTGGGTACTTCCAACCTCCCCTCACCCCAAGGATGCCCTCCCACCCATCATCCCTCCTCTCATCCCCCTTCCCCCTATCCTGCTGCAGTTTGAGATATCCCATTTAGTATGTGTGTCATTTTCTCCCTGAACCAAACTCAATGTGAATGTGGTTTTGCCTTTTTAGCCTTCCTTATTCTCCCCCTCCTTTGCAACCACTTCCCTTTGCTTCTTCTACATGAGATAGTTTACCCTACCCTGTCTCTCCCCATCTCCTCTTGCCACTTTCCTCTCTCACCTCATAATTTCATCCCTTGAGTATTCTCCCTTCCCAACAAATTCAACCTATGCCCTCTATCCATATACACACACATTCACATATGTATTCATATGACCACACACCCTTCTTACATTATTTTCATAGTGAGAAAGATATCATCACTCACAGTTATTGTTTTTCCATATAAGAATGTAAATAGTTCAACTTTGCTAAGTTCCTTTTGATTTCTTTTCCCTGATTACCTTCTCAGGCATCTCTTGCTTCTTGTGTCTGGATGTCAAATTTTCTATTCAATTCTGGTTTTTTCCTCAAGAATGCTTGAAAGTCCTCTATTCCACTGAATGACCATATTTTCCCCTGAAACAAAATACTCAGTTTTGCTGGGTAGGTGACCCTTGGGTTCATTCCCAGTTCTTTTGCCCTCTGGAATATCATATTCCATGCCCTTCGATCCCTCAGTGTAGAAGCTGCCAGGTCCTGGGCTATTCTGATTGTGTTTCCACAATATTGAAATTGTTTCTTCCTGGCTGCTTGTAGTATTTTCTCCTTGATCTGGGGATTCTGGAACCTGGCTATAATATTCCTGGGAGTTTTCTTTTTGGGATCTTTTTCAGGAGGTGATCTGTGGATTCTTTCAACATCTATTTTGCCCTCTGGATCTAAAACATCAGGGCAATTTTCCTTGAGAATTTCTTGAAGGGTGCTTTCTAGGTTCTTTCTTTGATCATGGCTTTCAGGTAGTCCAATAATTTTTAAATTGTCTCTCCTGGATCTATTTTCCAGGTCAGTGGTTTTTCCCATGAGATATTTCACATTGCCTTCTAATCTTTCATTTGTTTGGATCTGCTTAACAGCATCTTGATTTCTCATAAAGTCATTAGCTTCCATTTGCTCCAGTCTAACTCTGAAGGAATGAATCTCCTCAGTGAACTTTTGAGATTCTTTTTCCATCTGGCAAATTCGACTTTTTAAGGCATTCTTCTCCTCATTGCCCTTTTGGGCCTCCTTTGCCATTTGAGTTAGTCTATTTTTTAAGGTGTTGTTTTCCTCAGTCAGGCTGTTGACCCTCATTTCATACTTTTCCTGCATCCTTCTCATTTCTCTTTCCAATTTTTCCTCCACTTCTCTTATTTGATTTTTAAAGTCCTTCTTAAGGTCCTCTATGGCCTGCAACCCGCTCATGTTTTCCCCTGGGGCTTTTGGAGCAGGACTTCTGACCTCACAGTCCTTTTCCCGCTCTATGCCCCCAAAATAGGAGTCTAGGGTTGCATTTTTCTGTTTCCTTTGCCTTGGCATGTTGCCACTTAATTACTTGACTTTTGGGCTTGTTGCCACACTATGGCTTTAAGGCCAGATAGAGGAAATTTCGTCCCGAATGTGTGGGAGGGCAACTTCCGTTTCTGGCAAGCTGTAAACCCAACCCACCCATGACTTCTACCGCAGATCACAGTCCAGATCCAGGGAGGTTAAAGCAAGAGCGATTACCCTCCAAGACTGATCGCTAGATCTCCCTACAGTTCGCAGGCCAGGAGCTGGAGCTGCCTCTGAAAACTACAAAATGGCGTGTCTCCTCAGCAGCTTCTAGGCCCCAGGGTAGGAAGCCGACACATTCCCCAGATGCTGGTCCCAAAGTCCATAGGGCACTAACCTCTTACTTTGTCCTAGGCGTGTCTATGTTGATAATTCTGGAGTCGCCACAGCTATTCTGGGGTCTCTCCAGCCGGCTGCTGACCCTGCCACCCTTGGGCTACAACCTCAGCTCACGGGGACCTGGGCTCAGCTCGGCTCCCTGAGCACTGTGCGCTGCCATCTCCCAGAGCGCTGCGCTGGTCCTTCAGGGCTGCTGTGCTGTCCTCAGCGGGAGGTTAGCTTCTCTGTGTCGTTCTGTGGATGCTGGGGCTCCAGAAGTTATTCAGAGTCCCCTTTTACATAGTTTGGGGGGAATCTGGGGGCAGAGTGGCTTGGATGAGCAGTTTCTACTCCGCCATCTTGGCTCTGCCCCAACCAGGCCTATCTATGTTAATAATCTTGCTCTGGGAAGCATTTGACTAATATCTACTGCTAAAATTGAGGGCAATAAATTAATTCTTTCCATTCTATAGGGTAGTTATAGTGCTTAACCCTACCTCTTGGGGGGGGGGAGTAACCATATTTTCCCTGATTTTTTGATTGTCCTAAAAAGTTGAGGACACTTTTTTAGGGATCACACCTTTCTTGAAGACAAACCTAGCAGAAGCTCATCACCTTGTCTTGCCCACACAGGCCTTTGTGCAGATCTCACATCATCCTTGTAAATAGAGATGGTTTCGTGTTTTATAATTTGTATCCCCAGGGCTCATATCAGTACTCCTAACATGGATTAGGAACTTAATAAAAATTTTTAAATTTTGAAACTAACATGTTTAAAAATGCATGTAGTAGTTTGTTTTTATTGTCCTTTTAATTATTTCCAACTCTATGACTTTATTTGAGGTTTTCTTGGCAAACATTCCAGAGTGGTTTGCCATTTCCTTCCCCAGCTCATCTTATAGATGAGGAATTGAGGTAGACAGGATTAAGCGACTTGGCCGGCATCACAGAGATAGTAAGTGTCTGAGGCCATATTTGAACTTCTGAAGATGAGTCTTCCTGACTTTAGGTCTGGCACTCTATCTGCTATATCACCTAGCAGCCCTGTATGTAATAGTGATATTTGATTTTATATATAAAACATCCTTTTCCTATTCTTCTTTGTATGTGGTAATGTTTATTTTTGTCATTCGAATTTTAGAATATTAAAAAGAAGAAAATGGATTTGAAAGGGACCTTAAAGATTTCAAGGTTTTTTAAAAAAATAATGTTTATTGATATTAATTAGGTAGAATGGTGGTACTGTAATACAAACACATTTTTTGCTGTTTTTGGATCTTACTTTTCCTAATTTTCATAGTTACTTTAGTAAAAGATTAAACAAGCTCTATAAGAAATACAGAAGGAAGTGGAGAACATAAATAGGCTTGGGCAAGAAAAATCCTCAAGTTTACCAACCAATAAACTGAAAATATTATGACACAATTCACATTTCTTTCAGAGCTAAAAAGGGAATGCCCATTTCAATTGGTGAACAAACATGGGAAGCAGGCAAAAGTCTGTATTACAAGAGGACAGAGTAATTTTGACAGATGATGGTAGTAATACAGGCCTGAGGTTTGGCAAGAAATGAGGAGTAGTAGGAAAAGGCATCAAGGGATTCAAGAGCCTGGCACAGTGTAGAGTTGAAATGGCCAAGATTGAGATTAGAAAGTTAAGTGAAGGCAGAACTGGGGTAAAGGCTTGAGAATTACTGAGGAATGGATAGATTGGGAGTCTTGATGTGATTAAGTGTGGGGAAAAGTCAAATGCTAGTAGATTGTGGTCAGAGTGAGGAATGTCATCATTTCTATTTCAGAAAATGGAACACTTGTGAAAAATGATGAGATCCAGTGTATGACTATTACTATGCACAGAGTAGATGGTAATGGAACACTATCTTACCATGCTTACACCATATTAAATGTCACAAAAGATAAAGAAGTATGTCTAAGAGATAGAGATTAACGTTTCAGTGGCCTCATGGGAACTCATCTGATTTAAATTCCATTGAAAACCTGTGGCCTATAATCAGTACTGAACTTAGGAAAAGTGGTTTGTCAGAGGTACCCTTAATTTCTAATCCGATAAAAGTGTAATTTCATGATAAATTAAAATGCTTCAAAATTTTGTAAACTCAATGCCAAATCATATAAAGTAAACGAATGCAGCAAAGGGAAGGCACATTTCACATTTTAAAAGTTCATGTAGACATAAGTATTTGTAAGGTTTATTTAATGTCAGTAAATTAAATTATTTTATTTTGTTTCATTTATTTTGCATAGTACTGTAGGAACCATGGGTAGTTATTGCAGAGTCAGATACATAGAGGTGGGAGTGATTGATTCATGGAACATGATCACAGAATTGAACAGGCACCCAGAAGCCATCTGCTCCAACCCATACCAGAATAAAAATCTATTTCCCCAGAATAAGAATCTGTCTCCTCTGTAACATTCCCAACAAGGCATCATCCAAATTTTCTTGAAGAAAAGTCTTGAATCATGACCTCCAGAAACAACCCATCCGACTTTTGGCTAGCTATCATGGTTAGAAAATTTTTCTGTGTATTGAACCACAATGACTTCTTCAGCTTTACTCTTTGATTTCAGTTCTTTCCTCCGGGGCCAAACAGATCAAAGCATCTTCCTCTTAAACTTGAGGGTCTGTAATGGAAATGCAGATTTAAAGATCTTCGCTGCCCCTAGCATAAGTGCACCTGGAGCCTATGGTGGGCGGCTTGTTTTTCAGGAAAGCCCACACCTTGATACTTTGTGATTGGGGAGTGGGTCAAGGAGGTTGTTACAATCTTTGAGCCAGGAGAAGGCTATATAAACTCTGATGAGAGGCTTTGCTTTGGGGCTCACTTTGAGAAGTGTTGTGTGATTTTACCAGATGAGACTCTGGGAAGCTGTTGTTGAGAGCCCCCGGCTTTGAAAACCCAGATGTTGATGCTTCCCTCTCTGGTAACTGTGATTTGGTATTGATATAATGGTTGGACAGTTTGGAAGCCTGTCTATTTGATCTGTAAGTTCTGTAACTCTGAAGTTTGGGGTGCTGACCTTTTCCCCCTGAACTAGGTAATATATGTTTGTTTGATTAAAGTAGGCTTGTTGACCCATTTTGAGTTGCTTTCCTTTTGAAAAGCAGATCTAAGAACCTGTGTTGGCAGTCACCCTGGGGATATTGGGGTGGTTGCTGCTACAGGGTCCTTCAGGTAGTTCAAAACAGCTATCATGTCACCCTCTTAAGTCTCATCTCATTTAGGCTAAGCATCCCTACTTCCTTCAATTTTGATTTATATGACAAGATCTCAGGGCCCTTCACTGTCGTTGTTGCATTCCACTAGACATTATCTGGTCCCTTTCCTATAGTGTGATGTTCTAAGAACTGAACACAATGCTCTAGATGTGGTCTGACCAGGACAGAGTACAAATCAAGAGAGGAGAGAAGGTTTGCAAGGTATATCTCAAGGAAAGGTAGTTAACAAGTGTCAAAAGCTACAGAAAAATTAATAACAGTAAGAACTAGGGAGAGGTCATTAGATTTGTCAATTAAGGGGCGGCTAGGTGGCGCAGTGAATAGAGCGCCGGCCCTGGAATCAGAAGGACCTGAGTTCGGAGCCGGCCTCCGACACCTAATCCGCACAAACAAAAAACCTAGCCGTGTAACCTTGGGCAAGTTACTTAACCCCAATTGCCCTAAAGGGGCGGCTAGGTGGCGCAGTGAGTAAGAGCGCCGGCCTCGGAGTTTGGATGACCCGAGATCAGGTCCGGCCTCAGAAAATGAGCACCCACGCATAAATCAAATGACTAGCCGTGTAACCTTGAGCAAGTTACTTAACCCCAATTGCTTAAAAAAAAAAAAAAAAAAAAAAGATTTGTCAATTAAGAGATTATTGTAACTGAGAAATCAATTTCAGTTTAGTGATGAGGTCAGAAGTCAGATTGTATGAGGTTGAGAAATGTTTGCCTCTATAGATAGAGAATTTAGGCAGTTTTTTTCTGTTTAGTCCAAGGGAAAAATCATGAGATCCTGTACTGGGGTACTGACTGGTGTAAGTGAAAAGAGAACTGACAGCAGATGTTCTGTCAATCAATCAACAAGCATTTGCAAAGAGCTTACTTACTGTGCTAAGTGCTATTGATACAAAGAAAAGCAAAGATAGTTTCTGCTTCTAGGATGTTATGGAGACAACTGGTCAAATTGACAACTTGTTGGATATGAGAATGGTGAAAGGTAAAAGGAAAAACGACTTTAAGGTATTAACCCGAATGATCGGGAATATTTGGTGGAGTAAAGAAGACAGCCAGTTCTATTTTGAGATCCTTAAATACAATCAGGAATTTGTGTCTAGAAGGCAGTTAATAATGTACCACTGGAGTTCAGGAGAGAAATTAGGGATAAGAATATAAATTTAGGAGTCATGTATATAAAGATGGTATTTGAATCATTGTTAATAAACTGCTATTGCAGGCGCCTTCTAATTGGATTCCCTGCCTTCAGTCTTCTCCTGTGAGCCATCTTATAAAAACAGCTGCTTATGTTATATTCTTTATATTTTATTTTTCCCAATTACATGTAAAAACAATTTTAACATTAATTTTTTGAAATTTTGAGTTCCATATTCTCTCCCTCATTGTTATAGCCTTTAAGGATTAAATGTAAATGTAAATGTAAAGGCTCGTGTTTACAGTTCTCCAGCATCTGACTGGCACCTTTATCTTAATTCATAGCATTCTCCATTCCAGTGAAGTTAGTTTACTAGCTGTATATTGTTCATACCACTCCATGGCTCACTTTTTGCTTTTGCCTGGATAGCTTGCCTCATATTTTGACTGCACTCTCTCCTCACTTGTACCTCAGAGACTTCTTAACTTTCTCCCAAGTGTTGTTCTTTCAAGATGTCTTTCCTGAATCCTGCCCTTCCCCCCCTCATTATCGACATTGTTTCTGTTGAAATTACTTTGTTTTGCTTTTTACATTTTTTTTATTGTGTAATACAGTACATATCATATTAAAAAAAATCAAAAGTGAATCTGGCATTTATTTGTGTTTTCTTTCCCTAGTGACCAAATTGTAAGTTTGGAGTTCATTTGTACATTCTAGGGGCCTTGGTCTGCTCATGCTACTCCTTGCTTCTCTGGGAAGCTATATGGAGAGATGTGGAAAATGACCTCAAGGATAACTCATTGCATCAGAGTTGGGAGGAGTTCCTTGACTTGGCCTCACTTTTTCCCCCCTTTCTTATTCTTGTGTATGATGAAATAGTCATAGAATGCAAATAGTGAAAAGGCAGTCTGGAATACAACTTTTCCATCTTGGCACTGGTCCAGGTCCTTCATGATCTTGTTCACAGCTAAATTCTTGTTTTCCAAAAATCCAAGGAATTATTTTCTCTAGATCTTCTTTTGTTAAGTATTATTTTTCTCCAGCAAAATTTTGGAATAAAAACATCATGGCTTTCCTAGTATATTCCATATGAGGCAGTATCTCAGTGTTCTTCTGAAACTGCCTAAATGAAGAGAAACAACTCTGCACAGATATGCACATAGAGAGTGAGAAGATAGCAGCCGACTGTGTTAGCCGTAGAGTTTTTTTGGTGTGGGTGGTAGAGAAGCCGGACCTTTGTATTACTTTGTTCTTACTTATCTAACCACCAAATAGAATCTTCAGAGTTCAGGCACTGGTAGCATTGCCATGGTAACCCTCCCATGTGCAGTTAAAGCCATCCCTCTAGGCTCTCCTGCAGATGCTAGGTCCTTGCTCTAGTCTTCTTTCAGGTACTATCTTTTGAAAGGTATGTGGGAAAGTTGTCAATTTTTACCCCTCTCCTTCCCAAGCCCCTCAGACTGAAGTAACAGTGTCTTTTCTCCCTGTATTACACTGCTTTCTGACTCATTGTGGCTTCTTAATTAATCTATTAATTTATTTATGCATTTATGTATGAATATAATATGTATGTATTTTTACAAAAGGGAAAGGAAATAGATCTAGAGGAGTTTTCCTCTCTTTGGTCTCACATACATTGGCAAAGCTTATGGAAAATGCCACCAGCCTTCTTCTTCCTGCTTTGGTGCCTCTGGAACCTAACTCAGCTTTGTTCAGCCAAATATCTCCCATCCCCGAAAGGTGAAATTTCTCCTCTTTCCTCATCCTGTGCATTAAATAGCAACAGCAAACATTCTGGGTCTTATTGGCCAGGAAGTTTTATAACAGATTAATGACTGAAAACTGAAAGTAGATGTTTTGGTAAAGAACAAATCTTCCAAACCCTGGCTGCCTCTCAGACTTTTTTTTTTTAGTGGGACAATGTGAGCAGAAACTGAGAGTGACAAAGTGAGCTTTTTCCTGAGCAAAAGAGGGAAAGAAAGAAACTACCTCACTTTCCAGTTTTACCCTTGGCTTAGCGGTCACCATTATTCCTGCCCTGGGCCATTATTTCTGCCTATGTTGAGGTGAGCTCTGACAGATCTGATGGCTTGTCCATAGCAGTACTTTTATGATTCCTAGCATCCTCTTTCTTTCTACAAGCCCACTCCAGCTCAAGGTTAATTTCAGATTTCCCGGAATTTAGGAAAACATGGTCCCTCCTCTGGGGCCTTTGAGTCACAATGTCCCATGTAAGCAGGGCCAAAAGGAGGGTTTATACTTACTTGTGTACATGTCCCCCTTGGATCCCCCCTCCCCTCCAGTATATAAACTTGTTGAGGGTAAGGAGTATTCATGTTTGTCTTTGTATTTCAGTATCTTGTTCAGTACTTGTTCATAGTAGCCATTTAATAAATACATATTTTTTAAATGAATTGAAGAAAGCTAAGAGAGCTGGGTTCTGTAAGCTAAGGGAAAATTGAGGAGGAAGGAGGAGGGGATAGTCTACATGCAGGGCTTCTTAAACTTTTTCCACTTCTGACTCCTTTTTGATTCACCTTTCCTCTGCATTCATTGGTGTTGCATGACCTGAGGGCATGTGCAGTGCAAAGTGCACATGCTACTGTGTTCAGAATTGAGTGCAGTGAAGTTGCTTGATGCAACATAAGCAAGTAGGGCCAAAACCATCTTGGATTCATGACACAGTTGATTTTCAATTAATTTTTGGGTTGTGACCCATAGTTTAAGAAGTGCTAGTCTGCAGTATCAAAAGCCAACAAATTATTGAGTTTGAAGGTAAAAGAGGCAGGAAGTGATTGATTCCAAGCCTAGGAAAGGAAGGGATCAAAGGCACAAGTGGGGGACCTTGTTAAGGAAGAAGGCCACTCTCAAACACTGTATTTAAGAAAGATAGGGTAGTTGAAAATATAGAGAGGCTTTGTGGTAGGGAATTGGGCAATGAAGGAACTCATGATGAATAGCCTGAGTTTTTCATTCTCTCAGTAGAATGTGACCTTCTTGAGGTCAGGGACTGTTTGATTTTTTACTTTGTATCCTCATCATAGTGCCTAGGACCTTAATTGCTTGTTGTATTGAATTGTTGAATTAAAGAGAGGTGTGCGAAGTCACTGGGGACTTGAGGAGAGATTGAGTAGCTCTTGGTGGGAGAGGAGTAAGAGAGGGAGTCAAAAGAAGAATAAAAAGCCAAAAATTCTGATATTTGTATAAAAACTGGGAGAGTTATTGCTAATTTGGACTTAAAAAAGCAAGGCTGTTAAGATGCAGTACCAATTTTTAAAGGGTTTATTGGCTAAGCCTGGCAGATTTCAATTTCAGCTGCAATTTTCTAGTTATCTCACCTTTCACCCCGAATTTACAGTCACTTTGGGCCCCTTCATGCATGGAATAAGATCAAGAATGTTGCAGCTTAGTTTTTGTGAAAGCAAATAACACCTACACTATTTTTTTTTTTTTTTTTGGCAAAAAGAGCAGGTTAGGAATCTTGGATCTCACTGCTACTTGAAAATTCTTTCCTTAGGACTGTGTTTCTACAGGTGAGTAATATGTGTTTGAGAGAGCCTCTGAAATGTAGTTAAGTGCAGACACTTTTATTGGGATGATGCTTTCTGAGAAGTGATTCAGGAGATTCCTTAGTCTGAGTTGTTACTGCTTTCTGAATTTAATCACTGAAAATGATGTTTGTTTTTTTTTTAAACCACTGATAGTATCCCTTTATTTTCTGTGCCTGTGTGATTTTTCTCATAGTTGGAGTCGACTAGTGGTTAATGGTAGAAATAAAAATAACTGGTGATTGTGATTTTTTTCTCTATTTTACTCTTCTCTCCATTGTTGTCCAGCAAAATGTATTCCATGTAGTTTCCAGTTGTCTATGTTTTGCCTTTTAGGAGATAGAAATGATTTTGTACTATCTCTGTGGGCCAAGACTAGGGGAATGGAATAATGTCACTAAAGGAGGATGGGTTTGCAAGCGTCTACCTCTGTCTGCTCAGTTCAGTTCTCACCTGCTACTAACCTTAAACTTTTGAAATGAATGTGTTGCACATTTTTTTCCTTCTGTCTCTTGATTCCAGTGGACTTTGCCTAACCCAGAATGTCATTTTCCCACAGTTGGAGTTGAAAGAAGGCATCTGTATTAGGCTTGCAGATTACTGTTTGCAGCAGAAAGCAGGACGCCACCTGTCTGCATTTTGGGCTGCTAGGCTAATGCAGGTGCTTATAGCGGCAATGACCAAGAATATAGGGTTCTGTTAGTATATTGTTATATTAGTATATTAGTATATTAGTTATATTAGTATATTAGTATATTAGTATAGTATATTGTTTTCTATATCCTTCTGGTTGACTTTTCTCTCAGTTATGCTTTAGACCAAGTCAACTCTGAAGTCCTCCCTTCCAAGGCATTTCTTCCCTCAATACATATGGTAATTTAATTCCATGAAATTCAGTTCAAGCCCTGTTTATGATAGAGCCTATGTTATATATAGCATGTAGTGGTGGGAGGTGAGGATACAAAGTGAATTATTATAACTGACTGAGATGATGCTTTACGATTTATATACATTATCTTGTTTATAAAAAGTAGGATGGCATATACCTATTCATATACTTGTTTATACCTGTTTGCCTCAGTTTTCTCATCTGTAAAATGAACTGGAGGAGGAAATGGCAAATCACTCCAGTATCTTTGCCAAGAAAACCCCAAATGGGGTCATGAAGAGTCAGACATGACTGAAATGACTGATCAACGGTGACAATGGGGGAGATCAGAGATAACTTCATAGAAAAGGAAGATTTGAGAAGTGGAGATGGCTGAGGCCATTGTAGCAAAGATGGTCGATGTCTCTTGGAAAGGACTCTGGGGCTTGCTGTCCTGAATAATAGAGAGTAGACTGGAGTCCAGAAGAAATGATAACATTTTTAGAATTTAGGACTACTTTAAAGTTACCATATCCCCACCTGTTTATTACTTCTGATGATTACTCTATTATAATGAACCTGTTTGACCACATTTTCTTATCCCTTTTTTCTTTCTGCTGTCTGGTAATTTTTCTACTATAGCTTCTCTACAGATTGTTAAATAAATTCATATCAAATACTTTTTGGCAAATCTCCTGGTTTTAGGAAGATATTTGAAAAGGGAAAGAAAGTTGGAGAAAGTAATTTGTGTTCGGAAATTATCAGAATTCTGGATTAAACTGCACCTGTAACATCTGTTCTATGGTCCTTATGTAACATGAATCCAGAGGATGTTCTGTACACAAGAGCAATGGCTATAGAAAGGGGCCTCAAGAAAGAGATGCTTCAGACTTAATGTTAGCATTAAAAGACTGGGTATGTGACAGTTCCAAATATTAACAAAATAAAAGATGCCTTAGGAAAATGATGTATGACTAGTTTAAGCATTCAAAACCTTTTTATAGAATTATAATTGTAATTGATTTAGATAATTAAGCTTCAGGACTGAAAAAGCAAGCTATACCCTAAAATCTAGATACCAAGTCAGCAGAATATACTTTATTTGAAAGTAGCTAGAATCAACATATAATAGACTGATTTAATTGTCTACAGTAATCCTGAACAGAAGGAACTCTTCTGAAATGATTTAAATGTAGCTTAATGATGAGATAAAGATACATCTTTTGTTTCTGAAAGCAGTCATCATAAAATGTTATTCCTGAGAGTTTAACCTAAAATTAGAAATTTCTGATATACCATGGGCATATGTCACAATGCCAAATGCAAAAAGAAAACGGTGCTTTATATAGAGTTCAGGAAAAAAAAAAACAAACCTGGGGAATAGTAATAACAATGATTTATATTAATATGGTGTTTTTATTTTATACTCATATGAACCACATGAAGTGGAAACTGAGGATCAGAGCTTAAGTGAACTTCTCAAGGTTAAGAAGCTGATATATAGTAGAAATAGGCTTTGAAATACAGTTCTTCTGACTCTCAGTTTACTATGACCTCTATTATACTATTCTATTTTTTTTTTATAAATTTGTAGACATTAAGAAATTTTCAGTGTTTATCCAGCAGTAAAACAGAGAAGTCCTGTATGGAGACACAAGGGTTACCATCATAAGGAAGTTGTATTCTTTACTGGAACAGGATAATTCATTGGGGTTTATCATAACCTTGGTGAAATATCTCTCAAGATCTTCTAATTTCTTTTGCTTTGATTCTTTGGCCACTAAGAATGGCTATGTTACCTATCTACTGGAAAGGGTATTCTCTAGAGCAGAGGTGTCAAACATGCAGCTTGGCATTGCAACATAACCTGATTAAAATGTAATTGAGAAATATTTAACAAAATACACCAAAGTAAAATAGAACATAGGCAATGTCAACATGTGGTTTTCTAAGTCAGTATGCAGCATGTGGGGATACTTATGTGCAAATTAGTGCGCCCCATTTCTATTTGAGTTTGACACTATTGCTATAGGTAGTTCTGGAAAGATATTTCCCCCATTGTAAATTGTTCTAATTTATGAATTAGTCTCTTTTGAATTTATTCAATGTGAAACATTCCTAAAAACCTAATCACGCATGAATGAAACAGTGAAGTTGAAATTTTTGTACTGAATCTAAGGACCAAACCCTGTACCAAATGTTTCTGACAAAGAACAACTTGTCTGTGCAAATTTATTTGAGACAGTCAAACAAGATAAAGTCTTTACTATAAACATATCCGAGGATAAATGAAGGGTAAAAATAAATTACTAGGCTGAAACGTTCTGAAGGGGAAGACTCAATTTTTTTCTATTTCTTTTGTGTCTCCAAATATGTTAAGAATGAAATAGGTATTCAGTAGAGTTTATGAATTGATTATATTTTGTTAGAATTCATCTTAAATATCATCTAGTCTAATCTTATTTTATAGCTGAGAAAGCTGAAATCTAGAGAGGTCAGTATCCTAAGGTCACAGAAAAGTTTTGTGTAAAAGACAAGAGTTTGGTCAAGTTTCTTGACTCCTAGTTGAATGCATTGGGCACTTGTTAAATTGAATAGAAGAGACAGTTATACAAGTGGTGTAGTATTTCATTGCATTTATAGCTGAGAGTTGGAAAATAATAGCTTGAATTTATTTTATCTAAGTTACTAGTCTTTTGAATGCATGCTATGAAAAAGAGGATATGCCATGAATTTAAGTATCAATTTTAAAGGTTCATTTATAGAAAGAAGTATATATTACTTTGTGATTTTGGAAGATTAGTATCTGAGGCTATTTAGCCCCTTTATTGTGAATTGAATGGCTTTAAATGGATATTTTTGAGATTTTGTCATGTAGGATGTAGTATGTTTGAAATGAAAAAAAGAAATGTCTAGTTTTTGCAGGTGAATGAAAAAGATGCCTTTGTTACTAGCTAGTGCTGGGTGTGATGGAGAGTTTTCTTTTTTTCAGGGAATTCATAGTTGAATGTTTTATCTTAGGATCCTAAGGAGTCAAAGAAGGAGAGCCTCTTTATCTATATTAACAGTGATATCTGTTAACAGTCACTAGCAGTTGACTTAATTTTAGACATTTATAAAAGATTGCGATTGGTCCTTCCAACAACTACTTTTTTTTTTTTTAACCAAAACAGCAAATAAAATAGATGTTGCTAAAATGAGTCCAATTCAACCTGCCAGAAAGGGGTTTGAAATTCTCGATTATTGAACATTTCTCTCAATCTCTTTTATTCTCATACTGAGTGCTTTAGATAATTATTTTGAATTAAAAAAATGGAGTACTTTGAACATTGCTATTTTGAATTAATTAGTGAAAAATCAATGAAAGAATGTATTTAGTGCTATATGCCAAGTGAGATAGTCACTGTCCTTAGATAATTTAATTTTAATATTTAAGATAATACATATATTTTTCTGTTGGTCAAGGAGGGGTGTTTTTGTTTGGTAATTCATAGATCTAGTGAATGGAGCCATAGAGGAGTTGATTGGAATGCTCTTTCCTGAAGCACTGGCATGCTGACTTGATTACAGTTTCCAGAGGAAGAGGTAGGGGAAGAGGGTTGGCCATGACCCAGACTCTGTCTCTGTAATTAGGTAGATCTGGAGGGTGCAGGGACAACATAGATGGCAAGAAGTTGGCCAGGGTATAATGTGAAACATGACTGGGACTGGTTTATTTAAGTTAGCATGCACATTCTCACCAAATAGGCGCGTGAGTTCCAGGGTTGGAGTAAGTAAGTAGGTTAAAGTCTCTCAGAATAGGGTCTTTTGATATCCAATGATCCAGATGATAAAATAGGAAGAACATGGTTGGGATGTAATGTTAACTTGGCTTTGAGGAGTTAGATATGGTGAGTCATACGAGCTTTCACTCATGTACTCATAAGTCTCACCAGATCTTGACCTGTCTACTCCTTCAATTAAGCAATCCACATGTATTTATTTTAGTAAATCCCTACTGCATTCTAGGCCCTGTGCTAGGTGCTAGGGATTCAAAGACATAAGTGAAAGATTCCCTGCCCTTAAGAAGCTTACATTCTAAAGGAGGAGAGACAACACGCACATACAAAACAAGTGTAGAATAACTTTGGAAGGGAAGATTATAGCAGGTGAGATGTAGGGGAGGACAGGAGAGGTCTTATGCAGGAGGCAATATCTGAGCTAGGTCTTGAAAACCAGGAATTACGAGAAATGGAGTTGAAGTGGGAAAGAATTCCAACGGTGGGAGACAGCCAGTGCAGAGACACAGATGGGAGGTAGAATGTTGTGTGTAAGGGAACAAAAGATGTTCAGGGTCACTGTACCGTCGAGTACATGGAGGGGAAGTTATGAGTGATAAGACTGAAAACACAAGAGGTTATGAAGAGCTTTAAATCACAGAGAAGTTCACATTATTTCCTAGAATCATGGGTGATGGGGGGGAGGCACTATAGTTTATTGAGTGAAAGGCGTGATGTAGTCAGACTTAATACTCTAAAAAAATCACGTTGGCAGCTTTGTGGAGAGTGAAATGGATTAGGGAAAGACTTCAGACAGGACGACCAATTAGCAGACAATTTTAATAGTCTGTAGAAGAGATGATGATGAGGGCTTGAACTAGAAGGGTGTTGTGTGAGTGGACAGAAGGGGATGTATGTGAGAGAAATTGTGAAGATAGAGAGGGTAAGATTTGGCAACTGATGAGTGAGAGTGAGTTATTGAGGATGATGCCTAGGATGCAAATATGGGTAACTGAAAGAATAGTAGAAATACAGAGATTTGGAAGGACAGGTTTGAAGGGGAAAAATGAATTTTGTTTTAGATCTGTTGAGTTTTTATATGCCTCCAGGACATTCTACTTGAAATATCCACTAGGGAGTTGGTGATAGGGGATGGAGCTGAGGAGAGAGTCTAGAGCTCTAGGTTCTTGGAGTTATCTGATTATAGTTGATAATTGAATCCATGTAGTCTGATGAAGTCACCAAGTGAGAGAGTGTAGAGAAAGAAAGGAAGAGGACCCAGAGGGAAGACTTGATGGACACCTATAGTAAAAGGATGTGTTCTGAATGATGATCCAGCAGAAGAGACTGAGGAGCCATCAGACAGATAAGAGGAAAACTAAGAGAGAGACACGTGTCGTGATATCTCAGAGGGGAGAGAGCTTAATGATGTCACATGCTGCAGAGAGGCTGAGAAAGATGGGGTTTGAGAAAAGGCTGTTGTATTTGTCAATTAATTGCCAACTTTGAGATTAAGGATTTGACAACACTGAAGAGAGTTAAAACTTGAGTTTTAACATTGCAAGCCAGTTCTCGAGGGTTTAGGAGAGAGCAAGAGGAGGAAAGTATAGGCATTAATTGTAGACAGCTTTTTCAGGTCTGATAAAGGAATGAGAGATATAGGACAATCGCTAGTGAGAATGGTGGAATCTAGTAAAGTTTTCTAAAGGATGGGCAAGACTTGGGCATGTCTCTGGGCAGTAGATTCTTGTCTGTATTCCATAAATCCCTGTGGAGGAGCTACTGATATTACTGGCCTTTTTTTAAAAAGGTATTTTAACATTTCATAGGCTTAAATGCTGTAGTAAGGTAAGGAGAAGTTGATGTATTTATTAGTAATCCACTGTTCTAGCTGTGTTCCTAACTCATCTCTTTATCTGACCATACGTTTCCTTGAATGATGTCTCTGATGTCACTTTTTGTGAGAGTCATCTTTGGCAACATGTTCTAGTATAACATATGACCACAATGCACATCTCTGTTGTCTGGAATTTTGATTCTCTGGAGAACATAATGTTCTATGATTCATAGCCCTCTAGGATACTGGTGTTAAGAATGTGGTGTTAAGAGGATGGACTTTTGCCTCAGAGTATGATGCAATGATTAAAATCATTGAAAGCAATCTATTTCAGTCTCTTCCTCCTGTTTGCTTTTGGTTTAGTTCGTTGTTGATAATGCACTTCTCCAAAATGTTCCCTATTTCACTTGGCCACCCATCTAATTATATCCCATAATTTGGGAAGTACATTCTTCATGTACTTGTTTTTTTCCATGTATATTACTACGGAGACTTCTTGTGAATGACTGGGAATCTCATTGAGGATGTCCTAGAGGACTATGGGACTTGATGTGATTTGTCATCTTGCAGATAGTAGCTTCTGAAAGACCTCACCATCTTCAGGGGAGAATGTCAAATGCTTTAGGCAAATTAGGTTTCCATGGTTTATATTTGTTTTGATATTGTTAATTATACAGTGTCATTGAGTAAAATTATCTTCTATGTTTGCATCTAATAAGGATTTTTTAAAATGGCAGATGTATGTGAGATCCTTTGTTGGAAGAGAACCTTTAAGGTTGAGTTTTGCTTCACTGAGTAAAATTTTCTCATAATCCTCAAACAATAAATACATATAATGTATTTTCTTTTTTTTTCAAATTCTTTATTAAATTCTGTTTTACTTCATTCATTTCCACCAGTTTTTGTGTTACAAATTTTCTCCCCCTGTTTCCCCTACCCACCTCCCCAAAATAACAGTCCCCCAGGATATTCCCTCCTATTTCCCAATTACATGTAGAATAGTATTAATAATAGTGTGTGTGTGTGTGTGTGTGTGTGTGTGTGACACACATATATATATATTTAAATATTTGGTTTTAAAACTTTGAATTCCAAATTAATTCCCTTCCTCCCTTGTCATCCACCTTAGGATGACACTTCCACTGGGAAGATAAGCAATTCACTATAGGTTGTACATGTGTAGCTAATATAAAACATTACCATACTAGATATATTGTAGAAGACTGATTATATTTCCCTCCCCCATATCCCATCTCCCACTTGTTCTATTCTCTACTTTGGTTCTGCCGCTTTTTTTTTTTTTGCTTTTTGGGATTAAGTAACTTGCCCAAGGTCACATGGCTAGGTTTTTATTTGTGTGTGCGTTAAGTGTCTGAGGCCGGATCTGAACTCAGGTCCTTCTGACTCCAGGGCCGACGCTCTACTCACTGTGCCACCTAGCCACCCCGGTCCTGCCCCTTTTCAAAAGTGTGTGCTTCCTACTTCCCTCCCACCCAGCCTGCCCTCTCTTCCATCATCCCCCCTCTCATCCCCTTCCCCCTTACTCTCCTGTAGGGTGAGATACCTTATTTAATGTGTATGTCATTCCCTCCCTGAGCCAAATTCAATGCAAATAAGGTTGACCCATTCCCTTATGCCTTCCTGTTTTTCCCCTCCATTGTAGCCATTTTCCCTTGCTTCTTCTGTATGAGATAGTTTGTCCCATTCTGTCTCTCCCCATTTCCTCTCATTATATTCCTCTCTCACCTCTTAATTTCACCTTTTAAGTATCATCCCTTCCAATTAAATTGATCCTGTGCCCTCTATCTATGTATACCTGTAAACACACACACTCACATATGTATTCTTGCGCCTATATACCTTCCGATAAAGATTTATATATATATATATATATATATATATATATATATATATATATATATATATGTACACACACATATTTCTATTCCCTTCAATTATTTTCATAATGAGGAAGGTTTCATCAGTCACAATTATTGTTTTTCCATGTAGGAATGTAAATAGTTCAGCTTTGATAAGTTCCTTATGATTTCTTTTCCCTGTTTACCTCCTCATGCTTCTCTTGCTTCTTTTATCTGAATGTCAGATTTTCTACTCAAGTCTGGTTTTTTCTTCAAGAATGCTTAAAAGTCCTCTAATCCAGTGAATGATCATATTTTCCCCTGAAACATGATACTCAGTTTTGCTGGGTAGGTGATTCTTGTTTTTAATCTCAGCTCCTTTGAGTCCTGGAATATCATATTCCAGGCCCTTCGATCCCTCAGTGTAGAAGCTGCCAGATCCTGTGTTATCCTGATTGGGTTTCCACAATATTCAAATTGTTTCTTCCTGGCTGCTTGTAATATTCTCTTCTTCACTTGGAAATTTCGGAACCTGGCTAAGATATTCCTAGGAATTTTCTTTTTGGGATCTTTTTCAGGAGGTGATTAATGGATTCTTTCAATCTCTATTTTGCCTTCTGGTTCTAAAACATCAGGGCAGTCTTCCTTGAGAATTTCTTGGAGGATGATTTCTAGGGTCTTTCTTTGATCATGGCTTTCAGGTAGTTCAATAATTTTTAAATTATCTTTCCTGGATCTATTTTCCATGTCAGTGGTTTTCCCCATGAGCTATTTCACATTGCTATACTAGTGCTATTCTAACCAGGGGAGGTTGGGTTCCTCTGGTGGACAGAACATTATCTATCTTTGTGCTTTAGGAGTTATAATTTAGCCATTACATACATTAGTTACTGTAAATCAGTTTGATATTTTATGCTTTAACTTGTTTTTACTTTCACTTGACCCCTCTTGTAAATATGGTGCTTCACACTTTTGATGTTTGTTTACAATGCAGAAAAAAGTAAATCTGAATAACTAGTAGCAATTATGTGAATCACTACAATTCAATTTGTTAAGCATCCCAGGGAATAGAGAGAAGATTAAAAACTCCCCTTGTTTTCTTGTTGGTACTGCCAATCATCCCAACCTCCATCAGAAGTAATCAGTGCATTTCATTTCCATGGCTCAGGTTGCCGTAATGAGCAAATTGTGGAATATAATTCTGCCACATAGCAGGTGACCTGACAGTTTTCCTTTTGACCTCAAAAGACCTAGCAACCTGGCATATCTTTGTGTAAAGATGGCAAAAAATCCCTGTCTTGCAGGATGAGTAACTCTGGGTTTTCATCTGTGGCCTCTGTAAAAAGAAGAGTGCCGAAGCACCTCCTTTTCATCATTTCTATCAGCAGCTTGGAATGTTTGCAGCTTAGCACAAGGAAGGCGGACAGCTCCAACAATGAGTGTCAGCCTGCCAAGCAGACACACAGGATCTTCAACTGACCTACTTCAGGATAGGAGGGGAATTAATAATGATGGGCAGACCACCTTGTGTGTCATCTACATTTCAAGGGAGCATCTAAACCAATACAATCAAATTCTAAAAGCTCATTTAGAAACAGACGGAATAGATTTATTTTACATAAGATTATATTGTTGGTGCTTCACAAATAATGAATAATAAATAGATTAGGTGTTTATGGAATACATGAAAATAAAATTGCCACCATGAAGCCTGTTTTTAAGCTGCCAAATTCCTATTTCTTCTTAGTTATAAATATCAGCGTATTTAAGAGGATTTTCCATTTGTCTATTTTGAGTCTAGGACTTTTCACAGAAAAGGTACTTTACAAATTCAAAGTTTTGTAAAATATTTTTAAAGATAATTCCCTTGTCCCAGAAGTTTAGGAGTAAGTAAATAATTTCTTGTCCATTTTCCCCAAGGTGATAATTAGGAGAATGCTGGTTTTATTTTATTTTTTCTCTTGTGTGACTTTCAGAGAATTGATGGATTGGAGAAAAATTTTTTGTATGTACTATTGGGTTTTATTTCTCATTTCCAAGTTTTTATCGAAATTATTTCAAGAAGCAGAGAAATGGAAAGAACAGTGGACTTGGACTCGGGAAGTTTGGGTTCAGATCTATGCTAATCCAGGTATAAGTTGTGTCTTGGTGTTTCTTCCTCATCAGCCAAATTGTACTACTTTCTGTCCTCATTATCTGCCTATTCAATCTTCTTTCAGTGCCTTTATTCATATCATTCCACATGTTTGTAATGGACTCCACTTTCCACTCCACATCTTGATCCAGTGAAACCCCTGCATTCCTTCAGGGCCTGAATCAAAACCCATCTCCTTCATGAAGTCTTACCTGACTCCACAGGTGAAAGTGTTTTCTTTCTCCTAAAATCCTCTTAGTACTTTGCCCGGTGTAGTGCCAAGGCAATATTCACAGCACCAATGGTGACTATGAATATGCTGGTATAGTTCTGAATCACAAAATATAACAGATTTTCCATGTAGAAGACAGAAACAATACATTTATTCACATACCAGAAAGCCAAATCCCCAAACCAGAAAGCCAAATCCCAGTGCTAGTAAACCAAATCCATCATAGCAACAAAGACGTTAATATACCATAACACAGCAGGGAGCCACACCCTACCTAGCTGTCTCCTTGCCTGAGTCCTCTCCTCCCTCCATCTCCTAACTGCTCTGACTCCCAGCTTCCTCTGGGTTCTGCTCTATTTGTTCAGCAAATTCCTCCCACCACAGGCCCCATGGGATTACATTCGGCCTATTGAGGGGCAGGGAAGATCTTCAAAGCAGGAAAGGTCTTCAAGTTCCCTTAGGCCTATTAAGGGGGCAGGGAAGATCTCAAATTCCCATTACCATTATACCTGGACAGCTCTTTTGAGCTTTTCTCACTTTTTGTTTGTCTCTTAACCCTCTGTTTGCTTGTTCATCCTTATTTCAAATATCTTGTGAATTTTCAAGAACTGGGAGAAATAACTGGCTGAAGCAAAATAGCAACTCTTGTTTAGAGTGCAGCGAAATAATCCGGCCTTTTATGCTATCAAGATTTGTTCATTTCTGAGGTTGTATATTATTGCCCCAAGGGGCTGCATTGTTTAGTGGGTAGAGTATTGGACTAGTTGTCAGATCTCACCTGTGATACTTACTAGCTGTGCTTGTTGGGTAAGACAGTGGCTTCTCTGAGAATTAGGCACCTAACACTTAAAAGTTAAAGACTAGTTGTGATGTGCCTTCGTGGAAGGAGTTCCAACACTGCTGGAAAAAAAAATATATATGTAGTCTAAAAATAGGCAGACCAAAAGATGTATGAAGATTTGGCATTATTCACGGTAACTGTGCATTGGGTTGAATTGAGTTTTTTTGGAAATCGATATTTATGTATGGTATATATGATAACAATTAAGTACATTCTGACTTACATTAAAACCAGATTATCTCATTCCTCAGCCATTCTTGTATAAATAGGAGTATACAGGATACCTTTTGCAGGAATGAATCTACTTCCTTGTCAAGAAAAACAACAGACAAGAAATCTTTTGGGGCAGCTAGGTGGTGCAGTGAGTAGAGCGCTGGCCCTGGAGTCAGAAGGACCTGAGTTTGGATCCGGCCTCTGACACTTAATGCACACACAAACAAAAACCTAGCCATGTGACCTTGGGCAAGTTACTTAACCCCAATTGCCCTCAAAAAGGCAAAAAAAAAAAATCTCTCCATGATTGTAAGAAATGGACGTAATTTGTTAATAATAGCACAGGATGAATCATAATGTGTCAGAATTTATTACCAGTTTGAAACTGATTAAGATGGTTATTCCTGACAAAATATGTTTATTTTACCCCTAAACTTTTACTTCTGTGGGTTAATATTATAAAAAAAAAAACTGTTGTTGGGGTTTTGTCATTGGATTTTTGTTTCCTCGATGGTCTCTAACCCTACTCTGCCTAGTGAGATTCTTGTAATCCTTGGGAATTAGTTTTATTTTTCAACCCTAACCTTTATAAAGTTTTAAAATTTAGATTTCTAGGCAATATTTACCGACTTTTTTGTATTTAGTGTCTTTGCCATCCTGGGACCCATGAGTTCACAGTATTGACTCTTCTTAAATTTAGATATTTCTTTTTCTGCTGGTCTTTAAGTAATTTATTACCAAAGTGCTTATTGAGATTGAATAGAGGCAAAGAAATGTTTTAATCAAGTATATTCTGGCAGTAGTGACAGACTGCTTTGGATAGCATTGGTTTTTCTTATACTTTGTCAACTTTTTGAGTCATTAATTTGTGAAATGAAAATAAATTTGCTACTTCAGAAACAAACTGTAAATGTCCCTAGCCCTTTGGGTTTCTTTTGTGCTGAGATAGGAGTGTACATATAATTATATTAAGGCAGAGATAGTATCTTCATTGAACCTTCTCTGTTTTGTGGCTCCTCCCCACCCCCCACCACCTTTCTCCTCCAAAAGTGTATTTCTTTAGACTTGTATTTTTATAGTGATTTGATTTCTGCACTCTGGCCTTGGTACACTCCCTTACATTCCAAAGCACCTGAGTGCTCACTTGCAGGAAATAGATTTCTCTTCCATAAGCAACCTTTGTTTTTTCTCTCAGCTATTCTGTTTCTTGTTATTCCACTTAAATTGCATTCTGTTTCCTCGCCATGCCCTATAGAGATTGGGTTTTTGTAAAAATAGTTTGACCCAGGAAAGAGCAACATTTATTTTGAATTAGCAGTTCACTTGTTCACACACACACACACACACACACACACACACACACACACACACGTGCACATGTGTGCACATCTGTCATAGAAAGGTACCTCTTCTATTCTAGGAGTACTTTTCCTTCCTATCAAAGCAGTTTGCTAAATAATAGTAGTAATTATATTTTATTTTTATCTGGCACCTCTTGAAGAACTTTATAGATTTTTTTTTCCTCTCAGTAATCTTTACAGTATACCCATGAAGTAGGCAGTCAGGTATTGTAAACTTCAGAGAACTATGATGTTTATTATAGTGATAATAACAATCATGTGTGTTGTTATTCTGGAATGCTATTTTATATTTAATATGTTGTACTTGCGTTTACAAAGCAAGCTTTCTTACATTACGAGTGCTTTAAGACTATTGTTCAATCCATTCTCCTAAGTATCCAACCTGGACAGTAAGCACATGTGTATAAATAGTGTCTTATCTTAAAGAAGCTGTATTCATTTTTATCTCTATCCTACTTGGATAACTTGCAAATATACTGTCCAGTTCGCAGATGGGAAAATCAAGGGTAAGAGGTAAAAGTATTTGGGCAACAAGGATAGGGGACCCATATTGTTGACCAATGGTTTCAGTCTACCTTCTGCCTGATACTTCTGTCTTCTTAGTGGTTCTTTATAGTATAATTAATTTTTATTATGTTTGTTTTATAACCAAAGCTCTTGTCCTAATATTGCTTCTTGGGATAGTAGCTCTTTGATGAGTGGTTTTTCTTTCATATTGTACTTCTGTATATTTGTCTATTTGACAATAAATGTTATTATTATTATTTTTTCCCTACCCACATAAATTCTAAGTTCTTAGAGGGTAGGGGCCATATACCAATTCTGTCTGCAAGTCTTTTTTTTTTTTTTAATTGTGAAATCAATACTTTTAGAGTGGGAAGATTTTGATTTCACAGTTTCTGACTAGAACATTTTATAAAACAGTTCACCTTTACTCCATAATTCCCATGGAGTGATGAGACCTCCAGGGTTAAAATATACATTTCACAACTGTCTAGAGTTAGAGGAAATGATGGTGGATTCCCACCCTTAGAAATGCTGTCTACTGGGCTGGAGCCCTAAGGATTTTTCAGGACTGCTCTCTTTCCCTTTGTTCTTTAAGAAAACATTCCTTTCCTGAGGTAGAGTAATAATTGAGTACTAGTTTGTGAAGACTTGGTGCTACAATCTTGCCTCATGTGCCATGGAAAATGCTTGGATGCAGGATGTGTGTGAAATAAGAACAGAATACAAAATGGGATTCTAAGATTAGAACACTCCAGTTATTACATGTTGCATTTCATGCCTTTGGAGGGATATATCACCTATAGTTAATTATCTTCATGTGTTACTTGAGCTGTTTGGGTTGTTTTCCTACCTCAGCTATGAAATGGAGAAAACAAGTTGCTCTGGAGCAGAATTTCCAGGTGGCTAATCAGATAGATTTTATAAAAGAAATAGTGTAATGATGGAAATGGGAGAGTGTGCTAAAAACCAGACAAGCTTTTTATGTATTTCTTTTTCCAGCTGGCAGAAATTAGAAACTGCACAGAAAAGAGTAGCAAAAGGTCTGCAAAAAAGTCAAGGAGAAATATAAGAAACTACATTTTTATCTGCTTACGTCTCCTACTTTTAAAGGAGAAAAAGTGCAAAGGAAAGTTAAACATTATTTGTTCCTTGTGACTGAAGGAGGAAAAAAGCTCCTACTCAATTTTCTGAATGGCTTATAGGTCTAGACTGGCAGATTTGCATTCTGGTGATGATTATGACTTGTGACCCTTAGTGCTGGCAGATACTGATTATCTGGACTAATGGAGCCCATCGTTCTGCTCCCTCAGCTGGCAATTAGGAGACCTAGGAAAATAATGGAAAGCAGTCTCTTTTGGAGATGGAAAAGAGCTTGAATTTGGAAAGGAACTGTAAAGGATGGAAAACAAGTGTAAAGAGGGAAGGGAAAGTCTGAGAATAGAGTTGGTCAGAAAGCAAAGATGTCAAGTGCTCATGCAACTGTGGCATTTTCACATACATGACCTCTCAGATGCTCACAGCCCCCCTGTGAGGTTGGTACCTTGAGTATCACCATCCTCACCTTATAGAGGAGGGAACTAAAATAAATTCTTCCTTCTGAATGACTTAGTTTCTTGGGGCTTTAATGCTATCCTAATCTACATTAAGAGGTAATCTCCTCTAAAGGCACCCAAATCACATTCCATTGTCTCTTCTCCATTAGATTGTTGCGTCTGTTATCTCTACTCTTACTAATCTTCAGTTTCTTTCCATCTACTGGCTGCTTCTTTGCTGCCTACACACATTCCCGTGTCACTCCTATACTTAAAAAACCTTTTCTTGAACCTTCTGTTCTGGCTAGCTTATTGTCCTATGTCTCTGCTTGCACTACCAATTGCTTATTTGACATGTCTAACTAGCTGTCTTGTAGACATGTCAAATTCAACATGTAACAAAGTAAACTCATTCACCCCGTCCCCCAAAATCCTTGCCTCTTTAGAGCTTTCCTATTAACGCCTTCACCTTACTTCAAGAGGAATGTATGTGGTCTTCAGGGAGGACTAGCACCTCTGGTGTGAGGGCTGGCTCTGCCTTTATCCACCTTTGGTGTCCACCTCTCATTCACCTGTCACCCATGTCTCCAAGAATGCTGAAGCATGCACAGCAGCCATACCCTAGTAAAACCATCTTGGCAGATGGACTACACCAGGCTGAGAGTAACTGACAGTCCCCAGACCTTTTGGTGAGTTAAGAGGATGTCTGCCCCAAGCATATGAAGATATCTCCTTACCAAATGGGTGGATGAGAACAGTTTGTACCAGTGGCCATGAAGGCAGCCAGAGTAGGCACTGCTAAGTACTTAGAGCTTGGTCAGACACTGAAGACACCAAGGTCATCTCCTGCATCAGGGGCCATCACAGGTCATCTTGACTTTTGTCCTGCCACTTTGATGACTTTCCTTACTTCAGTCCAATTCACATGCAAGTCTAGACATCATGTCATTGGTCTTCTTTAAAAATGGACAGGGGCGGAGTCAAGATGGTGGAGTAGAAAGCTCGTCAAAACCACTCTGCCCCCAGATTCCCCCCAAACTATGTAAAAGGGGACTCTGAACAACTTCTGGAGCCCCAGCACCCACAGAACGACACAGAGAAGCTAACCTCCCGCTGAGGACAGCCCTGCAGGAAGGACCAGCGCAGCGGTCTGGGAGCCGGCAGCGCACACAGGCACACAGCGTGCAGAGCACAGGAGCTGAGCGGAGCCCAGGTCTGCCTGAGCCGAGGTTTTAGCCCCAGGGCGGCAGGGCCAGCAGCCAGCTGGAGGAATCCCAGAACACCAGGAGCTGTGGCGACTCCAGAATTATCAACATAGACATGCCTAGGACAAAGTAAGAGGTTAGTGACCTATGGACTTTGGGTCCAGTATTTAGGGAATGCGTCGCCTCCCCTGGGGGCTAAAAGCCACTGAGGAGACACGCCATTTTGTAGTTTTCAAAGGCAGCCCCAGCTCCCAGCCTGCAATTAAT
This sequence comes from Gymnobelideus leadbeateri, assembly GCA_011680675.1. Taxonomy (NCBI): domain Eukaryota; kingdom Metazoa; phylum Chordata; class Mammalia; order Diprotodontia; family Petauridae; genus Gymnobelideus; species Gymnobelideus leadbeateri. The sequence goes on along the minus strand of WOXC01004673.1, from coordinate 450,733 downwards.
TGTAGGGAGATCCAGCGATCAGTCTTGGGGGGTAATCGCTCTTGCTTTAACCTCCCTGGATCTGGATTGTGATCTAGGGTGGAAGTCGTGGGTGGGTTTACAGCTTGCCAGAAACGGAAGTTGCTCCCACACGTTCGGGACGAAAATTCCTCTATCTGGCCTTAAAGCCATAGTGTGGCAACAAGCCCAAAAGTCAGGTAATTAAGTGGCAACATGCCAAGGCAAAGGAAACAGAAAAATGAAACCCTAGACTCCTATTTTGGGGGCATAGAGCGGGAAAAGGACTGTGAGGTCAGAAGTCCTGCTCCAAAAGCCCCAGGGGAAAACATGAGCAGGTTGCAGGCCATAGAGGACCTTAAGAAGGACTTTAAAAATCAAATAAGAGAAGTGGAGGAAAAATTGGAAAGAGAAATGAGAAGGATGCAGGAAAAGTATGAAATGAGGGTCAACAGCCTGACTGAGGAAAACAACACCTTAAAAAATAGACTAACTCAAATCGCAAAGGAGGCCCAAAAGGGCAATGAGGAGAAGAATGCCTTAAAAAGTTGAATCTGCCAGATGGAAAAAGAATCTCAAAAGTTCACTGAGGAGATTCATTCCTTCAAAGTTAGACTGGAGCAAATGGAAGCTAATGACTTTATGAGAAATCAAGATGCTGTTAAGCAGATCCAAACAAATGAAAGATTAGAAGGCAATGTGAAATATCTCATGGGAAAAACCACTGACCTGGAAAATAGATCCAGGAGAGACAATTTAAAAGTTATTGGACTACCTGAAAGCCATGATCAAAGAAAGAACCTAGAAATCACCCTTCAAGAAATTCTCAAGGAAAACTGCCCTGATGATTTAGATCCAGAGGGCAAAATAGATGTTGAAAGAATCCACAGATCACCTCCTGAAAAAGATCCCAAAAAGAAAACTCCCAGGAATATTATAGCCAGGTTCCAGAATCCCCAGATCAAGGAGAAAATACTACAGGCAGCCAGGAAGAAACAATTTCAATATTGTGGAAACACAATCAGAATAGCCCAGGACCTGGCAGCTTCTATACTGAGGGACTGAAGGACATGGAATATGATATTCCAGAGGGCAAAAGAACTGGGAATGAACCCAAGGGTCACCTACCCAGCAAAACTGAGTATTTTGTTTCAGGGGAAAATATGGTCATTCAGTGGAATAGAGGACTTTCAAGCATTCTTGAAGAAAAAACCAGAATTGAATAGAAAATTTGACATCCAGACACAAGAAGCAAGGGATGCCTGAGAAGGCAATCAGGGAAAAGAAATCAAAAGGAACTTATCAAAGTTGAACTATTTACATTCCTGTATGGAAAAGCAATAACTGTGACTGATGATATCTTTCTCACTATGAAAATAATGGAAGAAGGGTGTGTGGTCATATGAATACATATGTGAATGTGTGTGTATATGGATAGAGGGCATAGGTTGAATTTGTTGGGAAGGGAGAATACTCAAGGGATGAAAGTATGAGGTGAGAGAGGAAAGTGGCAAGAGGAGATGGGGAGAGACAGGGTAGAGTAAACTATCCCATGTAGAAGAAGCAAGGGGAAGTGGTTGCAAGGGGGGGGGTAGAATAGGAAGGCTAAAAAGGCAAAACCACATTCACATTGAATTTGGTTCAGGGAGAGAATGACATACATACTAAATGGGATATCTCAACCTGCAGCAGGATAGGGGGAAGGGGGATGAGAGGAGGGAAGATGGATGGGAGGGCATCCTTGGGGTGAGGGGAGGTTGGAAGTACCCACTATAGAAGAGGGACGGGATCGTGTAGGGAATGGACCAGGTGGGGGGTGGGATGAGTGGGAGGGAATTATAAGCAGCCTTGTACAATATATCTACTATGATAATGTTTTTCATAGCTAGACATGTACAACATATACTGAATTACTTATTTCCCCAGAGGGAATAGGTGACAAGGGAGGAAGGAAATGGATCTGAAATTCGAGGTCGTAACATTAAATGTTTCAAATATATATAAATACTATTATTAATACTCTTCTGCTTTTAATAGGGAGATAAGATGTGCAGGCATTGGGACACAAAGATTCACCTTCTTCTAATGGAAAAGTCGATGGGGGTATGGGAGAAGGTATGGGAGAGAGTAGTTTGAAGGAAGCGATATCTTGTAGGACTACTATTCTGGGAGGTTGGGTAGGGGAATGATGGGGGGAAATGATTGTAACTCAAAATGTGGCGGAAATGAATGCTGTAAAACAGAAGTTAATAAAGCATTTGTTTAAAAAAAAATGAAGGACAAACAACATTAATGTCAAGAGGGTCATCTTCCTCCTAGTTTCATGGACCCACAACCTCTGTGTTATCCTCAACTCCTCACTTGCATTCACCCCACATGTCTTGCTAACATCCCCTTTATGGTCTTTATAGCATCTCTCTTATACGTCCCTTTCTTTCCACTCGAACAACCTTTTCTCTGGTAAATATCCTCATCATCTTATGCCTGGAATTGCAGTAGTTTGATCACCTTGGTCACCTAGTCTCTTCCCTCCTTTCTTCTTCCCTTCATTTCAGTGCACCCCTCCTTCCTCTTTCTTTCCTCTCTCTTTTCCTTCCTCATTCCTTCCTTCTTTCCATCCCTTATGTCTTTCCTGCTTCTCTTATTTCCCCAACACTCTTTATTCCTTCATGCCCTTTCCCTCCTGTTCTTCCCTTCCTCCCTCTCCCTCTTCTTTCCTTCCCTCTTTCTCCTTTTTACTTCTTCTGTCCCTTCTTTTCTTTTTCACTCACTCTTTTCCTACTTCCCTTCTTTTCCCTTTTTCTGCTTTTGTAGAACCATTATAGTTGAGCATTTTTGCAACTTATTCATATTTTTACTTTTCTTTTGAATCTTAATCTTGGCTCCTGGTGATCAGTTCTTTCTTTGGGCATAAGGGCTGATTGTTGCTTATTCAAGAGAAGTATCATGTTTTTGATCCAAGGTATATTAGACTAAATTTATTCTAGTTGGGGAGTGGGGTGGGAATTGCTTTTGTACCTTTCTGTTGTGCAGTTGTGACACTTGTGCCTTTGTAGCTACCCTGAAAGGGCTTATTAGTTTTGTTTCAAGTAATTGTTCTTGCACAGCAGTGTTGTCTTCAGTACTTAGTTGTTTATTCTGACACTGGGGCAGCAATAATTACCTCAACTTATAAACATTAATTATGGAAGTAATTTGCAGATATTTCACAGGCATTTGCAATTTACCTGATGCTTTGCTTTGTCGTCCTGCTGTTTTAAAGCAACCAGCAGTGTGTTGTATGGTCAAGGTATGTGTTTATGTAAGATTTATCTGATATTTAAAGGTTAATTAACATGCATTTATTCTTTTGTGCTGTTCTTTTCTGGTGGAATATTGATAATTTGTTACTTTTACTTTTCTATGATCTCTTGCCTGTTTGAAATACGCTATGTCTTTTTCAGGTGGTTAAATTTTCATATTATTTTGTTGTCTTTATTCTCTTTTAATCTATTGGATAATGTGTATAAAGTACTATATAAAATCGAGTGATTATTTTTACTGCCATTAGTATTCATCCATGACTATGATATCATCTGTGGTCTATACATTTTCTGATGACAGTCTAGAAGTAGTACTTTTCCTTGTGTGTATTAAAAGTAAACCACTGGAGGATAATTAGAATTTATATTAGGACATAAGCTCCTTGAAAGCGTTGACTTTCTTTCTGCTTGTATTTGTATTCTGGGGGCTTAGCACAGTTCCTGGCACATTGTAAGCTCTTAAGAAATGCTTGTTGATTGACAGTAAGAAACCCGTCTTTTTGAAAAATTCCCATCCTTGTTTGTAGTGTTGTATTTAGAATAAATGCTTCATAATTTTTTTCTTGATGATGATGTAACAATATTGCAATCAAAGAATAAGATTTGCTGGTTGTCAAGTCCTATAGTTATTTTAGTAAGCTAGATGAAACGAAAATTAAATATAATTATAAAATTTCTTTGATGAACCTATTTTATGTCATTCTAACTCTATCACATTTAATAGAAAGAAAAAGATAATCATCATGGAATATGTCTGAAGCATAAAGATGTGTTAAATTAAAAAATACCCTATTATTGTAAATTCTCCATAATGTAGCATGAATTGAAGAATGGGATATTCCCTAATCATATATTCTGGCTAATAGAGTCTCATCACATATACCACATGTTGATTTGTCATTTTTATATAATTAAATTTTTAAAAAATGCATTTAATATGAACCCTTCCCTGAGAAGTTTGCATCTGTCTTCCTTTTGGTGATTGTGAAAGCATGTCAGGATCTTGTAGGTCTTCAAGCTCCTTATTATGCAGACTAGCCACTGCCCTTGATATGTGTGGACATTCTGTGTAATATAGATCTCTGTGTGGAAGAATAGAACCTGGGTCAGAGTTTAGTATGCAGAGTTTTATTCAGTTTTTATAAAATCATTTTTCTTTTATAGGATGATGAACCTTAAACTTCAGATTTCACTCTATTATTTAAAGTGAAAAGTCCCTCTACCTCTCCATCAATGTCACATTCAATACTGACACTTCTGTTTATATTAACATTTGCTTAATCATGTTTCTTTATAGGAAAATAATTTTGAAAGATGAATCTGCTCTATCAGAAGCTTATTTTGTTACTGTTATTTTCTGCACAAAAAAGCAAAAAGATGCTATAGAAAGGAACCAAAAATAATGGTGCCATCTGGTTACAGGTTATTCTTAGTAGTCAGATAATTTTGCTTTATTTTAAGTTTAAAAACATGTAGTACACCAATATTTTTCAACAACCGTATCAGGTTATGCCATTCTTCACATATGAAGATGTTGCCCGGGATCCTTGTTAGTTGAACGTATATTTTCTTTTCCAACACTAGTAATAGATTTGTGATGATTTATTGTTCACTTTCTCTTTCTTAACTGTGACCAGTCACACATATTTATAAGACAGCTGGTTGTGGACTAGGACATAGCCTATGTCTGTGTAGCAGAAGAAAGCTAACCTGCCAACAGGAGATTTGACTTTGTCCTTGCTCATAGGTATAAAATAATTTTTCCCCCAAAGTGCTAATTATAGGGTCATTTTTACAATTTGGATCAGTAGGCTTTATTTCTTATTTTTATAGCCATGTGTGTTTGTATGTATTCACATTTGAAAGTATGTGGTATGGGGCAGCCAGGTGGCGCAGTGAATAGAGCACACTGGCCCTGGAGTAAGGAGGACCTTAGTTCAAATCTGGCCTCAGACACTTGACACACTTACTAGCCATATGACTTTGGGCAAGTCACTTAACCCCAATTGCCCTCCAAAAAAAAGCAAAAAAAAAAGTATATAGTATGTAAAATTTTATGATGACTATGTAGAAACAATACTTTTCCTTGTGTATTTTAAAAATAAGCCACTGGAGGCTAATTAGAATTTACATGAGAACACAAGCTCCTTGACAGGAGTGGCTGTCTTTCTGCTTATATTTGTGTTTCCAGGGTTTAGCACAGTGCTTGGCACTGTAAGCTCTTAATAAATGCTTATTGACTGACAGTAAGGAACATATCTTTTTTGAAAAATTCCCATCCTTGTTTATAATGTTATACTTAGAGCAGCAGTGTTGGTATAGCGTTGATTTTTTTGGTAGGTTTAAAATGTTTTTTGAAAAGAATCCAGACTTTTATCCTCTTTCCTCCCCTTCTATTTACAAAAGTAGAACAGAAAAAGATGATATGCTGTCAATTGTAAGAATAAAGTATGGGCACAAATGTGGGTGAGGAATTTTAATTATTTCATTAATTCATTTAATTATTCAGTCTAATATATCTTATTCTACAGTTAGCAAAGTAGAATCTATCATCCCAAAGGCCTATCTCTCTGTTGCAGAGATTCTTAACTTTGAGTCCATAGACCCCAAAAGGTCTGTGGCTAGATCTCAAGGTGTCTGTCAACTTGGATGGGAAAAAAATTACTTCTTTATTTTTACTAACCTGTGACTGAAATTTAACATTTCTGTCAAATATGAATGTAGGCAACAAGCACTATTCCAAGATGGGGTCTATAGATATCATCAGATTTCCAAAGGGATCTATGACACAAAAAAGTTAAAAACTTCTGACATTTCCTAGGGTTTGGGTTTTGCCTTACTTGCTGTTTTGCAGCTGTTCTACCTGGAATTAATTTATCCAGAAACATTTATCCCTCTGATCCTAGAGAGGACACTTAGACATTTAAGTTACTTCTTTATTCCATTCTAGCTGAGGCATCCAGGTGGTATACTACATAGAATATGTGTGGCCAGTGGTTCCTGGGGGTCCTTGAGGTCTTTTCAGGGGTCTATGAGGTCAAAATTATTTTAATAATAACACAAAGATGACATTTGCCTATTAAAATACTTCTCTTCTTTTCTAACTACAAGTCTGTGTGAGGCTGGATTTTCTTCATATACTTAAATCAAAACTGTATTTCGCGATAGACTGAATGCAGAAACAAATATCAGAATCCAGCTGTCTTCTATTAAGCTATACATTAAAGAAGTATGCAGATATGTAAAATGATACTTTTCTTACTAAATTCTTTTGTTTTGGAAAAGTATTTTTATAACAATGTTATTTACATTAACATGTAGTGGGTTTACGATTCTTTTAAATGAATTAATAAATTTTAAAAAATGATCAGTTTTAATTTCTAATATGGTAAATATAAATAGATTTAATCCACATAAACAAAAGCTTTTTGGGATTCTTAGTAATATTTTTTGTCTTTATTAATTTGTTTGTTTACTTTTAGTTTACAAGATTCAATTCCATAATTCCTTGAGTTTCATACAATCCAGTACAGGATCAGCAAATACTTTCACATTAGACATTAGTCAAGTTACAAAGGCAGGTTATACTTGATGGAATGGGAAATGGTTAGAGGAAATAAAGCCAAACAATAACAAGAAAGAGGTCAAGTAGTGTGCTTCAATCAGGATTCAAGCTCAGTTCTTTCTAGTTCTTTCTCTGGATGTAGACATCTCTCTCCATCATGAGTCTTTTGGGATTGACTTATTGACTGCATTGCTGAGAAGAGTCTGGTCTATCATAGTTGGTCATCACACATATGTTATGTCTATGATTGTATACAAATTTCTCCTGGCTCTACTCTTCTCACTCAGCATAAGTTTGTATAAGCCTCTCCAGGTAAATATGAAGTCCGTCTGCTCCTTGTTTCTTGTAGCACAATAGTATTCCATAACATGCATATACCATAACTTGTTCAGCCATTCCCCAATTGATGGGCACCCCCTTAATTTCCAGTTCTTTGCAACCACAAAAAGAGCTGCTATAAATATTTTTGTACATATGGGTCTTCCTCCCACTTCTATGATCTCTTTGGGATATAACCCTAGAAGTGGTATTGCTGGGTCAAAGGGTATGAAATTATTTATAGTCCTTTGGGCATAATTCCAGATTGCTATCCAGAATGGTTGGATAAGTTCACAACTCCACCAGCAATGCATTAGTGTTCCAATTTGTCCACATCCTCTCCAGCATTTGTCATTTTTCTGTTTTGTCATCTTAGCCAATTTGACTGGTGAGATGTGGTACCTCAGAGTTGTTTTGATTTGCATTTCTCTAATCAATAGTGATTTAGAGCATTTTTTCATTTGCTTATAGATATCTTTAATTTCTTTCTCTGAAAACTGCCTGTTCATATCCTTTGACCATTTATCAATTGGGGAATGACTTGTATTCTTATAGATTTGACTCAGTTCTCTGTATATTTTAGAAATGAGGCCTTTATCAGAGACATAGGTTGTAAAAATTCTTTCCCAATTTCCCAGATTCTTAGTAATTTTAATGGTGTAAAGGATCCAAAAAGTTAAAAAATTCAATTCAATAAACATTTAAAAATGCCAAATATGTGCCAGGTGCCACTAAACATAAAGGATACAGACAAAAAGAAAGTTTCTGCCCTACAGGAGCTTACAATCTAATGGGGCTATTCACAAAAAGAAGCTGGAAAGGTGGGAGGAGTAAGATACAAGTATACTTGGTGGGGCCTCTTGTTCTGTGGAGTTGAAACCAAGCAGAGATGTAGATGGAAAGTGGAATGAGCTAAAAATCCAATTCTTGCCCTCTAAAAAGGAACAGTTTGGAAAGTTCTTCCCTTAGAAGGGAGAGGAGGCTAGATAGAGCATAGGACTTGGACTCAGGAAGACCTGAGTTCAAATCCTGCCCCAGATACTTACTAGCTATATAACCCTGGGTGAATCACTCTCCTAGCCTTAGTTTTCTCATCTGTAAAATCAGGATGATAATAGAACATACCTCAAATGGTTACTGTGTGGATAAAATGAGATAGCATGTTGTAATGTTAATGGGATCTTCCCTGCCCATTAATAGGCCTCCATGGAGCCTATTAAGGGAAGTTTGCCCAGGGGAGCTTCCTTGTAGGAAGGCTTTCACACCTTTTGTTAATTTTTAATTAGGTACTGAGTCAAGAGGGTTGTGATGCCTTCTGACTCTAAAAAAGATATATATATACTCTGAGGTTAGCTTTTTGTTTGGAGGTTCACTCACTGGAAGAGTGTTCTTATGATTTGACCAGATGAGACTCTGGGTAGCCCTTAAGGAGTCCCCCACCCCCACTCCCTGCTTTGAAAAGCCCAGATGTTGGTGCTTCTCTCTCTGGTAACTATGTATGTATTGTCTTGGAAATCTGTTGATCTGTGCTAACTTCTCAGACAGTTATAAGCTCTGTCTATTGGTCTTTTTTTCTCTGCTTTTATGTTCTCTAAAGTTCAGGGTGATGACTTTTCCCCTGAACTAGTGAATGTAATTAAAAAAGATTGTTGACCCCTTAAACAGCTATCTTTCCTAGTAAAGCAGATCTAAGAACCTGTGTTAGGAGCCATCCTGGCTATGCCAGTGTGGTTGCTGCTACACATGTAAAGTACTATATTAGTGAATGAATAAAGCATTTATTAAGCACTTACTAAGTTCAGAGTACTATGCTAAGTGCTATGGATATAAATAGAAATATTTGAAATAATAGAAAAGTAAGACAGTGATAGCCCACATTCTAATGGAAGAGATAATGGAAATATTTGCTATTATTATTCAGTTTATTTCCTTTAAAGCAAGAAAATATTTTAATTCCTCTGGTCTTGTTGTTTCTCTGCTCAGAAATCTTCAGTGCTTCTAGACTTTTGTTCACTGAATAAAATTCAGATTTATCTGACATTCAAGACTCTTCACAATATGGTACTGTTTTCTCTAGTCTTATCCATATTATTCCTCCTTGTTTATTAAAAACAAAATCTTTTTAGAAGAGTTAAATAAAAAATGCTAGGCATAGGACCTAACTTCCCAAAATAGTAAATATAGCATTTCAAATTACTAGATTTAAAACCAAGGATTATCTTGGGCCATTAGGGATCCTGAGTAACTGTGAGTTAAAATTCCATGGTAAGTGATCTTATTATAGTGAGAACCTATGAAAAAAAAATCTCCAAATCCTAATTGTTCATATACTTAAAGTAGTATTGGATACTTAATTCCATGTACATTTGTACTGTCTTTGGAAGTTGTTATACTGTGATTAGTTTCATAGCGGCCGACTTTGGGGAAAATCAGCATGTATTGTAGAGAGTATTGAGGTTTTCTGCCTCTTCTACTTTCTCTCTGGGTAACTTATTTTTGGGTATGTCACTTAATCTCTGTGCCTCAGTTTTCTCACTTAGGAATGCTGGAATTAGCCCAGGTGATTTCTAAGGCCCTCTCTGGCTCTAGATCTGTGAGGCTGCTCTTCTCCATACGCCCTCCCAGACTCATCTGCCCTTTCCTTCCTCTCTGACCTGTTGTCCAAAATGACCCAGCTTCTTTTCTTTGTCTACTGAAAATCTATCCATATTTTAATGTCCGAATTACACACCACCTCCTCCATAAAAACTTATTTATTCTCTCTCTTTCCTCCTACCTTCATTAGTTAGTATCCATCCTGCTTTGATTTCATATGTTTTGTGCAGTTTTGGGAGTGTAGTCATTCATGTATGTTTCTTTGCCTCCTCTTAGATTGTAAAAACTGTAATTGAGGAGAGACAATCTTTTTTTTTTTTTGCCCTTTGGAGGGTAATTGGGGTTAAGTAACTTGCCCAAGGTCACACGGCTAGGTTTTTGTTTGGGTGTGTTAAGTGTTGGAGGCCAGATCTGAACTCAGGTCCTTCTGATTCCAGGGCCGGCGCTCTACTCACTGCGCCACCTAGCCGCCCCTACAATCTCTTAAATAATACACCTTTTAAAAAAATTAAGCTTATTTTGGATTTAGCAAAAGGCTTGGCACACAATAGGGATTCAATGAATATTTGCTAAAGAATTGAATTTTTCCTCCTTGTGATGTATAGTTTTATCCTTTTCCCCTTCTTTTACCTAATGCTAAGAAAGTTAAAACTGCTTTCCTGAACAAGTGAAACCTGTGAACACTGAATGATGAATATTAAAGACTAAGAGGAATGTCTTTTAAATGTCTTTAAATGTCTTTAAAAGTACTTTTTAAAAACAATGGTGGCATTCCCGATATGTTTACTTTTCAATGCCTACTTTTTCTTTTAACATTGTTGCTGTTCTGTAGCATTGAGTCTTCAGAAAGGTGGATTACTTGATTTTAATGTGTATGTATATAATGAAGCTAAAGCCGAAAGAAGCAATCTTTGGTGGCAGCTGAGTTGCCAGCAAATAAACAATTTGTTAGTCTCATTAAAGAACAGGCCCCAAAATGACCTTGGAGTCAGAGTGTGATCTGAATTCTGAGGAGGGAGGATGTGGGTAAAACTTTAGCTTTATAAACCCTTATGTCAGTAGGAGATTGAGTCTACCATATCTTTTCCAACCAAAACTTTGTCTTTTATGTAATTTTTCTGTTGAAATATGTAGTTAGGGAATGAACTAACAATTCTAAGAATTGAGGGGAAACTTTGCTCCCAAAGAAACCTATTTATATTAATGTTCCCCTCCACCACCATCTTGTTCTCAACCAATTTAAATGACCTACTCTTTTGGTTGATTGGAACTTGAATGTGCTCAGGCTTGTTTTTTGTCCAGGAGTTAATTGCTTATTAGGATTATAAAAGATCATAGATTTAGAGTTGAATATCATTTATAATACCTTACTATGCATGAGAATTGTGTTTTGAATATCATTCATTTACAGAGTTTATGTACACATAAGCGTTTACAAGTCTGAAACATTCCATGTAGTGGTTGCTGTTTTACCCACAGTTTCCCCATCATTTTGTTTGGAATTGTACTTTTGTTAAAATCTTACTGCCTTTTATTTATCAGACTCAGTTTTAGATAGATTTAGATGGTATTCTTAAAGAAAAACAATGGTCTGATCAAGACCAGAAAAAAAGGGATGTGATATTAAGTATTTGAGTCTGGAAAGATAGATTGAGATGAACAAGGATGCTGAGAGGCTGTCTGACTCAAATGTATGAGCTGAGCTACAGTCTTAGGATTTCAACAAATATAAACAGATGACCTATCTGTTCATTCATGTATATAATATTCTTCTATGTACTGTTTTTATTAAATTTCCATAATACAGAAACATATCTAAATTTTATTTTCACTTTTCCTTTTTCTTTAAAAAATATGTACATGGGGCGGCTAGGTGGCACAGTGAGTAGAGCATCGGCCCTGGAATCAGAAGGACCTGAGTTCAGATCCAGCCTCAGACCCTTAATGCCCACACAAACAAAAAAACCTAGCTGTGTGACCTTGGGCAAGTTACTTAGCCCCAATTGCCCTAAAAAAAAATATGTATGTGACTTGAATTTAGATTTAGAGCTTGGGGAATGGAGAGAAGAATCTGCAAAGGAGGAAAGGAAAATGAAAAATTCTTTGAGACTTTTTTTTCCTTAGCCAACCTTTGTGGTTTTACATAGTTAGCCAATTAGTTTGCTAATACTTCTTCCTATTATAGATACAGAAAATCAATATACCTCTAGAAGGAGCCACTGAAGAATAGAATTGACTTGTGAATTAAAGGAAAACTTATTCATTTACAGTTTTCAGAGCTTTCATGTTGAATTTAGAGACCTCAAGAAAAACTTAATCAATATTGCTTTTAAATACACATATATAGTATATGCCTCACAGTGCTATGAGAATCCCAATATGATAATTCATGTCACATGCTTTGCAAACCTTAAAATGGCACATAAAAGTCAGATATCTTTGAGACTCCTTCTGATTTAGAATCTATGATTCTATGATTATTATAATCCTTTTACTATGTTGTATGTAAAAGGCCAGAAACAGAATAAAATAATCCTGGTAATTGAGAAAGAATCTTCCTCAAAAATCTGTGAAATAATTGATGCAAGTATTATTATGCCTGTTTAATAAATGAGGACTCTTAGGTTTCGAAAGGTTAATTGGTTCAGTAATCATGTACCTCAGAGCTGATATTTGAAAACAAGTTTAAGTTCAAAGTTCTGTGCCAAATCTTGAGGCTTTGAGGCCTAATTGAAATAGAGTTTCTTTTTTTTCCCATACCTTTACCAACACAGAGCAACTCCAGGCTTATGGCATCACTAGGGGGAGCTAAAACAGTAGAAAACGGGAATTTACAGCTTTCTTCATGTTGAAACCAAAGTATAAACCATACAACAAAGTAGACATCACTTGTTTCCTATATGAATACATGTTGCTCTTGTTCAAGAGGAAGAAGCAAATTTTTATAGGAGGTTTAAAAAAGCCAGTTGGGTGTTTTCCCTGATCCAACTCATTATTACATGGCTAATAAGGGCTCTAAAAAATGATGTATATGTGTACATACGTGTGCGTTTTTTTAATGCTGCAGAAGGGAAAGTCAGCTCTGCTATGATTTATTAAATACTTCCTTGAGAATTTCCTTAGATACATAGAATTTAAGTGACTTGCTCAGGTTCCCACATCTAATAAATACTAAAGGGTAGATTTATGTCCATGTTTCACTTGACTCCAGGCTGGGCATTTTATCCACTGTGTGTGACCTTTGTCGTTTAGTCTTTCATATAGGTTAAAGGGTAGTGTTGATATTCCCCAGTTGATGATTATTTCAACTTGGCTTTGCAGGTGTTCCTTAGAGTAAGAGCTGTCCTCAAAGTGCTTCAGGCTAACTTTAATATGTGGTACCATGTCACACTGGGGCCATGAAGACCTGTTTTCACTTCCTGTTTTTAACACTATTTAATTAAATGACCCCAAGGCTAGTGACTTCACCTTTCTGAGCCTGTTTTCTCATATGTAAAATGGGATTAAGTATAACCGTAATGTCTATCTCACAGCATTGTTGTGAAGATCAGATGAGATAACGGAAAATGGTGTTAAAAACCTTAAAAATTCTAAAAGTTATATTATTCAATTACAGAGTAAAACATCCTGGCTTTAAAATAAATGTATTGAATTAGCGTGTACTAAAGACACTTAGCTTAGTATTTTCCCTGCTGTAAAAAATAGCTCTTGAAGGTCCCACTCATGCATGCCCAATCTTCTGTTACCAAATTCATTTCTGTATTTTCCCAGTGATAATAATTTTAAGACAGACTGAACATTAATATTTGTAGGAAGCACAGCACATGTTTTTCTTTATATAGGGTTTTTTTTGCCTCTAATTTGCTCATGTGTTAATATCCTTTTAAAAATTAATTTATTTTTCCCTGCAGAGAAAATGAAGTGCTGAAAGTACAGCTGAAGAAGTATGTAGGAGCTGTCCAGATGTTGAAAAGAGAAGGACAAACTACAGAAGGTGAGAAAAGGGCGGGGGGGAAGAGAAAGTATTAGCTACAACTTGGGCAAATTAATTTCATGAAAATTCCTTTTAAAAATTCTTGCAAGATGTTGTTAATGTAATAAGAGCATTGAACTGGGGTCAGGAGACCTTATGCTAGTCTCTGTTCTGCCTTACTGTTGGCCTTGGGAAATTCAGTTAACTCTGTGTGCTTCAGGCTTCTGTCCTGTAAAATGTTGGTTTTTTACCTTATAAGGATCTTTCTAGCTATGAAATTCTATTAATTGATGAGGGTACATTCATTTTCTGAGTTATTAACTAGTATGCTTACCATCTCTTAAAGCTCAGATCTGAAGAATTTTTTAAAAATAAACCTTTGAAAATGATGATTAAAAGGCAAATAATTATCTATCTTTCTCTTCCAAATCCAAAAAATAAGGTAGATGCAAAATCCAAACTCAGAGCAGAAAGAAAAATTTTCTGCTTCTGTTTTTGGCCCTAAGTTAACCATTACCATTTTTATTAGATGTTTCTCAAAAAATCATCAGGAAAGGAACTCTTAACTTTTATTTTAATAATAATAACAATAATAAAATAGTAGTATTATTTTAATAATAGTAATAATTGTTATAATTTCTGTGGTACCTACTATGTGCCAGGCAATGTACTAAACACTTTACAAATATTATCTCACCAGATCCTCACAACAGCTCTACAAGGTAGGTGCTATTATCCTCATCAGGAAACTGAGACAGCCTGAGTTTAAGTGACAGCTGGTATCTGAGGCCAAATTTTTTTTTTAATTAATTTATTAGTTTAGTTTCAGTTAACAAGATTCAATTCCATAGTTCCTTGATTTTCAAATTTCCTTTACTTCCCTCCCCCCTCCCCTCATGACAGCATATAGTACAGTATAGGGTCTGCAAATGCATTCATATTAAACATTATTCCAATTACAAAGGCATATTGTACTAGGTGGGATGAAAGATGGTAAGGAAGAAGTAAAACCAAACAATGAGAAGAACAAGATCATTTAGTTTGCTTCCATCAGGATTCAGGCTCAGTTCTTTCTAGTTATATCTCTGGATGGCGCATTTCTCACTTTCTTGAGTCATTCGGGATTAACTTATATCACTGCATTGCTGAAAAGAGTCCAGTCTGTCATAGTTGGTCGTCACAGATATGGTATGTCTGTGATTGTATACAAATTTCTTCTGATTCTACTCTTCTCGCTCAGCATCAGTTTGTATAAGTCTCTCCAGGTAATTATGAAATCTGTCACCTCCTCGTTTCTTATAGCACAATAAAATTCCATTACATTCATATACCACAACTTGTTTAGCCATTCCCCAATTGATGGGCACCCCTTTAGTTTCCAATTCTTTGCAACCACAAAAAGGGCTGCTAAAAATATTTTTGGAGTTGTGAACTTATCCAACCATTCTGGAGAGCAATCTGGAATTATGCCCAAAGGATTATAAATAATTTCATACCCTTTGACCAGCCATACCACTTCTAGGGTTATATCCCAAAGAGATCATAGAAGTGGGAGGAAGACCCATATGAGGCCAAATTTTAACTGGTCTTATCTCCAGGCCTATGACTCTATCCATTGAGCCACCTACCTGCCAACAGAATCTAAGATAACTCACACATTTGTACATGACAAAGACACTAAATTTATCCATAAGCAATATGACTTTCTAAGGGGCAGCTAGGTGGTGCAGGGTGTCACTGCCCCTAAACTCAGATCCTTCTGAGTTCAAATCCGGCTTCAAACACTTAACACTTACTAACTGTGTGCCCTTGGGCAAGTGATTTAACCCCAATTGCCCTGCCTTCCCCACTCCAAAAAGCAAAAACAATATGACTTTCTGCAAGGAATGTTTTAACAAGAGAATTTAAAATGGTTTTTTTTGTGGCCATATTTTCCAGTAACACTGTTTAAACTTGCCATCTGATAGAGGGAAGCAGGATTTGAATCTGGTTATGCCTTGTGACATAAACTCATTAAATTGTACAAAATCCAAACTGAGTTTATCTTAAAGGTTGATTTTCTTTTAGTTTAAGTTTGATTGTGGCTAATCTATAATATTTTTATTTATATAACATGATTAACTCAGAAACAGTTTCTAAGTCGACATTCACAATAAAATCAGTACATAAATTGACAAGTAAAGTACATATCAAAAGATACTGACAATGAACAACCCTTGAGTTAAATTGGTTTACCAAGAGGTCAAAGATGATGAGAAGAGGAGATAACCTGAGAGAGAATTAAAGGGTTAAAGGGTTTGGCGGTCACTGCTTATGAAGAGAAGGGTTTTATAAGGGAAAGGTGAAAAGCCAACAGATTTTGGTCAGATAAGGGGATTTCATAGTTTTTAACACGTGTGGGTAATGGCAAAATCAAGGGTATGACCATTTTTGTGTGTTACTGAGTTTGGGTGGTGGTGTAGCTCATGGAAAGTGGGTCGGTTGGTTGAAGAACTGAGTGTTTAGCTATTTGAAGGAGAATCAATATGTGTGGGGAAGTCCCTTCGAGTGAGGGCAGGGGTTGGGGAGGAAAGAATAATTTTGAGCCAAGTATCAAATTCATTGAGGAAGAAAGAGTAATGACGGGTGGACGTGACAGGGATTGGGGGAGGGTGGAGGGGAGAGGGAGGTCTGTAGACAGTTGTTACCAGGATTTTGGTTGGGTAGTGGATATGAATAGCATGAACTTCCAAGGAAGAGAGGTTACTGAATGAAGAAGGAAAGGGAGAACCTAGAAGTACTAATGGGGAAAAAGTATTATTCCAACTCCCCACCTCAACCAGTGAACCAAGGATGATGAGTGAAGGTCCAAACAGTACCGGAAAACATGGCCAGGAAAGCTGTATCATCAAGGGGAAACCAGGTTTCAGTAAGAACTGGTAGATGGAAGGAATGGAAAAGGAATAGATTTAAGGTGAAGGGAAATTTGTTTCCTGTGGAATGGGCTAGATGGAATTAGGAAATGGAAGGTATGGGTAGAGTTTGACTGAATCTTTGGGATGGAAAGGTTGACAGGGATGGGAATGAATGGCAAATGAAGTAATACAACTTGCCCCAAATCACTCAAGTGTCCCAGGTAGACTCAGATTCAAACTTATGTCCTCTTGCTCTAAATTCAGGACTCTTTTTATTATGATAATTGATTTTAGGGAGACTACAACTTTTCCAATTTAAAACAGGCTTTCATGTTTGGACACAGAGAGAGGATTCTAAGTATGGGTGTTGTTCAGTTTTTTTCAGTTGTGTCCGAATCTTTGTAACCCCATTTGGGGTTTTCTTGGCGTAGATGCTGGAGTGTTTTGCCATTTGCTTGCTTGTTTTATAGATGAGAAAACTGAGGTAAACAGAGTTAAGTGATTTGCTCAGTGATTCACACAACTGGTGGCCAGATTTGAACTCAAAATGATGAGTCTTCCTGACTCAAGGCCTGGCACTCCCTATCTGTTGAGGTTTAGGGCTGCTGGGACTCCAAGATAGTGACACGTGGGTCCTT
This sequence comes from Gymnobelideus leadbeateri, assembly GCA_011680675.1. Lineage (NCBI taxonomy): Eukaryota > Metazoa > Chordata > Mammalia > Diprotodontia > Petauridae > Gymnobelideus > Gymnobelideus leadbeateri. Next base: position 433,451 of record WOXC01004673.1, on the reverse strand, counting down.
CCCAAATGAATTCGACCCAAACTTTCTTTCAGTCAAAGACAAGGTTTATTAGAACACCTATAGAAGGTGAGCATGACTCTAAACATCTGCCACATTGGCCAGATTCTTAAGGAATCTAAGTATTTGCATCACTGATGAAAGTGGCCCAGATTGAATCTGAGCAACTTAATGGAAATTATATGGATCTTATATACAGAAAGACTGTGGGAAGGCTCTAGGAGTGGCCAAGTAGTCTGGGGTGACTAGGGGAGGGAAGGGTCTAGAGAGAATCTTGATGGGAGCAGCCAGTCCACTGGAGTGACTGGAGGTTGACTGCCTGGACCTAGAGAATGGGATCTAGATAGGATCAAGGGCGGGAAGTAGCTGGGGGTGGGGCACGATCCAGAGGTAACAGATTTTGGAGGGCTGGGCAACGGGGAACTGGGAGATTTGGAGTTGGCTGCAATGAAAGGCCAGATGAGAGGATTACTGGGATGCCTCAGGCAAACTCCAGAGACTTTCCAGCTTGGGAAAGTTCTAGGAGAGTTCTGGGGGTTTCCAGAGCTTGCATCCTGTCATATCCACTTGGCTGTCCAGGAATGGGTGGTCAGCAGTGCATCGGTACAGAATAAGAAGATGGTATGTCATGTTTGGGGAATAGCAAGCCTATGGAGTTTGTAGGGGTGAAGACTGTAAAGGTGTGTGTGGATCATTGTAGGCCATTAAGATCTTTGAACTCCAAATAGAGGATTTTATGTTTCATGCTGGAGGTAATAGGGAGCTACTGGAGTTTACTGAATCGGGGAGGGAAGGAGTAACATGGTCAGACAGTGCTTTAGGAGGAGCACTTTGTTAACTGAATAGGGGATGGATTGGATTTTGAGGCAAGTAGACAAACTAGCAGGTTATTTCAGTTGTCCAGGCATGAGGTAATTAGGGCCTACACAAGGTAGTAGTGAAGAGGATTATCATAAAATGTTGAGGTATAGGGTTAGGGCTGCTCAAGACCTCAGAATGCCAACATTCCAGGTCCTGCTGAATGAATTCGACTCAGGCCCTCTTTCAGCCAAAGCAAAACAAAGTTTATTAAAAGTTCACCATATTGGGTAGACTCTTAAGGAACCTTGGTATCTGTGATGCTTGCCTTGGGCAAGTGGGCCAGAATCATCTGACGCAGAGCAAGTCTGTGCTAGAAAATTCTATAGTGCTCTCACACCACATGGAGGCAAGATGGGGTCTTATGTACTGAAAGGTTGTGGAAGGAATCTAGGGGTGGTCTAGAGGAGGAGTTTGGGGAAGGTCTTCAGAAGGAGTCAGATGAGGTCAGACTCCAGTAATGAGTTTGGGAAGGGTAGTTAATGAGGTCATACTCCAGTAAATGAGTAAAGTTGCAGGAGGCTACAACAGACAATGGTGGGCTAGGGTTTAAGGGTGTAACAGTTGATTTGGGTAGAGATATTTTGATAGGCTCAGGGGTGGGAAGTAGATGGACAATGGAGGGCTAGGGAAGATAAGCAATTAAGTGTAGGTTGTACATGTGTAGCTAATGCAAAACATTACCATAAGATATATTATAAAAGACTAACTATATTCCCCTCCCTCTTATCCCACCTCCCACTTGTTCTATTCTCTATTTTGATCCCATCCCTTTTCAAAAGTGGGTGCTTCTAACTTCCCTCCCCACCCCCCCCCAGCCTGCCCTCCCTTCCATCATCCCCCCTCTCAGCCCCTTTCCCCCTACTCTCCTATAGGGTCAGATACCCTATTTAGTGTGTATGTCATTCCCTCCCTGGGACAAATTCAGTGAGAATAAGGTTGAATCATTCCCTTTTGCCTTCCTGTTCTACCCCTCCATTGTACCCATTTTCCCTTGCCCCTTCTATATGAGATAGTTTACCCCATTCTGTCTCTCCCCATCTCCTCTCATTATATTCCTCTCTCACCTCTTAATTTCACCTTTTAAGTATCATCCCTTCCTATTAAATTGGTCCTGTGCCCTCTATCTGTGTATACCTGTAAACACATATACATACATTCACATATGTATTCCTACGCCCATATACCCTCCAATATAGACATATATATTCTCTTCAATTATTTTCATACTGAGAAAAGTTTCATCAGTTACAATTATTATTTTTCCCTGTAGGAATGTAAATAGTTCAACTTTGATAAGTTCCTTATGATTTCTTTTCCCTGTTTACCTTCTCATGCTTCTCTTGCTTCTTGTATCTAAAAAATTTTCTATTCAACTCTGGTTTTTTCTTCAAGAATACTTGAAAGTCCTCTATTCTACTGAATGACCATGTTTTCCCCTGAAGAATGATACTCAGTTTTTCTGGGTAGGTGATTCTTGGTTTTAATCCCAGCTCCTTTGACCTCTGGAATATCATATTCCAAGCTCTTTGATCCCTCAGTGTAGAAGCTACCAGATCTTGTGTTATCCTGATTGTGTTTTCACAATGTTCAAATTGCTCCTTGACCTGGGAATTTTGGAACCTGGCTATAGTATTCCTAGGAGTTTTCTTTTTGGGATCTTTTTCAGGAGGTGATGGGTGGATTCTTTCCACCTCTATTTTGCCCTCTGGTTCTAAAACATCAGGGCAGTTTTCCTTGATAATTTCTTGGAGGATGATTTTTAGGTTCTTTCTTTGATCATGGCTTTTAGATAGTCCAATAATTTTTAAATTATCTCTCCTGGATCTATGTTCCAGGTCAGTGGTTTTTGCCATGAGATATTTCACATTGCCTTCTGTTCTTTCATTTGTTTGGATCTGTTTAACAGCATCTTGATTTCTCACAAAGTCACTAGCTTCCCTTTGGTCTAATCCAATTCTAAAGGAATGATTTTCTTCAGTGAGCCTTTGAGATTCTTTTTCCATCTGGCAAATTCGGTTTTTTAAGGCATTCTTCTCCTCATTGCCTTTTTGAGCCTCTTTTGCCATTTGAATTAGTCTATTTTTTAAGGTGTTATTTTCTTCAGTCAGGCTGTTGACCCTCATTTCATAATTTTTTTGCATTGTTCTCATTTCCCTTCCCAAATTTTTCTTCTACTTCTCTTATCATCATCATCATCATCATCATCATCATCATCATCATCATCATCTTCTTCTTCTTCTTCTTCTTCTTCTTCTTCTTCTTCTTCTTCTTCTTCTTCTTCTTCTTCTTCTTCTTTTAAAGCAATTGGGGTTAAGTAACTTGCTCAAGGTTACACAGCTAGTTATTTATGTGTGGGTGCTAAGTACTGAGGCTGGAACCCATCCTGGGTCATCCTGACTCCCGGGCCGGCGCTCTTACTCACTGTGCCACCTACCCACCCCTTCTTATCTGCTTTTTGAGGTCCTCCATGGCCCGTAATCAGTTCATATTTTTCTTGGAAGCTTTTGGTGCAGGAGTTCTGACTTCACAGTCCTCCTCCTGTTCCATGCTTCGATCCTTTTTGTCCCCAGAATAGGAGTCTAATGTTGGATTCTTCTGTTTGCTTCCTTTGCCTGGTCATGTTGTCACTCAATTACTTGACTTTTGGGCTTTTTGCCATAGTAGGACTCTGCCACCAGACAGGGGAGCTTCTGTCCCAAATGCTGGGGTTTTCTCAGCTGCCGGAGGTATTAGTTGGGTGCCCTCTCTGAAGCCTCCACACGCTCTGGCAAGCTGGTCACACACCCCAGGACCTCCACTCTGGACTGCAGCCAGATCTAAGCAGGTTAAAGCAAGAGTAATTTCCCCTCAGAATGGTCTCTGGGTCATCCTACAGTGTGTAGGCCAGGAGCTGGAGCTGCCACATGGTGGTGGCTGCACAGCTGGGGCTCCTCAGCAGCTTCTCACCCAGGGGAAAATGCCAATGCACTCCCAAATACTGGATCCCAAAGTCCACACTGCACTGACCTCTCACTCTGTCGTTGGCATCTCTGGGTTGATAATTCTGGAAACCTCCACAGCTGCTGGTGTTCTAAAGTCCCTCCAGCTGGCAGTTGGTCAGGCCCACCCTCAGGTTAAAACCTCTGGCCTGGGCTGGGCTGGGTTCAGCTCCCAGAGTCTTGTGCTGGCTGCTTCCTGCCAGCCTTCCAGGCTGTCCTCAGTGGGAGGTGAGCTTCTCTTTCTGTCATTTGTGGGTTCTGTAGCTCCAGGGTTTGTTCAGAGTTCCCTTTTACATGAATTAGGGGAGGTGGAAGCCCAAGCCACACAGAATTCCTGTTTCTACTCCGCCATCTTGACTCATCCCCCCAACTTATCATTTTCTTAGACAGTCTTTGCCCCCAACTGTCCTGTTTGTGTCAATGGCAGCTTAGTATTCAGTTGTTTGGAACCCTGTCGTTATTTACGACTCCTCCCTCTTCTTCAACCCCTTCAATCAACAAGTACCGTGGATTCCTATCTCCAGCTTGTCTTATTTTCCTTCTTTCTCTTGGGGACATCTTCTGGGTGATACTATTAGGACATATATCCTAATAGTCCTGCTACATATCCTATATACTATTAGGACATATATATGTGTATATATATATATATATATATATATATATATATATATATATACACATATATATGTATTATTACCAACGTAATTATAATTGTACAATTAGCATAATTATATCATTAACATATAATATGATGTTGGGCAACTTTCCATTAATGACTAAGCTTAGGGATAAGCAATGGATACCTATAAAAGTCCCAAATGGCAATTCCCTGATGACCTCCCAAACTTGACAAGATCTCACCTTATCTTAGGAGACTGAGAAGGAGACCTGGGATATCACACATCAGCCAACTACTGACAGGTCATTTTAAATTCTGCCCTAATTTTGAGGTTTCAGTTTGGGAGAGCTGGTTCATGTATCAAAGAATTAATTTAGATGATTTTCTAGCCATTCATTGGGAGCTTTATTACATGAAGCACATGGACCTGAGATTTAGCTAGGAGCTAAACAAATGCCCTGATATAGGAAAAAACCCAGACTTATATAGACAGAAAGCTATATAGCCTATAGGATGATGATGTAATTTTAGGGTTTCTTATGGGGTTTGGAGACTAGGGATAGGATAAGTACAAACAGGGTGAGGAAGGTGGTCGCTTGCTAGACAAGGAAAAATTGTCATGACACAGGATGACAAGATGAATGACAGGATAGGGAACACAGGATAAGGGGGACAAAAGCAATTCTTTTCGTACAAGTTGTATGGTATTTCAAGATAAGGGGGAAAGGGCATGAGGACACCCTAGTGTTACAGGATGGGCTACAGAATGAGCCTCAAGCCCCCTTACGGGGCCTGGGAAAGTGACCCTTATTATTCTTTTTAACCTTTAGGGCACCATTTGTATCCACATCACTGCCATGAGTATCTGTACTTTGTTCTATATCCTTAAATAAATCTTAACATTAGTAAACAAAGCCTCCTCTCTGCCCTTTCTCAGTATATAAAAAAAAGTCTTGCTTCCATTCCTACTGCCACCAAGTCTGGAGCCTCTTTATCTCATTCTTGTAATGCTGCCAGGGCTTCCTCATTGATCTCCTTGCCTCCAGTTACTTCCCCTAGTTCAATGTATCCTGAAGACTATCTTCATATTAAGGAAAGCAGGGCTTTCTTCATATCATTCTCTTGTTTAAGAATTTATGATCTATCTGATAACATTTTAAAAGACAACCGACTTTGAAAGATTTGAGATCAATGCAATGACCAAACATGATTCCAAAGGACTGATGATGAACTCTGCTGTTCACTTCCTCACAGGTGATGGATTCAAGATACATAATGAGATGTAGATTTTTGGATATAGCCAATGTATGATTTTTTTGGCTTGATTATGCATTTTTTGCACATGTTTTATTATTTTCTTTTTAAAAAAATTTCCACTGTATGCTAGGGAAAGAAAATAAGTGCTTGTTAACTGAAAAAAAAATTAATGAGTTTATTATCACTGTTAGATCAGGCCTAAACTTTAGGTCCTCTGACCTCCTAATCAAGATTATTTGTAAACTGCCCTAATTTTATTGACCCAGGATTATCTGCCATTTGTTTCTGTTTGCCTAGAGTCATGTATATTTTGTCGATATTTCTTGGTACACAGTTTAAGACATGTGTAAATTCTCAAATTGGAGTCAAATAATCCGGGGAAGTTTGTGGTTCATTGAAAATAAGGGGGTTTTAGTCTCACACACATGAACTTTTCAAATGATCCACAATAAATATGGAAATACCTTTCTAAGAGCAAAGCCTTTCGACAAGATATCACCCACTGTGGTAAACCCTGGAAACTACCTTCACCAGGTGCATGGGAAGATTGTGAATGTCAGTATTCTAAAATAGAATATTCCATTTCACCATTTTAGAATGTAAGAAGTGATTTAGTTTCTTATGTTATCCTAAGTTAATTCACATGGGATCATAAGAAATAGTATGATACAAGAGAAAAATTATGAGGCTTGCAGTTCAAAAGACAAGTTTGTCAAATAATAACTATCCCAAATCCAGTCTGTTGCTAAGTGCTATCCAACATTGGCCTTTTCTTACAGTCCAGATTCCTTGCTGTCTCATTCATGTACATGCCTTCTTACCCTCTTGAACGGGAAAGGTTATCCTCCTTGATAAGTACTGTCTACATTCAGGGAGGAAGTGGAGTCTAAGGCAGGAGAGTTGGAAGTTGAGGAGACTGCAGCAGATACAAAAAATTTGGAAGGAGTTTTCCTTCTTTTGCTTGATTTTCTAACAGCAGGGACTGCCTATCGTTTTATTCAAAGCAGCATTATTTGGACCTCCAAATTCTAAATCTACAGTCCTATAAAAGAAAAAGTATAATAATAGTTCATAAATGGGCAAGATTAATATGAGCTGAAAAGGCTTCATGGAAGAGGGAGGACAGAACCTGAATCCAGGATTTGGTTGTTGACAAGAAAAATGGAAGATACACCAGGGAGAAAAAGTATGGCTGAAGTCAAGGAGGTGAGATGACAAGTTGCCATGTCTTGGTCTCTACTTATTTATTGTAACTTTTACTAGATTAGCCTTGGCATTATCCTCACCTCTTCTTTCTCTACCATTTTCCCTTCAGCTAACAACACTTGTCACTTCTGCCTCCATGACATTAAAGAAGAGATTCTGGGCCTGATCTCCTTTCATTTAAATGATAGCAACCAGTGGCGGCGAGGTGGCGCAGTGAGTAGTGTCGGCCCTGGAGTCAGAGGGACCTGAGTTTGGATCCGGCCTCAGACATTTAACACACACAAACAAAAACCTAGCCGAGTGACCTTGGGCAAGTTACTTAACCCCAATTGCCCTCCAAAAAGAAAAAGCAAAAAAAAAAAAAATGATAGCAGCCTCTTTTTTAGACTCCTTGCTTCCAGTTTCTTTCTTCTGCAATTTTCTCTCATAAAACTATTAAGTTAGTATTTCTTTTTTTTTTTAAACAAATGCTTTATTAACTTCTGTTTTACATCATTCATTTCCGCCAGATTTTGAGTTACAATCATTTCCCCCCCATTATTCCCCTACCCAACCTCCCAGAATAGTAGTCCCACAAGATACCGCTTCCTCCAATCTGCTCTCTCCCATACCTTCTCCCATACCCCCATCGACTTTTCCATTAGAGGAAGGTGAATCTTTGTGTCCCAATGCCTGCATATCTTATCTCCCTATTACAAGCAAAAGAGTATTAATAATAGTATTTATATATATTTGAAACATTTAATGTTAAGACCTCGAATTTCAGATCCATTTCCTTCCTCCCTTGTCACCCATTCCCTCTTGGGAGATAAGTAACTCAGTACATGTTGTACATGTCTAGCTATGCAAAACATTATCATAGTAGATATATTGTACAAGGCTGCTTATAATTCCCTCCCACTCATCCCACCCCCCACCTGGTCCATTCCCTACATGATCCTGTCCCTCTTCTTTTTTTTATTTTTTTGCTTTTTGGAGGGCAATTGGGGTTAAGTAACTTGCCCAAGGTCACACGGCTAGGTTTTTTTGTTTGGGTGTGTTAAGTGTCTGAGGCCGGATCCAAACTCATGTCCTTCTGACTCCAGGGCCGGCACTCTACTCACTGCGCCACCTAGCCGCCCCCACCCTGTCCCTCTTCTATAGTGGGTACTTCCAACCTCCCCTCCCCCCCAAGGATGCCCTCCCATCCATCATCCCTCCTCTCATCCCCCTTCCCCCTATCCTGCTGCAGGTTGAGATATCCCATTTAGTATGTATGTCATTTTCTCCCTGAACCAAATTCAATGTGAATGTGGTTTTGCCTTTTTAGCCTTCCTTATTCTCCCCCTCTTTTGCAACCACTTCCCCTTGCTTCTTCTGCATGGGATAGTTTACACTACCCTGTCTCTCCCCATCTTCTCTTGCCACTTTCCTCTCTCACCTCATAATTTCATCCCTTGAGTATTCTCCCTTCCCAACAAATTCAACCTATGCCCTATATCCATATATAACTGTAACCATATACACACACATTCACATATGTATTCATATGACCACACCCCCTTCTTCCATTATTTTCATAGTGAGAAAGATATCATCAGTCACAGATATTGCTTTTCCATATAGGAATGTAAATAGTTCAACTTTGATAAGTTCCTTTTGATTTGTTTTCCCTGATTACCTTCTCAGGCATCTCTTGCTTCTTGTGTCTGGATGTCAAATTTTCTATTCAACTCTGGTTTTTTCCTCAAGAATGCTTGAAAGTCCTCTATTCCACTGAATGACCATATTTTCCCCTGAAACAAAATACTCAGTTTTGCTGGGTAGGTGACCCTTGGGTTCATTCCCAGTTCTTTTGCCCTCTGGAATATCATATTCCATGCCCTTTGATCCCTCAGTGTGGAAGCTGCCAGGTCCTGGGCTATTCTGATTGTGTTTCCACAATATTGAAATTGTTTCTTCCTGGCTGCTTGTAGTATTTTCTCCTTGATCTGGGGATTCTGGAACCTGGCTATAATATTCCTGGAGTTTTCTTTTTGGGATCTTTTTCAGGAGGTGATCTGTGGATTCTTTCAACCTCTATTTTGCCCTCTGGATCTGAAACATCAGGGCAATTTTCCTTGAGAATTTCTTGAAGGGTGATTTCTAGGTTCTTTCCTTGATCATGGCTTTCAGGTAGTCCAATAATTTTTAAATTGTCTCTCTTGGATCTGTTTTCCAGGTCAGTGGTTTTTCCCATGAGATATTTCACATTGCCTTCTAATCTTTCATTTGTTTGGATCTGCTTAACAGCATCTTGATTTCTCATAAAGTCATTAGCTTCCATTTGCTCCAGTCTAACTCTGAAGGGATGAATCTCCTCAGTGAACTTTTGAGATTCTTTTTCCATCTGGCAAATTTGACTTTTTAAGGCATTCTTCTCCTCATTGCCCTTTTGGGCCTCCTTTGCCCTTTGAGTCAGTCTATTTTTTAAGGTGTTGTTTTCCTCAGTCAGGCTGTTGACCCTCATTTCATACTTTTCCTGCATCCTTCTCATTTCTCTTTCCAATTTTTCCTTCACTTCTCTTATTTGATTTTTAAAGTCCTTCTTAAGGTCCTCCATGGCCTGCCACCTGCTCATGTTTTCTCCTGGGGCTTTTGGAGCAGGACTTCTGACCTCACAGTCCTTTTCCTGCTCTATGCCCCCAAAATAGGAGTCTAGGGTTGCATTTTTCTGTTTCCTTTGCCTTGGAATGGTGGGCCATGATGGCCAGGATGGTGGGCCATGTCCCTGCAAAGGAAAAGAGAGGGAACTCCTCATCCCGATAATCGGGTTGGGTTCATTCAAGATCTCTAGCTCTATGTACAGGTATCCATTTTTCGGGGAGACTAGAATTCTCATTTGGATAAAAGGATAAATGGCCTGGTCTCCTTGCAACCACTGTGACCGGCCCATGCCACTTTCCTTCTTCATCCCTCCACATTATCTTAGTTCCTGGTAGGGCCCTTGTGGGGGGTGGCAACTCTATGTGTTTGGTCGCAGTTTTTCCAAAAAATCTCTATGCGGCCGAGGTGCCATCATCTCTAAATTGGAGAAAGTTCATGGTAAAAACGGCTTGTGCCAATTCCTTTTGGGTTATTCCCCTGCATACTCCCCCTTTTTGTTTATAGAGGGTTGTTTTCAGGTTGCGATTTGCTCGCTCCACCATGGCTTGGCCTGTGGGGTTATAGGGGATACCCGTAGTATGATTGATAGAAAATTCTAGGCAGAATTCTGTAAAGGCCCTAGACGTATATGCCGGCCCATTATCAGTCTTTAGGGCTTCTGGCACACCTAAGGTGGCCATTTGAGTGTACAAATGTGATATTACATGTCTTACAGTCTCGCCGGGTTGCAACGTAGCAAAGGTAAAGGAAGAAAAGGTATCTACTGATACATGTATATGTTTCTGTCCTAAATGTGTGACATCCATTTGCCAGAGGGCATTAGGCAAGTCGCCCCTGGGACTGATGCCCTCTGGCTGGGGGCTCGGCCGGAAGGGTGCGCAAGCGGTGCATGAGCGTACAATGGAGCGTGCTTCTATCTTAGGAATGCCATAAAGGCGTCTGAGGGATCTAGCTGAAATATGATACTTACCGTGTGCCTGCCGGGCCGGATCAGGATCTTGGTGGGCTATATATAGGGCACTATCGGCTTCATTATTGCCTTGAAAAATAGGTCCCGAGATAGATATATGGGACCGCACATGTAGGACATAAATGGAATGTCTCCTACCCTTTATTCTATGTTGAAGTTGTAATAAAAGATCGGCTATGGTGGATCCTGGAGACACATAGGCATGTTCCAAGCGGGGAAGCAATAGTGCACAATACATACTATCTGTAATTAAATTTATGGGTATAGTATCAAACAACTCTACAGCTTTAATAATGGCAAATAACTCATTCTTCTGGGTGGAGGTATATGGGGTATCAAATACCCATGTGGCTGGTTGTGACGGGTTGTGAACTACAGCACGGCCATTCTTAGTGGCATCTGTAAATATATTTGGTCCGGCCACTGGATTGGATACCACTACAGGAGTGTGGCGTTTGAGAATGAATTCACTATACATCCGGACCAGTGGGGGAGGTGTGACTTTCGCAGTATTCATACTAGTCAACACTGTGGCCCACAGCAGGGAATTTTCTGCAAGTGTATGACTGAGCTCTCCTGATAGATCTAAGTTAAGAAAAGGTTTGCGCCCAAATGCGCGTTGACAGCGCTCAGAGGCTTGCAAACAAAACCAAGCTAGGGTCTCCCATTTATCTTATATAATCTTTTTTGGAATTTTTGGATATAACCATTCTAAACATCCATGTCTTTGAAAGAGGCATCCCCAAAATCGCCCTGTATCTCTTAATATTTGAAAATATATAGGTTCATCTGGGGCTTGGCGACTCAAAACAGAGGCTTTTTGCAAAATCTGTTCCAATGCCTGTTCTGCCTTGGGGGTCCATGTCCTAGGGGAGGTCAACTGTGACGCCCCTTTTAGAATCTCATATAATGGCTGCATACTGCTTCCAGTTCTACCTGGCCGTACTGTGCCTGCACTCTTGGGTCAGCATTTATCCCCGTGCCGCACAGGAGATCCACCACCTGCTCAACTGGGCCGTATCCTTTAGTTCTTGCGAACTGTAAGGCCTCTCGGCGAGCCTGGGCTTTGAAAGCCGTATAGCCAGCGGGGTGAAAACAAGCAGAACAGACTTCGTCAAAGTCTGACGGAGTCCAAGGATTGGTGGCTATTATGTTTTTCAGCAATCTTTTTACATAAGGGGAGCTGGCGCCGTACTTGGACACGGCCTCCTTCAGCTCCTTCAACATCTTAAATGGCACTGGGGTGTACTGCCGCTGTCCCGTGAGGGGATCAGCAAGCAGCGGATATATCCCCCAGTCATCCCAGTCTACTGTCTCCCCCTGCTCAAAGGCTCGGATGGCACTGGCTGTGACCAGACCTGTTGCCCCTGGTCTGGGTCCTCTCCCCCCGTCCCTGAATGCTGCCAATCTGCATGGGGGAGGCTCAGCCATGGCCGTTGGGGCGGCTAGCCAAGCTTCTGGGCAACTCGGGGAAACTCCGCCCCAGGCCTCCGGGTGTCTAGGAGAGGCCCTGCCCCATCCTCCTGTCTTTTCCTGTCTAGGCCCGCTCGGCATCTGAGCTGCGTCACACCCACTATCCTTCCGGTCTGTGTCCCATGAAGAATGCGGAAGTGTCGTGTCTCTGCCATCTTTTCCGCGGCATTCCCCTCTAGCCCTCCTTAACTCTTCCCAGGGGCACACGGGAGGGGGGCCCTCATCCTCCCCCCCATCCTCCCCTTCATCCTCCTCTTGTGGCCCCACACCGTGACTTTCCTCCTCTTCACCCGACCCTTCTATGAATGCTCGGCAGGTTTTTAGGGGGATTTTATACCCCCTCTTAGCGCACAGCTTATACAGCTGGGAGGCTACAACCCCCTTCTCCTCGGGTCGAAATTCAGGTATGCTATTCAATCCTCCCATCTCGTCCTTCTTATGAGATGAGGCTGTCTGGGGGGAGTCCGTCCAGTGGACTCAGACGGTCCCTACAGATCTCAATCCCTGTTCAGGCGCCACTTGCCGGGGGCCTTATCTACGGCACCGGCGGTGGGTTGATCTGTAACTATTATATCCCCGTCCTCTCTACTCACCTCTCCCCATGGCGAGTCTTCGGTCGTCACCGGCCTCCGAAGAGAGGAATTAACCCAGACAGAGCACCCGAGGTTTCAGGGGTTGTTTATTCACGGCTGGTCACATCCCGAGAGAGAGATGCTTCCGCGTACAGCATCTTATATACATTAAACCACGCCCTCGCCCCAACTATGGCCCAATAAAACCTATACCTTATATGGAAATTAGCACAGTAAAAGCAAAGCCTATCCCCGCCCCCAACATATATCCAGCTGTAGTTTTTCTGCTGAGCTTCAGTCACAGTTATCCAACTACCTCATAGACATCTCCAAATGGATGTCCTATAGACATCTGAGATTTAACAGCTACAAAGCAGAACTCATTATCTTCCCTCCACTTCTCCTCCAATCCTCCCCATTTCTGAATTTCCCTATTACTGACAAGGACATCATCATCTTCTCAGTCATTCAGGCTTGCATCCTTATTCATCAGTTACACTGACCTCACATTCCAATCCATTGCCAAATTGTTATTTCTACCTTCGCAGTATTTCTTTTATATATCCTTTCCTCTCTATTCATACCCCCACAACTGTAGTTTAGGCCCTTATTACTTTTTTCCCCCTTACTCTAAATAGCCTTCTAACTGGTCTCCCTGCCTTCTCCTCACTCCTATCCATCCTTCACTCAGTTCAAGGTCATTCTAAAGTATAGAAATGACTGTGTCATTCCCCTGCTCAAGGAGCATCAGTGGCTCACTGCTCCCCTTAGGATCAGATTTAAAGTTCTCATTTGGCATTTAAAGCTTATTATAACTTAGACTCTTTCTACCTTTCAACATTCTTACACCTTCTTTTCCTTCACAGTATGATCCAAAGACACTGTCTTCCTTGTTGTTCCTTGAGTGTGACCATCTATCTATATACTTATTCTTTGCCTTAGCACTATATGTTCCCTATTCCTGTAATGCTCTACCCACTCCCCTTCCCCTCTTTGCTTTCCTGACTTCCTTTAGGACCCAGCCCTAATACTGCCTTTTGCAGGAACTTTTTCCTGCCCCAGCTGCCAATGCCTTCCCTTTTTAGATTACTTCCATGTATTTTGTATATAACTTGTATGTAAATAGATATTTACAACTTGTCTCTTCCATAGAATGTATGCTCCTAGAGACCAGAGATTTTGAAGGCTTTTTTTTTTGTCTTTCTTTGAAATGCCAGTGCTTGGCACAACGCCTGTCACATAGTAATGGGTAGGAGAACATTCATTCTCTTTGTATACTACGAAAATGCACAGTGTTAATCTCTGTATTCTTATATACCAGTCAGTTTTGCTTGTGTTGGACCTCTGATAATACGATTAAAAGGAGTCATAGAAAAAAAATGCTTGAGTAGTAATCTTTTATACAGACATGGAGTGTAAATAAAACATAAACTTTAGGTGGTTGGAAATATTGTATTACTTTGGGGAATTTGTGTTTAATGTATGGTTGTTTCAGGAGTAGACCCTTTAGGAGTCTAAGATATTGGTAGGTTTGCCACCATCTGATTATTACCCCACCCTTTGAGTTTCTCTATTTTTTTCCCTTTGTGCTATCTGATTTTAGTCACACTGGGCTAACTTCTATGTGCCCCAAATATGTCCTGTATTTTCTTGTTTCTATCTTTAATTATATCAGTCCTTATGGCTGCAGTGCTTTTGTCCATAATAATGTTTCATTTTCACATGTGCTTATATCTTATTTCTTAAATAAACTGTCACTCCATGAATTCCAGATCTCTGATATGATAAACGTTTCTTCTTGCACAATGCTCTGTAAACAGTGAGTAGCTAGGTGGTAACAGTGGAGAGAGTGCCTGTCCTGCAGTCTGAAAGACTCCTCTTCAGAGTCTCAATCTGACGTCAGACACCTGCTGGCTATGTGACCCTGGGCAAGTCACTTAACTCTGTTTGCCTCAGTTTCCTCATCTGTAAAATGAGTTGCAGAAAGAAATGGAAAACTACTCCAGTATCTTTGCCAAGAAAACCTCAAATGGGGGTCACAAATGTCAAGAGTTGGACATGACTGAAAAACAGCTGAACCATAACAAACTTAATAATTGTTTGTTCATTATTGAATAAAAATTACAAGTTTGATTCCTCCAAGATCTATATCTAGATTTTCAGAATTCTAAATGATTCCATATCTGCTGTAATTCTTCCTTTTTAATTTAATCAATTTAATTTAATTTAATTCAGTTAAAGCTGAATCCTTCTATATAATTTGTCTCTTAACAAGAATATTAGCTTCTTGAGTATTAGGACAATCTAGCTTTTTGCATGTTTTTAAAAGTTGATTTGTAGAATTACTTTTTAAAGCAGTTTTAGTCATTTTTTTTTTTACAAATAGCAATCCCTAGACTGAGAAATAGCATAATTTGTATTTGATATTACAGTCCTTTAAAACCAATTGTCAACACAAAAACTATCTACAAAATAGAATATACATAGAAAGAAGAATTAGGATACATTTATATTCACATACATATGTATATAGGCATACATGTATATATACTTATATACATACATGACTTTTGTGGTGGTTTGTACCTACCTTTTTTTTTTTTCCAAAACAGCACTTTATATTTAGAATGAATTTTTTTCTTACCCCTGCCATGTAGTTTTTCACCCATCTTTTTAATGGCTTCTGAAATTCACTCTTCCCCATGATGCCTTCCTGTATTAATAAATCTAAAACTGATATTTTCACACAGACTTACCCAGAGAAATACTGGGCCTTCTTCAGCAATTCTCTTGCATCTTTCTCTACTGGTATACTTCCACTGCAGTATGTCTTGGATTATGAATTCCCAGTGGCTGGGGATTCTGTGTATTTTTTCTTTATAAGAGGGATGGTATTTCAGAGGTTTGAAATGCACCATCATCAGAAAGCATTCCCTGGGTAACTAAGTGGGCATGGTGCTGTAATGTAATATCCATTTGTAAAGAAAGAATTCCCAGTCCCCAAGAATCTATAACCTCAAATGTCCTGACGTAGAAATAACCATTGGAGGAAGATTTAAGATGATCAGAACAATTTGTCCACAACTTGTACTTTTCTAAATAGAACTTTCCAACTAATTGACAGGTATTTATTGAGTGCTTACTGTGTGTTCAGCAGAGTATTATTGAGAAGTCTTGGGAGGATGGGAACTAGAGTTCATAAGAGCTTAGGAAGGGAACAAAGGATATGCTTCCTAGACTTTCAGAAAATAGCATGTTCAGAGAAACGAGTGGCATGATTACATCACCAAGGATTCTATTGACTTTTTAATATATTTCTTTTTGCCTCATGACATCATTGATTTCTATTTTGTCCATTCGAATTTTCATGGATTTGTTGCTTGGGCAAAGTTTTGTACTTTTTTTTGCCAAGCTGCTAATTTCTTTCTTGTAAATGGCATTTTATTTTTTTTCCAGTTATATGTAAAGATGGTTATTAACATTATTTTTTTAAAATAAGATTTTGAGTTCCAAATTTCTCTACTTCCCTCTCCTTCCCCTTCCCCAAGATAGCAAACATTCTGATATAGGTTATGCTTGTACAATCATGTTAAACATATTTTCACATTAGTCATGTTGTAGAAGAAGAATCAGAAGTAAAGGGAAAAACAATGAGAAAGAAAAAACAAAAAAAAAAACCCGTGAAAATAGTATATTTTGATCTGCATTCAGACTCATGTTCTTTCTCTGGATGTGGATCCAAGCTGCTAGATTTCTTTTTCAATTCTTTTTTTCCACGACTCTTGTTTTTTTTACCCCATTTCCCCCCTCCATCATAAAAACATTCTAGAACTATTTTTTGACTCCATCTGCTTGAGAGGTTCTAGTTGAGTTTGTGCCCAATCTGGGTTTTTCTCTAGAGCTTTACTTGTAGATGTCATTCTTTTCTTCTGCATTTGTGTCTTGAGTATCCCTGCCAACATAATAGCTCCTTATGGTGTGGTTCTTTGCCTATTGTTCCAGCCTGCTTTCTGGTTTTGGATTTGAGGTTAGGGTTAGGCTCTACCACACTTCTGGAGGGACGTGGGCTGGTCCTGATGTATCATCGGAGGGGAGATGGTGGTAGTGGTGGTAGTTTGACCTGTCAGATGCAGCCTCCTATCTCTTCATCTCAGCTGGCTTGCCTGCTCAGTTTGTGGCAGTTGTTGAGGATGACTGGTCTCTTTACCATAGGAGCCAGTTCCTCAGATGGTAGCTGTAAGAGCTGTCCTGGAAGCAGGACCAGTGGTTTGGTGGATGCTGCCACTCCTAGAGCTTTTGTGCCTTTCTGATGACTGTTGGCAGTAGTTGGTCGTTAGGTATTGCTGGTGATGATGAGGAAGTGGGCCTCTTCTTTGTAATGATTTTACAATGAGGAGAGTGGAGTCACTGATGGTCAAGGAATTGAATCATAGAGGAACCAGTCGTTGAATGACATCAAACACTCATGTCTCCTAAGCTTTCTGTGAGTGATAACATTTTGTTCATCCAACCAGTATATTCCAAATAGGACACTTATCTTTAAAATCATTGCAAAAGCAATTTCCTAGAAATGTTAAATATTGATCCATAATTACTGTACACTTTCATTTTGTTATTTTGGTACAAAGAAAGGCTCAGAAACACAATAAAAGCTTTCCCAGAGATCTAATTATTGGAAGACTAGACACGCATTATTGTTTTTGTAGTTCTCAGGATTATGAATGTTGATTCAGTTGTCAATGTCTCTTTATTTGAAAGCTGCCACTCTTATTGGGAGGAATGGTGACGTGTTTTCTAGGTGATGTTTTGGTTCTTAAAAGCCTTCTTGGTTTAATTTTATTAAATTACAGGATTTATAAGACAAGTAGACATTTTGTTTTGTTTGAATGGATAATTCCCAGTACCTTTGCTTAGAAGTAACTTATGAAATGGTAGGCCATTTTCCCTAAACTGAAAGGAAATAATGGATAATGGATAATTCCACAATCATAAGAAAAAGAACCTGTACATCCATCTACCCTTTGTCCCAGGGGATGCCTGAATTTCTTCTGAGCACCTAGGTGCACTTCCTACAGGTGGCCATTTCTTATCCATTTAATTATTATTATTATTATTATTTTGCTTTTTGGAGGGCAACTGGGATTAAGTAACTTGCCCAAGGTTACATGGCTAGGTTTTTGTTTGTGTGTGCGTTAAGTGTCCGAGGCCAGATCTGAACTCAGGTCCTTCTGACTCCAGGGCCGGCGCTCTACTCACTGCTCCACTTAGCCACCCCCTTATCCATTTAATTATTAACAGTTCTCTCCCTCTCAAAAGTTACAGTTCTCTCCTCTCCCTCCCCAAAAGTTACTTTGCGGAGACTTTGTATTTACTTATCTTTGTGTTTCTTGTACCCTACTCTGCTATTAAGAAAGTCTGCTCTTGGGGTGGCTAGGTGGTGCAGGGGCAGCTAGGTGGCGTAGTGAATAGAGCACTGGCCCTGGAGTCAGGAGGTCCTGAGTTCAAATGCGGCCTTAGACACTTGACACACTTACTAGTCGTGTGACTTTGGGCAAGTCACTTAACCCCAATTGCCCTCCAAAAAGCAAAAAAAAGAAAAAAGGAATGCTCATCTGAGGTTTAGATACTGTTTCATTTTTTTAAAAAAACTTTCTATCATAGTGCTTAATGCAGTTCCTTTTATATAGTAGGTGCTAAATTACAATTGAGTCGAATTGGTCAGTCCTACATGTGAATTTTAAACTACCCTAGTTTGGTCAACTTTTCTTAGTTTTATATTAAAAAGATAAAAACAAAAGAACCGAATTGTCATATGGATGGTACTTTGAATTGCGTTGATGGTGGTATAAAGTTGTCTCCTCATTTAAACTTTTCCTTTTCAAACCTTTAAACTAAGAACTAGTTACTTGCATTGTGTTTTTTCTTCTCCCTTCTACTTGTGGCCAATATATGTTACTCATCCCCCAATCTGTATTGTGCTGATGGCTAGTGAAGGTTCACATTGTCACCTTTCTCTGATTGACTTGATTTGACTCTCTCTTTCTTGCTGGAATCAGTGTTCTGGTCCCTGTAACCCTCCCTCCCCCCTTCCAGTGGCTGATCTAGCGACTTCTGTATCTCACCTTTCAAAGTCTGCCAAGTCATAGGCAAGAGGGTGTTCATTGATTCTGTTAGCAGATTTTAAAAATGAAAAGTTTGTACAGCAAGCTAATTTATTAACGTTAACAACAGTGATTCAGACACCTAACATTTAGGAGATTATATGCCTCCACACAAGAAGTAGCATGTTTTTATAGCTGAAGAACTAACTTTGGGATTAGAAAGACTTGGGTTCCAGTTCTGTTTCTGACACATATTGTTTGTGTGATGCTGGACAAGTGAGTTAACCTTTCCTGGAGCATTAATATTTTTTTTGTTTTTTGTTTTTTTAAGCAACTGGGGTTAAGTAACTTGCTCAAGGTTACATGGCCAGTTATTATTTATATGTGGTGCTCATTTTTCTGAGGCTGGGACTGATCCCAGGTCATCCCAACTCCGAGGCCAGTGCTCTCAAGCCACCTAGCCGCCCCAATGTTTTCAATTTCAGAACAATTCCAGAGTAAAGTTTTTTTCACAGGTAGTTCCCTAAATCAGTGAAATCACAAATACTAGTGACTTGTCCAAACTGACATAAGTAGTTAAGCAGTAGACCTCGGATTTGAATTCAAGCCCTCTAATTCCAAATACAGAGCTCATTCCAATGAACTAATATTTGTATATATGTTTTATTCCTAATGTCTTTTCCATTGTTTGTGATCTGTCCTTCTTCATTTATTTTTCTTTTCATTTTCTCCAGCCTATTTTTGATTATTCATACAAATACTTGTCAGTTTTATTGATTTTAAAAAAAACAAACCCACCTCATTGGTTTTTTTTTATCAATTATATTCTAGTTTCTTTACTTCTGTTCTTAACTTTATAATTTTTATTTCTTTGCTTTTACTTTGCTTATTGATTTCTTTCTGGTATTTTTAGGTTCAGGCTTAATTTTTTTTCTTTTGTCTTTTTTTTAATAATATAGGTATTCATTAATATACATTTCTTGATGACCTGTTTTTAAAAATTTTGATGTGTTACATTATTATCACTGCCATTACTAAATAGTCTTATATTTTTTCTTGTTTCTTCAGTTTAGCCATGTTTCTGAACAGAGGTGTTAAATTTGAAAACTCCCTGAGTTTTCCTTGAGTGAGACCTGAACCACATTAAAATATACTTGGGAAGGGTTTAACAAAATAAATAAAAATACACTATAACATAGATAATGCTAATTTGTAGTTTTCCAAGTCTATATGAAGTCCACAGGGATCCATTTACATTTAAGTTTAATACCACTGGTTTAGAAGAATGATTTTCTCTTTCTACATAGTTTTTATTATTTTTGTCATTTTATTTTTAAGTTCTAATTATATCACGTTGAAGTCTGAAAATGAAGTGTGTAATTTTGTCACATTTGAACCTGCTGCAGGATCAGATTTTTTTTTGAGCATCCCATGTGTATCTGAAAAGGATGTGTATCTCCCATTTACTCCCATTTCTCTATACTTCTTTTAGTTACAATTTAAATAAGTAGTTAAGACCTGTGATTTCTTCAATGTTAGTTTTAAAATTTGATTTGTCATTCTGATAATGGAACATGATAGGTTCTCCACAATTATTATAATTGTGTGAATCTTTCTTTTATTAATTTAAATAGTGAATTGTTTGGTGCACATACATTTATTCATTTTACCTATCATTATTTTGTAATGCCTTGTCAGTCTCTTTCAATTTTGAATTCCTCTTTAACAGATATCATTAGTTGTTTTTTTTTTTTAAACTGGCAGTTAACCTGATATATTTTAGAGCAAACTTTTAAATTTCTGAATCTTTTCACTAGGTGTGGGTAGTTAAGTCTTCTCATGTTAAGGAGGATCAGTGATGAACAGCTGGGGACATAACAAGTTTTGGATAAGTGGACCTGGGGAAATTTCTAATGCTTTCAGCAGAATGGCCATTGGAGAAATCCAGGATTTAGGCTGAGTATGTAGGTAGAGGAGGGAAAGGATTCCCCTTTTGCTCAGTTAAAGTTTGGGTGTGTGTGGAGGAGACATCTTGTGATAGGCTCCGTTGTTCCAGTAGGATACCAGTTTGAAGATAGGCTTCTCTGCACCTCATTAGGGCAAGGGGCTTGGGGCCTCTCTTCATTTGAGGACAAGTATTTGTATGGGTGCACCCAAGGGACTAGGCTCTCACATAGTGATAGGGGATGTAGTAGAAAGAGGAATTACTCATTTCCAGTTTTTTGGGGTCTGCATGGTAGATTGAGACCACCTTGGGTGTGATTTATGGTACTGATTAGCCTAGAACCAAGTGGGATGGGATGTGAAATGGGTGATTGAAGTCCTTGGGCAGGGCTTTAGGACTCAAATGGGTAGTAACTTGGGGAGGTGGTTGTAGTTGGATCTACTTGGGCTGCCTTTGGGAGTATAATAGGCAGCAGGCTATAGTAGCATTATCAATTTTCCTTCAGATTTTCTGTGTGTGTGTGTGTGTGTGTTGATGGAATTTCTGTTTCTTGAAATTAATTGGGCACTGTTGCCTACCTAACTTCTTTCTACTCTTCTGTCTTACATGAAGTTCTCGATGGCAAGACAGGAATCAAGAGACCCAGATCTGTGTCTTGGTTCCATGATCCTATATAGGCAAGCCACCCAGTTCTCTGAAACTCATTTTCCTTATTTGTAAAATAGGAATATTGACATTAACACAGTATAGAAGTGTAATTTCTTTCCTTGCTGCTCATGATCTTCCAAAACTCATCATTCTGAAGATGAATTTATCTCTGTAATTCATAACTTCTCTCTCAGATAATTTCCCACTTCTGTTGCTAAGTACCTTTCTTCTGTCCTTGATTTTTCAGCTTCTTCTTATGTGTTAATTATATTATGAACTCCTTGAGGGCAGGGATTGTCTGAATTAACCCTCTCTTTGTACCCCTAGCACTTAACATAGAGCCTAGCTCATAATAGGCTTTTTAAAAATTTTTTTTATTTTTTTTAATTTTTTTTTTAAAGCAATTGGGGTTAAGTAACTTGCTCAAGGTTACACAGCTAGTCATTATTTATGCGTGGGTGCTCATTTTCTGAGGCCGGATCTGATCTCGGGTCATCCCAACTCCGAGGCCGGCGCTCTTACTCACTGCGCCACCTAGCCGCCCCTTTAGGGCAATTGGGGTTAAGTAACTTGCCCAAGGTTACAAGGCTAGGTTTTTGTTTGTGTGGATTAAGTGTCGGAGGCCGGCTCCGAACTCAGGTCCTTCTGATTCCAGGGCCAGCGCTCTATTCACTGCGCCACCTAGCCGCCCCTCATAATAGGCTTTTAATAAATATTTATTCACTCTGATTCTGACTATAACACTTAAACTTAGTTTGTTGTTGTGGAAAAAAAGATTTGTAAATTTTAAAATGCTACAGAAAAGTAAGTTCATTTCAAGAAACATTTCTTAAATAACTGTCTGTCTGTCTCTATCTATCTGTCTGTCTGTCTAATCTATCTATCAGCTTCCACTAAAGACATAATCTAGTGAACCATGCTTATTTTAATGTGGAAATGACCTTGTGTTCTCAAAGACTGTGCCTAGGGAGTATAAGCTGTAATAGGTTCTACCAAGATAGAGATACTATAAGTTTCAGCTAGTGATGGATTTCATGGAAATTCCAGAGATTCATCACCAGGTCTTGGGCTATCAGATGATTTTTTTCCTTTCTTTTTGATTATTGCAATTCATGAAACCAACTTCAATACTGTGAAAAAGAAGCAACCTTCTTGGTGCATGGAGTTAGTTATTTTGATGAAATCAGAAATGTTTTAAAGTATTAGGGTATGTTTAAGTACTGTGCTAGGTTACCGGAGGTACCAAGATCAATAGGAGGCTGAGTGGTGCAGTAGATAGAATAGTGGACCTGTAGTCAGAAAGAATCAATTCAGATGTGACCTCAGACATTTGGTAGTGTGACTCTTGGCAAGTCATTTATTCTCTAAGTTTCCTCATCTGTAAAATGGGGCTAGTGATAGCACCTACCTCCCTGGGTTATTGTGAAGACTGATTGAGATAACATTTGTAAAGTGCTTTGTAAACCTTAAAGGACTGTATACATGTTATTATTATATCAGGCCTCTGCCTTCTGTGAATTTATAGTTTATAGATGCTATAAGATACACATAAGAAACAATGTTACAAGTGCATTAAAGAGTACAAGGTTCCATGACAATTTCAAAGATGAATAAATTATTTGTTAAGATTAGGGCTGAGAAAGCTTCATGGACAACATGGCATTAGATTTGGACCCTGCAGGAGGAGTAGAATTTCAGCATTTAGAGATTTGGTATGGGGAGAAAAGGGAATGCATAGAGGGATGAGCATGAAGAAATGCTTAGATGTGGCTATAATAGTGAAGATGTACAAGGATAAAGGAGGCAGCTAGGTGGCTTAGTGGATAGAGCACTGGACCCAGAGTCTGGAATATACGAGTTTAAACCCAGTCTCAGACATTCATTAGCTGTATGACCACTTAACCTCTGTTTGTCTTCAACGATTGGAGAAGAAAATGGCTAACCACTTTGGTATCTTTGCCAAAAAAACCCCCATGGACAGTGTAGTCCATGGGGTCATCATGAAGAGTTGAACACAAGTGAACAACTGAATAGTCACAGTCAAAAGGAGAAAAACTGTTAGTCTAGTTTGGCAGGGCCATAGAGTATATGAAAATAATGATAGGACATAAAGGTGGAAGGGCAGGGTTAGAAGTAAACTGAGTTTGAAATATTAACCCATAATCAATTTTGACCTATAAAGATGTAAGGCCCTGTGTACGTGGAATGGCAGTATCCTAAGGGAAGTTCTGAATATATGTTCATTAATTAGTGAGGATGACAATGATAGAGACACTGTCTACTATGGATGGGTATGCAGTTTAACAGTAGGAATGTAACAGAGTGAAAAGTTAAAGGTTACTTTGTATCCTTCAGAATTGGTAAATTATAATTTTAATTTATCAGTGACAGAGAAGTTGGGGGAAAAAGCTCATATTTAAATGAATTGGAGTGATTTCATCAGCTACAATTGTTATCTTTATGAATGTGGTGTACTATTATATTATGTCAGGCAAGACTATTTATTATAGGTATTTGTGTATATGTATTACATATGGTTCATTCTAGTTTAAGAAATTTGATGAAGAATCTTATTCTAAAACTTTTTTTTTATATTCAACAATGGCCTTTATTTTGAATAGTATAGAAGCAGCATTTTATATAATGTAGAAAGGACCTAATTCCCTCAGGGAGTAAGAGGTTTTCACAAAGAACCAGATAAGTGAGAAGTGTTTAAAATATAACTGTATTACAATATGTTTGACTTATTTAAAGCTAGACTTAAAGCCTAACACTTAGGGACAGGGAAATAGGGGAAAAGGAAGGGGCAAAGGATGAAATGGGATTTAGGGCAAAGAGTACACTTGTATCTGTTGCTAGACCCTTGGATATGGTGCTCTTAGGTCATGATAGGAAAAGGAAGGATTAGGTATGCCACTTCTAAAATCCCTTAGATGTGGCATGCCTAGTTTGGCCAAGTTATCTCACCTCCTAGTATGGGAGATATTTGGGCTCCTGTTACTTCACAGTGGAGCAGTTTATACCTTTAAAGTGATAAATGACTTTTTATATAGAGATGGGGAAATAATAAATCTCTGTGCCCCACTGGCTTCTGGCATCAAAAGCAGGTGAACTAGGCAGGGACCAACATATGCCCTGACCCTGCTTCTGACATTATAAGCAAGGAATAATTTATAATAGTTTAACCCAAATTGCTAAAGGAATGAGTTTAATGTGTATGGCCTACTGGGTGTTTCTATATAGCTTTAGAGGTGAAGGAAAAGTGTAGTAAAGGGGATAATATACAGAGGAGCACTGTCTTAACATTTTAACACCAAAGACTTGGGGCACTGCAGAAGGAGCACTGAACTTAGTTCTTTGAGTTGGGTTTGAGTCTCAGATCTGTCCTATATCATCTTTGTGACTGAATTAACCTTTCACTTTTAGTTTCATCTTGACCATGAAGATAATGATACCTACCTTGCCATGTGTGGTTATGGATATCAAATGAGATAATATGTGAAAGTACTTTGTAAATGAGTGAGGTACAAATATAAAGTGTTATCCTTGTCATCATCATTGCCTCTATAAATTGTCTCATAGTGGTTTATTCAGTGACCTATCATTTGTGCCACAAAAAAAAACCACAGAGAAGCCATGAAATTAGTCCTGAGAGACCCATTTTAACTTCCATTATTACCTGTGATAAGGTCTTAAAAAGATTTAGTTCTTATATTTCTTAGTAATAAGAAGTTGTTCAGTATTTTAATAACATTTTAGTCTTTTATGTTTATATGCATTCTAACTGAGAACTAATTTCCTACTTCCCCCCCTTCTTTACTGTGCTAGAACTTTTAGTTGGAGATACTGGATTGTGTTTTTATACCCTTGGATTCAGGGTGAAATAAACTCCATCTGTATCATATGACTTTTTACCCCCACTAAAAAAATTAATCTAAAGTGAGAACTACATGCTGAAACCCTCACAAGCCATTAGATATTTAAATATTTTGCTAGCGTTGTCTCTTCCAGGTAGGGATTTTTAGTGTAAACATTTGAGGACTAAATTCTAGTCTATCGATAGAGTAGGTCAACATTTCATTGTGTGTATTTGATACTGAATGCTCATTACCTAGCATGTCATTCTGTTGAACTCGTTCGTTTTTGTTCTATTCTTGACTGTTGTTATTTGGATGTATGGTGAAAAGTTATCATTAAGGAGAACAATTGGATATGAATTATGAAGTGGCACAGAATCATTATGGAATTAAAGGACTATTGAAAATGACTTTGACATTGTAGTAGCCCAGGCCCCTCCATTATTTTTTCTCCTTTCTGAAAACTTTCTGACATCTACATGGCTTATGTACAGACAGGATAGCTCTTATCTGTACATGTCATCTTCTCCTCCCTGGCACCCCTACCCTGCTCAGAGTTTCTAGAACTCTCTATATTTGGAATTGTTCATAGTTCCATTGTTTTATGCAACATCTCTGATTATAATAGCATACTTGAGAAACTAATCAGATATACTCGATCAAGTTGTTTTAAAGCTGTTTGGCCTGAAATGATGAACATGCTTGGCGGTAAATGATATAATGTTGTACATGATAAAGAGAAGGCAGCACTATTTACCAATATTTTCCATTTTTTAAAATCTCAAGATGAACAGCCTTGCCAACTACAAGGTATAAAGAAAACATTATTACCAAGGTATTGGAGCTAATGATCATTGCTTAGATAATAAGAAAACACTTAGCTATTTTAAATGAGTTCATGTCTTTAGGCCTTAGATAATGATGTCACAGGGTATTGGAGAAACTTGCATATGTGATCCCAGAAATATAGTCAGTAATATTTGAAAAATCATAGATTACAGCAGAAATAACAGATAAGGGATAGTGGGAAAATGTTCTGGTTTTTAAAAAGCATGGGGGGGGGGCGGGGAGGGGAAGCCAGGCTGCAGAAACTGAAGACAAATAAATTGATGGTCCTGGGCAGAAGCTTAGAGTAGTTTGGTTTGTGAATCCTTAGCAAATAAAGGGGTGATCGTTAGAAGCCAGCATGGGAGGTTGGTTCTCAAGTATTTTATATGTTCTTTAGTTATTTTAATTGTTTCTTTCCCCTTTTTGGAGGGCAATTGGAGTGACTTGCCCAAGGTCACATGGCTAGTTTTTGTGTTATGTGTCTGAGGCTGGATTTGAACTCAGGTCCTCCTGACCCTGGGGCCAGTGCTCTATTCACCTCGCCACCTAGCTGCCCCTCAATAGTATTTTAAATGGAATGTCTCTTCCTTTTGTGTTTTTCTGGTTTTATACAGAAATGCTGATGATTTGTGGGGATTTTTTTTTCATTCTGCAACTTTGCAGAAATTATTACTTCAATTAATTTTTCACTTGACTCTCTAGGGTTTTCCAAGTATATATACTATCATATTTGCAAAACGTGATAATTTTGTTTCCTTTTTTTTTTTAACCTGTGGCTAGTCTTTCAACTTTACTGGTAAAGAAGAACGGTACCTATGTCATGACAGAAAGGTGATAGACTAATATGCAGAATCAGAAATGTATTTTTGGATGTGGTCACTTTGGGAATTGTTTTACTATCCTTATATAATACAAGGATACATCCCTCCCTCCCACTTTTCCTCCCTCTGGTCTTGTAGTTAGGGTAAAAAACCACCACAAATGTAAGATATTTATTTGATGATTTGAGAGTTTATTGATTATAAATTCAGACTGAGCCATCAGTAATGAGTAAGGTGCCTCTAAAAAAGTGTTTGCAATCTTTTATTATTTTCCTTTAAGTGTCATCTCCCAGTGTATTCTGTGTTATTCAGAGAGTACTATTTAGACCCAGTGTGGACCTCTATGTCTTGTTGTGTCGTACTTTTAAAAGGGCATTGTCAAATCAGAAAAGTGATGAGGAAGATTGGGACCCAGGATAGGGGGAAATATGGAAACTATGTTTTCACTGTATGATTGAAGGGGCTAAGATGGTTTAATCTCTAAAATGTAACTGTGTGGAAGCATTTTAAGTGTCATAATGTCGGAGTGAAAGCAAGTACACATGTCTCCCAGAGAGTAGAAATTACGAAGAAAGCAATTATGGCTTAAATACAAGGATAGTGGAATAGTCTCTATTATAAAGGTCTTGGCTTAGTCATTAGAAGCATTTAGGCAGAAGGTGGATGTTTCAGGAATGTTCTTAGAATCTTTCATTATAGGCTCAGCTCAGGTGCAACTTTTTATGGGACAGCTTTTCCAGATCCCCTGGTTGTTGGTGTTCTCTCTTTTATCAATTTATCTTTATTTATTTACTATATTTCTTTCTCTTTGCACCTCTTGTATCACACAGTAGAATTTAAGTGCCTTGAAGGTAGAGACTTCTTTTGGACTTTGTGCACTCACTGTCTTCTGGAGTGTATTGTAGGCACTTATCAGAGGTTGTCCTTGTACTTTGTACTTTGTAGGTATTTAATTTAATTAAGTAATGTTTATGTCATAGTTTACATAATGTTATCAGCAAAAGAAGTGTTAGAGTTCAAACCACTTGAATTACATATGGGGAAACCAAAGACTAGTGAGAGGATAGTGACTCATAAGACCTTATGGCTGGTTAATGGCAGAGATTACACTAGAATATACATTTTACTTTCTAGTCTGCTAGGCTTTTTGCTGTGCCTTACAGAAAAAATGAATGAATAGGAGTTGTCATTGCATTAGGAGGACTTCCACTGGGAGTAAGACATAGATGTGATTCTATCTGGTGTTAATGTTTCAGTATTATAGGGAGAGCATTTTGGCATCTAGTACAGTTGTAACTTTCTTGTCACCATTACACTGTATTGATTCAGTAAAACCTTGACCGTACATCTGAATAGCCAACATTTTTGCCTCCTTTGAAACATTCTTATTTGTGACACAGTCACGTTCATAACAGCCTTCATGGGACAGAATTAGAAAGGCACTGGTGAGTGACCATTGGTGAGGTCTTTTACCATGAACCTGTCTGGATATTCTGAGTTAGTAAATACAGAACAATTTATTTGTATTGAAGAATGAATGAATAAACTAGGCCTTTCATAGTATCTCTGCATCTCAGGATTATTTCTGGGGCCTCCTGTGTTGGTTTTTGTTTTTTTGTTTGTTTTTGTTTTTTTGTCATTGTTGTTGCCTTTGCTTGAGGAAAATGGATTAGTCAATAAAGAACTATTTATTTTGACCAGGGGGATGTTTTCATCAAAGTGTAGCATTGAGTACATCTACTTGATGCCAAATACACTTCTTTCATGTCTGCACACTCCTGTTTTCCAATTCCTTCTGGTAGTTCTAGGTATGTGATATGGACCTAGGAGAAAATATTCATTATGAAGTCTTCTGTTTAGTGAATATGAAAAATTTGTCTCAGTGGTGTAGGTTTGCCTCGGCGTGCCTGTACTATTGCGGTAGCCTGGGTGATATCCCTGCCTTAAGTCACTCCACACTCCAGTCTATACTCTATTCAGCTGTCAAAGTGACCTTCCATAAGCATGTCTGACCATGTCATCCCCCACTCAGTAAATTCTAGTGGTTCCCTGTTACGTTTAGCATCAAATACAAAATCTTCTCTGACTTTTTTTTTGGAGGGGAGAAGGCAGGGCAGTTGGGGTTAAGTGACTTGTTCAAGATCACACAGCTAGTAAGTGTCAAGTTTCTGAGGCTGGATTTGAACTCAGGTCCTCCTGAGTCCAGGGCTGGTGCTCTATTCACTGTGTTACCTAGCTGCCCCCCTTCTCTGACTTTTAAAATCTTTATAATCTAGTTCCTTTTTACCTTTTCAATCTTGTTATATTTTCTTCCTCTCCACATTCCTAGGTGTATTACAGGGTCCTCCACTGGGTCTTTTCTGTTCTCCTTATAAACTCTATCACTTGATGATCTTATTAGCTCCCATTTAATTACCATCTCTGCTGCTGATTCTCATCTACTTGCCCTACTCAGACCTCTCTTCTGACTTCTGATCTTGCATCTCCAACTGCCTTTCAGTTTTTCAATTTGATGCATATTTATTAGGTGCCCACAGTGTACCAGGCACTAGGCTAAGTGCTGGAGATACAGAATGAGGCAAAAGACAGTCCTTGCCCTCAAGGAGATTAGACATCTTGATCTGGATGTCCAAAATGGAGCTCATTGTCTTTCCCCTAAACTCTAACCCCTTCCTACTTCCCTGTTATTTTAGAGGGTATGGTTATCCTCCCAGTTTCTCAGCTTTTCAAACTACTAGACATCCTTAATTCGTCACTATCCCTTCCTCCCATATCCAGTCTATTGCTAAGGGCAGTCAGTTTCACCTTCACAACATTTCTTAAATATGTATGACCCTTTGCTCTTCTGACACTGCCACCGCTGTGGTACAGGTCTCTATCTCTTTACACCTGGACTGTTGTAATAACCGGCTTCTGAATTGGCTTGCTTCAAGTCCCTCCCCACTCCAATCTGCCCACCAAAGTGACTTTCCTAAAGCACAGGTTCAACCACATCACTCCCCACCTACTTAGTAAACTCCAATGGCTCCCTGTCGCCTCCAGCAACAAATACAAAATGCCCTGTTTGGCATTCAAGCCTTTCAAAACCTAGCTCCCTTCTACATTTCCAGTCTTTTTACACCTTACTTCCTGACACATATTCTTCTCTCCAGTGACACCAACTGACTTCCTTACTGTTCCCTCCAAGAAGACACTCCATCTCTCAGCTCTGGGCGTTTTCTCTGACTGTCCTCCATGCCTGGAATGCTCTTCCTTTCATCTTGGACTCCTAGCTTCCCTGGATTCCTTTAAGTCCCAACTAAAATCCCATAATCCTATAGGAAGTGTTTCCTAACCCCTCTGAATTCTAGTGCCTTCTCCCTCTTAATTATTTCCTATTTATCATGTGTGTATATGCATATTTATATGTATATATGCATACACATACACACATATGCATATATATGTATGTGTGTATGTATATATATACACGTATGTATGTTTATTATTTCTCCCATTGGTGAGCTCCTTGAGTGAAGTCAGGGACTCTTTTGCCCCTTTGTGTATCTACAGTGCCTAGCATGTAGTAGGATTTTAATAAATGTTTATTAATTGATTGTTTGATTTTCCTTGATACAACAACTTTGGCATTTTTCCTTTTCCACCCACATGACACCCCTATTTCCTAACTCCATGACTTTTTACTGACTATTACTGATGCCTTTCCCTCCTCACCTCTGTTTTCTGGCTGGCTTCCTTTAAGATTCAGCTCAAATCTTGTTTTCTATAGGAGGTGTTTTCTCTCCCCTCCCCAGGGCCTTCCTTCTGAGATTACCTTCCAGTCATACTACATACATTTGTATGTACATTTGTACATTGTATGTACATTTAAAAGAAAAAAATTTTTTGAGGAGGGAAGTCAAGGCAATTGGGGTTAAGTGACTTGCTGAAGGTCACACATCTAGAAGTGTGTCAAGTGTCAGACTGGATTTGAGCTTAGTTCCTCCTGACTCCAGGGCTGGTGCTCTATTTACCATGCCACCTTGCTTCCCCGTATGTACATTGTTTTTTGTTTTTTTGTTTTTTTGCTTTTCTTTTTGGAGGGCAATTGGGCTTAAGTAACTTGCCCAAGGTCACAGGGCTAGGTTTTTGTTTGTGTGTGATAAGTGTCTGAGGCCAGATCCGAGCTCAGGTCCTTCTGACTCCAGTGCTCTACTCACTGTGCCACCTAGCCGCACCCCGTACATTGTTTTTTACGTGTTATTTCCCTATTAGAATGGGATCCCTTTGAGGGCAGACCCTGTTTTTACCTTTCTTTATATCATTAGCACTAAGTAGAATACCTGGTAGACAGTAAGCACTTAAGAGATGCTTGTTAATTAAATATCAGCTTGAGTTAGTGAAGATGTCCCAGTTTCCCCTTCAGGGCCAGAAGATGACAATGAAAGTTTTACTTGCTTTTTGTAAGTAATTTCAGAAGTAAGGGATGTATAATAAAAACTTACCTCTTCATTCTTTTCATTTTGAGAATAATTGCCTCACTTTGACCTCATGTGTGTTTTTGAAGTCATGAACACAGGGATACTGCATTTATGGCAAAAGTCAATTTAGTTATATCAACATGTAATTTTACTTTCTTATTCCCCCCTTTAGTTATTTGATACCCTATTTACTAATTTTTGCCTACAGTGTAAATTTCTTTCAGTGCTCTAGGCATTGAGTATATCAGAAACTATACTCTGTCTTTAAAAGGAAATGTTGTTTTTAGATACCTAAATTTAAAAAAAAATTCTGACATTGTTTGAATTTAATGATTCATATTAAGAATTATTCATGAAAATGATCTTTTAAGCTTCTTATAATAGCTGAAATTATCCTTCATTAGAAACTGACAGTTTCTGTGATGGGTGTAATTATAAAAAATATTCTTAGGCTTCGCTATATTCTGCAGTGTTAAAATTACGCAAATGAGAGAAAGATAAGAATAGAAACTGAGTAGGATGGTCAGATTTCATAGGAGAAAAGGGGGGTGGAAGAGTAGCAAAATTTCTAAAAATGAATAAAAATGTGCTGTTACACATTAAGTGGGCTTTATTACAGTCTACACTAAGGCATACCCTCCTTTTGTTGGCAGAGGGGAAAATTAATTTTATTACAGTGAATTGTTTGTAGCTCCTTTCCATATGTGAATCCTTAAGAAAGGCAAGGGAGGTTTCTTTTTTTTCCTTTTCTCTAGTCAGCATTTTATGTAAGGCACTTTATAGTAATCTCCTGCGCTGTGTAAGATTTGGCACCTCTGTCACTAATACAGGCAAGGCTTAAGGGGAGGAGTGTGGGAAGGCATGGCAGTGGGAGGAAGGTAAGATACAGCTAACATGAATCCCTTTGCCTTTTTAAATGAGGATGAGAAAAAACAATAACACATGCTATTTGCTTTTTGACCATTTGGCTTCCAAGTCTCCTGTCATTCAGCTTTAGAGATGCAGTGGGGAATTGTGGCAGATAAGATTGTAGTCATAAATTCAGAAGACAGTACATTATTCCATTCAAGTATTTATCACATGTACCTACTTTGGTGCAAGTTACTGTGATAGGTGCTCAGAATGCTAAGGTATTTCATACACATCTGGTGTTCAAGGAGTATGTAGACTAGTAGGAGGGAGGACTTGTCCACAAATAGAAAGAAGAAAGGTCCAGGAAAGGCATCATGCAAATTTGAGAAAGATAGAGAACACTTTTACATTTAAAAGGACACTCATATGGTGGCATGAAGCATTAAAGAATGCTTCCCAGAAGAGGTTGCATTTGAAGTTGGGCTTAAAGGAAGGGGAAGAACTTCAATAGGCAAAGAGGATATGAGTATGTAGGGGTGAATCCTTCCAGGGGAACAGGTTGAGCAAGAGAGCTGAGAGAGAGCAAGATGGAAGGAAACATAGTCTGGGTTCATTAGAATGTAAAGTGTGTGAAATGCAGCAGTATGAATTAAGGCTAGACAAATAGGTGGGGACCAGCCTATGGAGGCACTTATGTTTTATGTGGTTGATAGCGGGGACTCACTAGAATCTGTGTAGTAGAGGAGATCATAAGCAGACCATTAGCAAGATGACTCATACAGTTACACAGCAGGTAAAATACAGGTGAGAAAACCAGTTTGGAGAGTGGATTATTCTAGACAATATTAGACAAGGTCTTAGATTGCAATGGGAATGGCAAGAAATGGCTCCGTGTGAGAGATGTTATGGAGGCAATTGAATGATTATGGGAGATGAGAGAGGAAAGAATCAAAGAAGACTTTAGGGTCACTTGAATGGAAACTTGAACTGATTGATAGGGGTGCTGTTAATAGAAATAAAGAAGATAAAGTAGGTTTAGTAGAGAAAGTGATGAGTTCAGTTTTGGATATAAGATTTAGAATATGGAAAGTACTATTGTGATTTTTATTGTGTAGCCATCTTGTTTTACAAATGAAGAAACTGAGAGGTAGGAAGTGGCTTGCCCAAGATTTTAAGGGACAGAGATAGTTTTTGGCCTTTAAAAATCCATTTTGGCAATGAGAAATCCAAAATTCATTCTATCATTCCTAGCTATTTGTAGTTTGTGGTGCTAGCAGATAATCCGGGTCGAATCTAGGTAACTAGAAATAAGGAATGGATTCTGGGGAGAATTTGGGGTTGTAGAAACAGATTTTGGAATCATGTTCATAATGATGATGATTGAGGTTATGGGTTGTTTTAGATTACCAGGGGAGACATTATGAAGGGATTGAAGACCTAGGTCGGAATCTTGATCAATACTCATAGTGAAGATGAAAGATGGAGAGCTATCAAAAGGGACAGAAGAGTAGGAGAATTATGAATCCAATGTTACAGAGACTAAGGAGGAGAGGGTATCAAGAATGAAAAGATCATACAGAGAGGTCAAAGAGGATGACATAATAAAGGCCTTTGGATTGGGGGATATTAGTACCTTTGAAGCAACCTATTATAGATGGATAGGGACAAAAGTCAGTGCTAAATATGAAGGAGTAATTGGATAGTGAGGAAATTGAGGCAGTGAATGTTAACTAATTTCTCTAGGAGTTTTTTAAAAATGAAGGATAGGTTATATTTGACATTGATTATAGGTTCAGTTGAAGGACTTAGATGCATGAGAGTGGAGAAAACAAGGAAGAGTGAGATAACTAATAGAGATGGAAGGATTCACTTTGGAAAGGAGTCCTTGTTCTTCTCTGAGCACTGTGTCTTGCACATGTGCTCAATCCATGTGTGTTGAATTTAATTGAGTCTAGGGGAAAGGAGATCATGTGGGAAGAAATTGAGAGTATTCCAACAGTTGAAGAAGAAAGTTGTGGGAATTTATTGTTTGAACTCAGTTTTTTCATTAAGTAGCAAAGGGGATCTCTTAAGATTGAAGTGAAAAGATAGTGAGACTCAGACTTTAGGGAAGGTAAGGTTTAGAATAGCCAATGTGGTGAGTGTAATGGAATATTAATAAAAGTTTAGTAAAAGAATACAGTACTTACAGCCAGCTGGGGTTAAATATGATTTATTTATGGTGGACAGAGTCCTCTTGATTTTATGCTTGTTATTTATTTATTTGTCTTGGGTTTTCTGTTAGATTGCATGCTTTTTGAAGGCAAGGACTATTTCATCTTGATATTCCTAGTGCATAGAACAGAGTCTCCTTACACATAGAAGGCATTTGACAAATTTATGTTAAGTTGAATTCGAAGGTATAACTTGAATTCTCAAGAGTATGTGACCCATAGGAGTTTGTTAATATTAATCAAATGTCCTCTAGTGGTTGTTCTCTAATGTTGTTCTAAGTTCTCTTACAGGAACTCTTGTTACAATTGTTCATTGGCAAATCAAACATTTCTTAAGAACTTATTACGTACTACATGCTGGTAGAAATGCAAATGATAATAGTTGACATTTATATGGTGCTTTAAGATTTGCAAAGCACTTTAAATGTGACCTGGAAATTGCTTCTGCAGTTGCTATAGCCTTTGCCTCCTCAGTAGCCACAGATATTGAAAAACCGGAAAAGAAAATTCTCACTATCAAAAGTCCTTAAAATACCATAGCCTCCAAAGTCCTTGGAATACCCCAGTTACCAAAAAATTAAAGTTGGGAGTCACTTGGCAATAGAGTGAGCTTGGTAAGCATGAGCTTACTCACCACATTACTGTCTGACTAGAGAAGGAGGTATGTTGTTATGTAGTGGGAGTGCAGAATAAACTACTTGCTGCATTGGAATTATGGCAAACAGAAGGGTCTACATGGCTTCTACAATAGAACCACTATCAAGTGGCTGGAAATAAAAAATGGATCTAGTTTTACCAGAGTTAAAGAAGATGCAGCATTGTTTGCTTTGATGACACACCCTCAGACACATGAAGCCTTTCCATCTCATCACGAGTGTGAGCCTCTCGAAAGCAGGGGCCTTACATCCCTGGTATTTAGCATGTGGTAAGTCCTTAATAAGTAGTTCCTCTTCCCCTTTACCCCCTCTCCCCAGGCATTTTCTGTACCCTGCAATCATTCTTAGGCTCTTGACTATTCCTATTAATGATCCTTCTTAATGCCTCACCCCTTTCAGTTCCTTGACCTCCTCAATTCCAAGGTCTCCTCCACTTCCTTTAGCTTCACTATGGCATGGCAACCATCTCTTGAGATTGTACTTCTCCAGTGTCCAGAAATTTGAAATTCCGCTTTGTGACCACAGGCCCTATCATTGCATCTTTTCCAAGTTCTCCTTCACACTAAACCTACTGTTTATCCTTATCCTGTCCTTCAGTCATTGCATGTCTAATATTACTATTTATCATTTAAAATATTCTGAGCATTCTCTGTCCCTTTTTTTTGTACTCTGTCTCCATTATTGTGGAAAGGTATGGAAGTCATATAGGACTGAGAGATTATTTTTAATTTTTCTAGGTTTCGTAGGCTACCGCAGCCAAAGAGTTTAGCTGCCTAGTAACAAAATTACCAGTGATGAGCCTTTTCATTCTTAGCTACATTGGATCACAGATAGTGTTGCTTCGATCTTACCCAAAGAGTCCCTGGAACTATAGTACCTGCCACATCTTGCACTCCACTGGAATATCTTTTAAGGATATAGTATCAGGATGGAGCCAAGATGACACAGTAAAGGCAGGGACTCACCTGAGCTCTCCCAAATTTCCCTCCAAACAACTTTAGAATAATGCCTTAAGTTGAATTCTGGAATGGAAGAACCAAGAAAGGGTTGGGAGGAAACAATTTTCCAGCCCAGGACAACTTGGTTGGTCTGCAGGAAAGGTCTGTCTCAGCCAGTGGTGATGACTTGGACCCCGGCATAGACCTAGTAGCACGGACTGCATCAGGGTACCAGGAGCAGGTGTTGGCATCAGTGGCAGCAATAGTTTCAGGGGCTCTCAACTCACAGATGGTAAGGGGATTGAAATGCTGGTGAGAAGGCAATTACAGGGGATCCTTTGCTGGTACTGGTGCAGGACTTTGTCACATTGCCTATATACAGTTTTAGGTCCCAGTCCCAAGGCAAGGAGGAGCAATTAGCACACTAGTGCTTGTGACTGTGGGAGAGAGGGGACCCTGGTCATAATTTCAGGGCATAGAAGAGTGCTTTCAGTTGATCACAGATCAGAGCAAAGGCCAAGAGAGCAATGGCCATACCTCTCCTTAGATCATACCAGATTGGAAGAACCAAAAACCTATGGACCTCCAGAACTAGCTCTGAAAATGGCAGTGAGAAAGGCCTGAAGCTTGGGACAGTGCCTCCACACACTGGGAACATAGCCCAACTGTAACATAAAATTATAAGTCAATAAATAGGCTGGAAAATTGAGCAAACAACAAAAAAGAACCTGACCAAAGAAAGTTACTATGGTGACAAGAAAGTTCAAGACACAAACTCAGAAGAAGACAATGAAATAAAAACAGCCACATGCAAAGCTTCAAAGAAAAATGTGCATTTGTCACAGGTCCAAAAAAAGAATCCTGGAAGAGCTCAAAAAAGGGATTTTAAAAATAAAATAAGAGAAGTAGAGGAAAAATAGGGAAAATAAATTAAAGAAAATTATGAACAGAAAGTCAATAGCTTGGTGAAGGAGGCACAAAACAATACTGGGTGGAAAAAACATGTTAAAAAACAGAATTGACTTCTGGTACCAAGACAGTAGAGTGAGGAAGGAACACCCTGAAACTCAGAAAGCAGCTCCAAGCAACTAGAAAACCACCTTAGGACCTAGAATCAGGAAAGCTCATGACAGGAAAGGTCAGTTTCACTAAGGTGGGAGGAGAGTGAGGTTCAAGAACAGCAGTAACCGCTTTCTTCACAACAGGGGGCCTGCAGCAAGGCTCCAAGCCTGGGACAAACCACCAATGAGACCTCAGCCTCCTGCAAACTAGCATTTCCCGGGCAAGTGAGCAGTCTATGCATGGCATCAAGGTTCTACCCCCAGCACAAGCTACCAGCAAGGCCAGATATCTGATTGCTTCATTTCTGGGCCATCTCCAGTTGTCTTGATTTATATCTGACCATTGGACCCATATGGCTCCCAAGGAGAAAATAAGGCTAGTGACTTTGTACAGCCTTCCCTTACTTAAAAGCAATTCACTTTCGAGTCATGGCATCATCTTCTTGATGTCATGGACCTCTTTGAGAATGAAGGACAAACCACACACACAAATTC
Organism: Gymnobelideus leadbeateri; assembly: GCA_011680675.1. Lineage (NCBI taxonomy): Eukaryota > Metazoa > Chordata > Mammalia > Diprotodontia > Petauridae > Gymnobelideus > Gymnobelideus leadbeateri. The sequence goes on along the minus strand of WOXC01004673.1, from coordinate 396,015 downwards.
TAATTACCCGTGGGGGGTGGGGGGAGGAGTGAAAGGAGGGAGAGAGGGATAGAATTTGGAACTCAAAATTTTAAATAAAAATATTAAAAAATTGGATAACATAAACCAGAATTGGTCAAATGGTAAAAGCCACAAAAATCCACTGGTGAGAAGAATACCTTAAAAAGCAGAATTGTCCAAGTGGAAAAAGAGGTAAAAATATTCATTGAATTAATTGAAGAAAAAAAACCTCTTTAAAAAGTAGAATTGGTCAAATGGAAAAGGATGTTAAAATACATTCAAGAAAATAATTCCTTAAAAATTAGAATTAGGCATGTGGAAGCTGATGACTCTATGAGACATTAAGAAACAATAAAACAAGTCAAAAGAATAAAAAGTAGAGGAAAATATGACATATCTCATTGAATAAACAACTGAACTTGGGAACAGATTGAGGAAAGATAAATTAAGAATTATTTGACTCTCTGATAGCCATGATCAAAAAAAGAGTCTAGACATAGTATTTCAAGAAATTATAAAGGAAAACTACTCTGATATCCTAGAATAAAAGGGTAAAATAGAAACAGAGAGAATCCACTGATCAACTTCTATAAGAGATCCCCAAGTAAAAATTCCCAGGAATATTATAGCCAAATTCTAGAGCTCCTAGGTCAAAGAGAAGAATATTGTGAGTAGCCAGAAATAAACCATTCAGTTATTGTGGAGCCACAATCAGGATAATAAAATATTTAACAGCTTCCACATTAAAGGATTGGAGAGGGAGCTGGGATTACAACCAAGAATCATCTACCTGGCAAAGCTAATCATGATCCTTCAGGGGAAAAATGGATATTCAATGAAACAGGATTTTAGAAAAGACTAGAGCTGAATAGAAATTTTGATTTTCAAATATAAGACTCAGGAGAAGCATAAAAAGGTAAACATGAAAGAGAAATCATAAGGGATTCAATAAGCTTAAAAGTTTACATTCCTACATGGGAAGATGATACTTGTAACTCCTTAGAACTTTATCATTATTAGGACAGTTAAGAGTATACATGGACAGAGGACATGGGTATGAGTTGACTATGAGGAGATGATTTCAAAAAAATAAAGGGATGGGAAAGAGGGATGTACTATGAGGAGAGGGAAGAGAGAGGTAGAAAGGGGTATATTACCTCAAATAAAAGAGGTGTGAAAAGAACTTTTACACTGGAGAGGAAGAAGGGGCTATTGGTGGCAGGTAATGTTTGAACGTTACTCTCAACAGATTTGGCTCAAAGAGAGAGTAACCCAAACACTCAGTAGTGTATTGAAATCTATCTTAACCTACAGGAAATTGACAGGGGAGGGCGATTAAAGAAGGTAGGATGATAGAAGGGAGGGCAGATTGGGAGAAGCAGTGGTCAGAAGCAAAATAGACTTTTGAGGAGGGAAAGGGTAAAAGGGCAGCTAGATATTGCAGTGGATAGAATGCTGGGCCTATAATCTCATAGACCTGAGTTCAAATTTGGCCTAAGACACTTACTAGCTGTGTGATCCTAGGCAAGTCACTTAACCCTGTTTGCCTCAGTTTCTTCATCTGTAAAATGAGCTGGAGAAGGAAATAGCAAACCACTTTTTTTTATCTATGACAAGAATACCCAAGAAGGGGTCATGACGAGTTGGATATGACTGAAATGACTGAACAGCAGCAACAGCAACAACAATAGGGAAAAAGAGAGAGAGAAGAAGAAACAGGGAAAAACAGGCTAGAAAGAAGTGCACAGTTAGTAATAACATCTGACAATGTGACTGAGAGAATGGACTCACCTACAGGACTAAGAACCTAAAAACCAGTATCTGACATTACATCGTTTACAAGAAACACACTTGAGCCAGAGAGACACACACAGTGTAATGGTAGGAGGCTGGAGCGGAATCTGTTATGCTTTGGCTTATGTTAAAAAAGCTGGGATAGTAATCATGATTTCAGATAATGTAAAAGAAAAAGAAAAAAAAGATCAAATTAAAAGAGATGAGCAGGGAAACGACATTTTGCTTGAGAGAACCACAGACAATGAAGCAATATCAGTACTAAATATATATGCATCAAATGGTATAGCATCCAAATTCTTAAAGAAGTCAAATCCTGAAAATCAAAGGAGAGATTAATAAAATTGAAAGTAAGAAAACAATCAAATTAATAAATAAAACCAGAACCTGATTTTATATAAAATAGATAAACCATTGGTTAATTAATTTTTTTTTTTTAAAGAGGACAACAGGGGCGGCTAGCTGGCGCAGTGATTAGAGCACCGGCCCTGGAGTCAGGAGGACTTGAGTTCAAATCTGGCCTGACACTCAATACAAAAACTAACCGTGTGACCTTGGGCAAGTCACTTAACCCCAACTGCCCTCCAAAAAGCAAAAAAAAAAAGAGAACAACCAAATTATCAATATAAAAAATGAAAAGGGTGAATTCATCACCAATGAAGAGAAAATTAAAGCCACCATTAGGGGCTCTTTTGTCCGATTATATGCCAGTAAGTTTGACAATCTATGTAAAATGGATGAATATATACAAAAATTATAATTTGCCCAGATTAACAGAAGAGGAAATAGAAAACATGACACTATCTTATAAAAGGAATTTGGACAAGTCATCAGTGAGCTCCCTAAGAAAAAATTCCCAGGAGCAGATGGATTCACAAGTGAATTCTACCAAATATTTAAAAAAACAATTAATTCTAGTAATGAAAAAAAACTATTTGGAAAAATAGACAAAGAAGGAGTTTTACCATATTCCTTTTATGAAAGAAATATAGTGCAAATACCTAAACCAGAAAGAGTGAAAACAGAAAAAAAAACAACTACAGATCCTAATAAATATTAATGCAAAATTTTTCAGCAAAATACTAGAAAAGAATATATATGTGTGTATATCTATCAGCAATATATATGTGTATATATACATATATATCATAGCAATATGTATCACAAAGATCATACATTATGAACGGGTGGAATTTATAGCAGGAATTCAGGGTTAGTTCATCATTAGGAAAGCTATGAGCAAAATTGAACACATCAATAACAAAAACAACAAATATCTTATGTTTATCTCAATAGATGCAGATAAGCTTTTGATGAAATTCAACACTTATTCCTATTAAAAATACTAGAAAGCATTAGGCATAATTAGAACTTTCCTTAAAATGATAAGCAGTATCTATCTAAAACCATCAGTAAGAAAGCTAAAAGCCTCCCCAGTAAGATCAGGTGTGAAGCAAGGAATCCCATTATCACAACTATTATTCAATATTATACTAGCAATGTTAGCTGTATCAATAAGAGAAGAAAAAGAAATTAAAGGAGTTAGAATTGACAGTGAGGAAACAAAACTATTGCTCTGCGGGTGATATGAGAGTATCCTTAGAGAATCCTAGAGAATCAACCAAAAAAACTAGTTGAAATAATTAACAACTTAAGCAAAGTTGCAGGATATAAAATTAACTCACATAAATCTTCAGCATTTCTGCATGTTACCACTGAAGTCCAACAGGAAGAGATAGAAAGAGAAATGCCATTTAAAGTAACTTCATACAATATAAAATAATCAGAGGTCTACCTGCTAATGCAAACCCAATACTATATGAACAGAATTACAAAACATAAAGTCAGATCTAAACAATTGGAAAAATATTATTTGCTCATGAGTAGGATGAGCCAATAGAATAAAATGACAATTCTAAGTGATTTTACTTATTCAACACCATACCAAGCAAATTGCCAAAAAATTATTTTGTAGAGATAGAAAAAATAATAAAATCCATTTCAAAGTACAAAAACTCAAGGATATCAAAGGAATCAATGAAAAAAAAAAATGTGAATGAAGGTGGTCTAGCCATACCAGATCTCCAACTGTATTACAAAGAGGTAATCATTGAAGCAATCTGGTACTGTCTAAGAAATACAATGATGGACCAGTGGAATAGTATAGGTACATAATACACAGTAGTAAATGATCATAGTAATTTAGTGTTTGATAAACACAAAGATCCAAACTCTTTTGGGACAAGAACTTACTATTTGACAAACATTGTTGGGAAAACTGGAAAGCAGTTTGGCAGAAGCTAGGTATAGACCAATGTCTTACACCATATTACTAAGATAAGGTCAAAATGGGTATATGATTTAGACATAAAAGTGATGTCATAAGCAAATTAGGGGAGCATGGAACATCTTATCTGTCAGATCTATGGATAAGGAAACAAGTTATGACCAAATAAGATATAGAGAGCCTTATGGGAAGTAAAATGGATAATTTTGATTACATTAAATTAAAAAGTACACAAACAAAACTAATGCAGCCAAGATTAGAAAGGAAGCATAAAACTGGGATTTTTTTTTTACAGCAGATTTCTCAGATAAAGGCCTCATTTTTCAAATATGTAGAGAACTATGTCAAATCTATAAGAATACAAGTCATTCCTCCATTGATAAATTGCTAAAGAATGTGAACAGTTTTCAGAAGAAGAAATCCCAACTATCTCTGGTCATATGAAAAAATGCTCTGAATCACCATTGATTAGAAAAATACAAATTAAAACAACTCTGAGGTACCACCTCACAACTTTCAGATTGGCTTATATGACAGGATAAGCAAATGACAAATTTGGATTGAATATGGAAAATTAGGGACACTAATGTAGCTAGTGAAGAGGTGAACTGATCTAACCATTCCGGAGAATGATTTGAAACTTTCTCCAAAGGGCTATAAAACTTTTTGACCCAGGAATAACACTACTAAGTCTGTATACCAAAGAAATTTTTTTAAAGGGAAAAGGACCTATATGCAAAAAATACACAACACACACATACATATAATATATATATAGATATATCTATATCTATCTATCTATATTCTTTTTGTGGTGGCAAAGAATGAGAAATTGAAGGAATGCCCATCAGTTGGGGAATTATTATTGTGCTATAAGAAATAATGAGCAGGGGGTTTCAGAAAAACCTGAAAAGACTTCTATGAACTGTTGTAAAGTGAAATGAGCAGTCAGGAGAACATTGTACATAGTAACAGCAGTATTGTATGAGGATCAACTGTGAATGGCTTGGCTATTCTCAGGGATATAATGATGCAAGATAATTCCAAAGAACTCATGATGAAAAATGCTATCCATTTCCAGAGAAAAGAATTGACGAAGTCTGAATGCAGGTCAAAGACTACTTTTTAAAACTTTCTTTTTTTTTTTTTTGGCTTGTGTTTTCTTTTCAACATGACTAATATGTTTAGTATGATTGCATATATGTAATCTATATCAAATTGCTTCCCTTCTTGAGTGGGGGAGGGGAGGCAGGTAAGGAGAGAATTTGGAACTCAAAACTTAAAAAAAACATGTTAAAATTATTTTTATATACAATCAGAAAAAATAAAAAATGCCATCACATTTTAAGATGAGGCATTCCTTTGTGGAAAAAATCCAGTGAGTTTATCAATGCATGTTATCTGGGACTGAAGCACTGAAGATGAACAATGAGTTGAGTTTACAGTTGAACAGAAGAGAGGGGGCTAGATTGCACTTAAGAGAGAGTCTAGACATAGTATTTCAAGAAATTATCAAGGAAAACTACTCTGATATCCTAGAATAAAAGGGTAAAATAGAAACAGAGAGAATCCGCTGATCAACTTCTGTAAGAGATCCCCAAGTGAAAATTCCCAGGAATATTATAGCCAAATTCTAGAGCTCCTAGGTCAAAGGTGGCGCAGTGAGTAAGAGCACCGGCCTCGGAGTTGGGATGACCCGAGATCAGATCCGGCCTCAGAAAATGAGCACCCACACATAAATAATGACTAGCCGTGTAACCTTGAGCAAGTTACTTAACCCCAATTGCTTTAAAAAAAAAAAAAAAAGAATTTGAATCATGCTCTTAACCACCCCAAACTCCACCTCCTCTTTTCAACTTTAGTATTCTCTTGGTGATGACATGTAGCTGTGAATTTTGTAACATAATAATCTCCAAGGACTCAAAGGGCCACAGAGAGATACACCATGGTTGCATGTACACTATAATATGTTTCCAGTGGTGACTAATGTTGAAGAAGTAGTTTCAGTGTCATTGAGGAAATGTTTGATTGGAAGAGGCGATGGCCTAGGCCTAAAGTGAAAGTGATGCATAATATACACTATCCAATGTCCTGCTTACAAAATGTAACAAGATTTAAAGATTTATAGCTTATTGAACTGATCTGTGGAAGAGAAAGGATAAGAATCATTGAGGATGACCTAGTCTGGACAGGATGTAATTTAGACAGATGGAGGAATGTCCTCATTAATAAAATTAAAGATTCTCTGGAGGATTGAAATATTCAAGGTATTTAACAAAGGTCAGATGTGCATATGAGTGGGTCAAGTCGCAAATTTTATAGTAGAAATGGCTAGGGAAGTCAGATCTCTTCTTGTGTTGTTTGAAAGTTTAAGGAGCAGATTTTATTTTATTTTTTATTTTTTAGTCTTTTTGGAGGGGAGGAGACAGGACAATTGGGGTTAAGTGACTTGCCCCAGGTCACATGGGCTGTTAAGTGTCTGAGGCTGGATTTGAACTCAGGTCCTCTTGACTCCAGGGCCTGTGCTCTATTCACTGTGCCACCTAGCCACCCCTAAGGAACAAATTTTAGATTTTAGTAAGTTAATTTTTTCCTTTGATAATTTACCAAAGTATCTCCAAAAATTATTTTTGCTTCTGCAGAAGTACACTGACTAGACATGGGGGTGTTTTGTTATGGATCATTCAGTGAAAACCCCATATTTCCTCTATCATTTTTATTTAATGTACTTAATTTTATACTAATAAATTGAAGTTAATAGTGTGACTCTTCTGCCTTTTAACTAACCTGGATTAGACAGATGAAGCAATTGTGTTTTGTATTTTATACTTGGAGAGTATCCAGGAATCTTACTTTGGCAAGACCTGAATTTATCAAAGATTTTATAGAATCTGTCTGCTACAAATGATTTCTTTGTTCTAGTTTCCCATCATAACAATTAATCTTAGTGATGATTAATATTCTTTATGTTCTGTCATTATCTAAAGAAAAGCCTTGTTAAACATACTGGGAAGCTGAGAGCACGGTATATGTGTGTTTAATATTAATATGCAACTACTCAGAGAGATGCAGAGTAAATTGAATTAATATTTTCTGGGAGTTTGTGATGTAGTAACTAGCAGAAATCCAAAAGAGAAATGTGTGTTAGTTGAATGCATGAATCAAATGTGCTCTTTGTGAGAGTGTTCCCATGTTTTTTTAATAGCAACTAAAAATTAATGTATAACATTAAGGTGAACTCTTTAAAGATTAAAGCTTCCCTAATGTTGATTTAAAAAATAAATCTGTAGAACAAATGATGGATATGAAGACAGTACTTGAGCTTATCTTTGTCAGAGTTCTGTCCCAGGTTCTCTGTTTACAGTTGCTCAGTGGCTTCCTGCTCAAGGGGAGCTTATTGCCCTAGTCTGAACAGTTGGAGTTTTGGCATGGTTTGCTGAATATTGAGTACACTGGGCAGCAGATTCTGTCAGTAGGCAGCAGGGGTTGGCTCTGTTCCATTATTCAGACCTGATAAGATTCAGTAGCTGTAAGTAAAATTTGGACTTGTTTGTTTTGGAGTAGCTGTGTTTGTGGTCAAATAATCATTGAATGACCGAGCTCCCAATGAGAATTCATAGGGAAGTGTTTGAAAGTGCAAATGTGGTCATAATGCAACTTGGTTAGAAAGGCTTTGGAAGCTTTCCCTTTTTGTTTATCCTGACTCATTTCTACCCTCTCTACGGGTCTTAATGTAAAGATAATGGCCCTGTTGGTAAAACCAGAGCCATTCAACATATTTATGTGCCTTTTTCCTCAGTCTTTTTTGGATACAAAATAATGTCATTTGTCAAGATGATGAGGTGCATATCTTCCAAAGTTTAAAATAAAATTAAATCATCTCATAGGCCAACTTAAGATGTTGCCCATGTTATACAGTGATCTTTCCATCTATTCATTTGTCTTCACTTTTCTGGATGTTTTTCTCAATTCTTTTTGTGTCTACCCAGGGCTTATGTGAGTCCTGAGAAGGAGTAACCCAACATGAATTAAAAAAAAATCCTTCCCTTAGATATCTTTGTAGATTGGGTGGTAATATATAATGAGGTTGTGCTAGTGATATTTAATTGTTATGCATGAGGAGCTGAGCCATTTGTGAGTGATTTTAGAGCTTTCCAAACAAAAATTTGTAATGCCTTTTGTCAAAAAAAGTCTTTTGAGTGTATTATTAACAGAAAGTAACATTCACATTTCTTTCCCATAAGTTGCATATTTTCTTTCATATAGGACTTCTGTCATTCATTCATTAATTTGTTCATAAACTTTATTTATCAAGTGCCTGTTATGGGTATGTAGACATTTCACAGAATTTGAAGCAGAATGTGTCTTTCTTTATGGGTTTAGAGTTGTTAATGGGGAGATACAGCCAACTTGTGAGGTGAAATATTTTTGTTTCTGGTTCCCTTTGAAACCTCATCATTATTGCTAAATTTCACACTGTAGTTTCTTACATTTTTTTTTTAAGAGCTTCCTGCTGTGGAACGTGACATGTCTAGCCCATGGCCTTTGATACAGATAGCTTCCTTGAGTTTAGGATTATAGAGTTTATTTTTTCCTCATTGAAGTATTTAATATCTTTGGTGCTCAATGAATCTATATAATACACTGGGAAAGCATTGCATTGAAGCCATTTGGAAACAGTCATTTTGAAGAAGCACCATTATCCTTTGCTTATTACTTGGGATTCAAACTATAATTTGTCATTTACAAAATAATGGTCATAACTTTTCTACAAATAGTCATGTTTTTGTCATTATTGGTTAATCTTCTAGTCCCTGTAGTATGCTTGTTCTTGCTTAACACTGCTAACATGCTAAGGTAATTCCTTGGTAACTACTTTCAAATTTACCAATGGGTTTGGGAATTTCCTCTACTGATGCAGATTGCACTCCACCCATACCTCCTCATCCTTTGTAACTCCTGTCCTCTCATGAGTTTACCATATGTTGTCCCCTCAATGTACCGGAAGCCTTCTTTGCTTTCACTTGACTTCATGAAGATACTAGAGAAGCATTGTTGCTGTCTATTTCTCGCCCCTTCATGTGACCAGCCCATGATCTGTTCCTATCAGAATTCTATGATGATATTTTTTAATCTTTTTTTTTTTTTTGCTTTTTGGAGGGCAATTGGGGTTAAGGAACTTGCCCAAGGTTACATGGCTAGGTTTTTGTTTGTGTGTGTTAAGTGTCTGAGGCCAGATCTGAACTCAGGTCCTTCTGACTCCAGGGCCTGCGCTCTACTCACTGCGCCACCTAGCTGCCCGGATGATATTTTTTTTACTCTTCTTTTTCTTCATAGTTTCTTTATATGTTGCAGTCTTCTCACACTCACCATACACCTTTCTGTTTTCCTCCTGTGTTCTGTGTTCTTTGTCCCTGCCAAAGCCAGCCCCTCTATATGCCCTTCATCCCATCTTTTTTCATCTCTCAGGCAGATTGTGGCTTCAAGTCATTTCTCCATCTTCATCTTAACCTCTCCCTATTTACTGGTTTACTGGTTCTTTTTTTTTTTTAAGCTTTCTTCAAACATAACTGTCATTCCTATCTTAAAAAATGTTTATTAGTCCCAGCGAGTTATCATTCTGTGTCTTTACTCCCTATCTTTGGAAAACTACTTGAAAAAGCTGTCTATACTCATTGTTTCCACTTTCCTCCTCACAAGAAGCCCTCACCCTTTTGTAATTTGGCTTTTTACCTCATTACTTAAACTGAAATTCTGTCTCCAGAATCATCAGTGATTTCTTAATTGTAGAATCTGATACTTTCCCTCCCTTTCTTCCTTCTTGATCTATCTGCTGTTAATGATCTCCTGTCTAATCACTCCTAATGTTCTTTTGTTCTCTTATCATCTATATTATGCCACTTAACTATTATTGCCACTAAAAGAATGTGTTCTTAACCCTCTTTTCCTCTCTCGATATACTCTCTCAGTGACCTTATTAGCTCCCATAGGTTTATTATAATCTCTATGCAGATAACTCACAAGTCTCTATATCTAGCATAATTTCCTCCCCTAAGTTTTAGTCCCAAATCACTAATTGAATACTGGACACATTTAACTGGATATCTTGGATATATTTTAATCTCAACATATATGAAACAACTCCTTATCTTTCCTCTTAAAACCCACCCTTCTTCCAAAAGTACTTTATTTCTGTTAAAGGCACTATACTTTTAGTTTCATAGGTTCATCAGTTAGCATTATCTTCAATTTCTCACTCATTTACCTCAAATAGCCAAATCTACACAACATATCTCACATCTGACTCATTCTCAGAACCCAGAGGGAGTTTCCATTTTTGTTCAGGCCCCCATCACCTCTTGCCTATATTTTTGTCTACTAATAGGACTCTTCCAACTACATTTGTTCCTCTACACTGTTGCCAAAATGTTTTTCTTTAACAGTGTATTTGACCATGACACTTCTTTACTTTTTTTAAAAAATATTTTATTTTTTCTCCAGTTACATGTAAAGACAATTTTTAACATTCATTTAAATTTTTTTTGAGTTCCAATTTTCTCTCCCTCCTTCATCTCTCTCTTCCCTGAGACAGCAAATAATTTGATATAGATTATACCTGTTCAATCATGCAAAACATATTGCCATATTAGTCATGCTGTGAAAGACGCAGACCCAAATGGGGGAAAAACTATGAAAAAACTACAGAAAGTGAAAAATAGTATGCTTTGATCTACATTCAGACTCTATCATTTCTTCCTCTGGAAGTGGATAGCATTTTTCATCATGAGTCCTTTGGAATTGTCTTAGATTATTATATTCCTGAGAATAGCTAATTCGCAGTTGATCATCATACAGCATTGCTATTACTGTGTACGATGTTCTCTTGGTTCTGCTCATTTCACTTTGCACCAGTTCATATAAGTCTTTCCAGGTTTTTATGAAATCATTCTGCTCATCATTTCTTATAGCACAGTAATATTTACTGCAACTTGTTCAGCCATTCCCTAATTGATGGGCATCCCCTCAATTTCTAGTTCTTTGCCAACACAAAAAGAACTGCTTTAAATATTTTTGTTCAAATAGGTTGCTCCCCCCACTCGCCTTTTAAATCTCTTTGGGATACAGACCTAGTGACACTCCGTTACTTAATAAATTCCTGAGGCCCCCTATTGCCCTGGGATAAAATATAAACTCCTCTGTATAGCTTTTAAATCCCTTTACAAACAGGTATCCACTTCTTTTTTCAGTCTCATTTCACATTATTCCCCTTCATGCTCTCTGAGAATGGTCTAGCCAAACTGATCTTCTTTGTCCCTTTCTTAAGATGTTCTGTCTTCTATCTCCATACCTTTTCACTGATGGTCCTTTCTCCCTACAATGTACTTTTTCTTCATTTCCACCTCATACAATTCCTTTCTTTAAGATTCAACTTAAGTATCATTTTCTTCCTGAAGCCTTTCTTGATCCCTTCAACTGCTAATGCCTTCCTTTCCAAACTATGTTGGATTTTTTGACTTTGTATTTGTGTTTATTCTCTGTACATTTTGAATATACATATATACATATGTATGTATATATGTACTTACTCTTTTCCCCATTAGCATATAAGCTCCTTAAGAGTTGTGATTGTTTTGTTGTTTTATATTCTCTGCCTAACATGGTACCTGGCATGTAATGGATATTTAAAAATGCCTTTTGATTGGTCGATATATCAACACTACTACTGGTAGTAAATATGGGCTTTTGCTTTTATTGAGGGAATGTTGGGATTATTAAATGAGTTTTGCAATTACTTCAGAGTAATTCTGCTTTTGTCCTCTTTTGCTCAACTCCTTATTGTCTATCTGTCCTAAATAAGTATATAAATAGACATATTCATAGTTCTTCATCCAAATGCATGATGTAATCTGGGCAAAATTCTTCATTCACTTGGTCTTTCTTAAGTTGGAGGTCATGTCAAATTCCTTTGAGTGATTTTGACTGATGTCATTACAATAACATCCATATCTAGAGAATTTCAGTATCTTTGGGGAACTCCTCTTTTACTTACACTCTGTCCTGGAACTCTTTTTGATTGTGGGCACATCCATTTGGTGAGCTTACATCTCCTTGTTTTATGCCTTGTCTGATCTTTATGATCAGTGGGTAGTTGAACTGGTATTTTTCTCTTCTTTTATCTTTGAGTAAAACTTAAATAATTGGAAGAGAGACATTTTGTGGAAAAAAGCTTGTAAGACAGCATTTTGTTTTATTGAATCAGATGCTTTTTTTCTAACCAACAAACAGTAATTACTTGGGAATCTTATATTGTCTACATCTTTCAATCAATTGTGAAATGATAAAGATGTGGTCCATTGTTGCATATTGCTCATGAAAGCCTGCTTATCCCCTACTTATTCCCTTATCAGGTTTGCCCTAAATTCCTGTACAGATTCCTCATGAAAATTTTGTATAAATTGGAGAGTATGGTTATTGGTGTTCTCTTGACTGACTTATTTAGAAATTCACCTTCTGACACCATCTATAGTGATTCCTCAATGCCCTCACTATTGTGTCACCTCCAGCATGGATCTTCTCTATATACTTTGTCCCGGCAGGTAGTTTTCCCATCTAGATTTCTTTCATACCATTTTCACCTGCTCTGTCAGCACATCTGGGACTCTGGGACATTAGGATCCACGCTGTATGGTTCCATTGCCCTTGATGGACAAAAGTTTATTAAAATATTTGCTATCAGTGTTTTCTTATTTTACTTCTGTCTATTGTTCTCCTTCTACTTTTGTCTTTAAATGTCATTAGTATTACTTTGCATAGTTAACTATCTTGTCTTTTCTTGCTTCTATTTCTGAGACTATATGACTCCTAATTATTCATAACCCTTCTTCATGAGATTTTATAAAAAAGTTTATCTTCCAACTTGTTAGCCATCTCTCCCTATTTGGGCAAATGTCTGCTGACTTAATTATTTTCTGGTCTCTTTTGGTCTCCTTGTGGCAATTAATTTACATTGGTTAAATTTCTGTAATAAATTATTATAATCAGTTTCAGTGCCTTTTCTCTTGTCCAAAATATTCTTTACATGATTAATACTACTGTAATAATTATCAAATGGGCTAGAAAAATTGGAAATCACCATCATAGTATATTATTTGGATAAGGAATATTTTGGAAGGTATAGAAATCAGGCATTTTGAATACAAGCTTGTCTGCTTCTGTTCCAGGGAGCTTTGTTCAGTGTAGAAAATCACCCATTCAAAAGCCAGTGAAATGTCAACACACTTTGAAAAGAGGTCATTTTATTGATGGGAAATTTCTTATATAAAAATTGAAACCCTTTAGGGAATTTTTGTGAAATTTTTAGGTTCCAAGCACTTGGTTGTGATTAGTTTTCCAGGGAAAATAAGCAAAACTAGGTCATACTTAGTGAGGGCTTGTTTTGGGAATGTTTGTGAAATGATTTTCGTGACTTTGAATATTATTGTGCTAAATGTTCCTCTGTATTTAGGTGGGGTCCATCAAACTGTTTGTGGATGCATGCAGCTGTCTGTAAATCGACCAGTTTCTACATAATGAGGAATAAAAGCAAAAAGTCTAAATTTCTGGGGAGAATTCTATGAGATCTTGAGCATCTTCTTTGTATTGTGCTCCAAAGGACTTGTGATCATTAGGAAAAACCCCAGAATATGTAGTAAGCCTTGCTAAAATATCGCTGTGATCTCTGCTTCAGGATAATTGCTTCACTGGTCTATGATTCAGAAGATTGAACTCTATGTTTAAATTTCCACTGGTAAACAAGAGAACAACTTTCCTTTTTAATCTCCCAAAGAACCTCACAGCAGTATAGTTGAAATTCCAGGTAATCTGGCAGCTCTTGAGAATGTTGTTTCCCCACAGCAACAAAAACTTTGGTATTGAATCTCTGTTTTGTCAGTTATAGTGAACATTAAGCAGGAGTTTATGACTGTGGTTAAGGAAATTTTGACAGTTGTTAATATCATTAAATGCCTGGTTTATGTCTAGTCCTGCAGTGGGTGATTGGAGGGAATGTAAAAGAAATACAGGACACAATCTCTGCCTTTGAGGAAATTGTAATAAATCAGACAGACAAAACAATCAAGATATTTATAGATTTCTAGTTTGGTATTTGAATTTTTTCTTTCCTGATTATTTTGGTTCATCTTTCTTTATGGTATAGCCATTTTATGTTAGGAAAAAAATAGTTGTGATTAAGAAAAACAAATGGTTTGCAGATCAAGCTGAATTGGACAAATACCATATACATGTATGTTAATTATTCTGTTAGCGTTTGTGACAGTCAGTATATTAACAGTAGCTAATAAAAGCCTCATGCCACAGTGGTAATATACTGAAACCTCTCTCTATTTTTATTGAAATATGAGACAATATAATACAATGGAAATGGCACTAAAGTTGGTGTCACTGGACCTAAAATTTGAATCTCATCTCTGCCACTTAATTCCTATGTGACCTTAGGCAGGTGATTTAGTTTCTTTGGTCCTCTATCTCTGCATTTTTAAAATGAGGTGGTTGGACTAAATAATTTATAAAGATTCTTCTAGTTCTAAAACTCTATCTGTGAAACATTCTAATAGATTGAGAAGTTATTAAATCAGATGTCAAATTGGTAGTCAAATTTAGATTTAGGCTCAAATCTCATCTTGCTATGTATTTCTTATTTTATCTTGAAAAAATAACTTTATTTCCCTGGGCCCTACTTTCCTCAGATACATGATACTGACTTTCTAATATGGGACCTTTTGGTTGTAAAGCTGGCCTGATGATTTCCTTAGATTTCTAGAAAGTTTTATCTTTATGATTGGTCAGCAAAAGAGTGCAGTATCAGAGTTGCCCACCAGGTGGTATTTTACTTGAGTCACCAGCCCAGCCTTGACAGTTCATTTTGATGGTGCTTGCTGGATATAGCACTTTTTTGATAGGCTGAATTATGCTTTCTTGCCTGCAAATGCCTAAACTGTTCCCTCTCCTTCTAAGCCCCTGGAGGAGGAGGGAATTCTGAAGCAGATTTGATTAATCCCATGTCTGATGCATCTGATTGAAATTGTGTGATAGACCCCTTTGGCAATCTGTTGAAAGCTGTGGGCCTCTTCTTAGAATGATGTTTTAAAATAATTGAAGGTAATGGTAAATTTCAGTTAGTTTAATTAAAATAAAGATGCCTTTTTCCTCCACCTAAGTTCCTGGCCTCCGGGTTAAGAACCTCTGATCTAAGGAACAAAATGATACATTACTCAATATGCTGCAATTTAAAATCTGCTGTCCATACCTTGCTCAGAATGCCTGCCCTGTCCGGTTCTACTCCCTCCTTTCACTTCTTACTAGATTCAGAGATCACATTATTTACTGTAGAGAGAATGAAATGAAAAAGGAATTAGACCAAATCCTCTCGCATAGAGACTTTAATTTCCTGCTTCCTTCTGACTCCCCTTCTGTATCCTCCCTCTAGCCCTCCAGAATTCTGAAATTCCTTATCTGATCATAATCTATTGACTTTCTACTTCTCTTTCTTACCATATCATATCCTTTATCTATACCATGACCTCCAATTCCTTGACCTCTTCGATCTGTCCTAGGCCCTCACCTGGGAGTATTAGCCACTCTCTCCGCCTTTCCTCATCTTGATCTCTTGGGGATCCATTATTCTCTTTTCTTGAGTTTCCAGCCCCCTTAACATATCACCAGTTGTGCTGTGCCAGTCCTTAGCCTTGGCTCACTCTCACGATCCTCTGCCTTTACTCCTACACACGTGCTGTTCAATGAAAGTGGTGGAGAGAATCATGCGACCATTCTATCATCCTACATCTCTTCTGCCCTCTGTGGCTAATCTCCTGGAGAAGGCTGTCTCCAGTAGGTGCTTCTACTTTTCTTCTTACCCTCTTAACTCCCTTTAATCATAAAATAAATAAAATAATAGACTAGCTGCTCTCCAAAGGTCCCTGCCAACTCTTAATCCCATTATCCTACTTCCGTTATTTTGCATCCCTTGAATCATTCTTGCTTTCATGTATATGGCTTTTATTTCTTAAGAATCTCTTCTCTCAGGCATACTCCAATTCTTATTAAGGTGCCTGCTGAGATTTTGTTTCCAAGGGTCTCCAAGGGACAGTTGTCCCTGTTTCTGCAGCCTTAGCCCCAGATTCATATCTCTCAGGACTAAAAAGAGACCACATAGGACTGCAAAATGCTCAGGTGAAGTTTAGACTGGGAGGTCACAGTTGAGGAATAATGAAAGGAAGTAATCTTTCATTTCTATTCAGGTCTTTAATGGTGGCGAATCCTAGTGTAGGCTGAGCATGATTTTTGCATTGTCATGATTCTGTACATGAAAATTTTGCTTTGACGTAGTAGTACTAGTGACTACTGGGCTGTCTGGAAGTGATTCCCTGGTCTCTTAGGAATTAAATCTCCTTTCATATGTATAAATCACGTGATCTAAATTTTGAGGTCTTTATGAAAACATTTCTTCTAAACCTGCCCTATTTTCTTTTCCTTCTCTTCCTCATCTCATTTTTTGTCCTCTCTTTCTTTTGAGAAATTTATCCTGTTCTTTGGTAGCACACTGAGAAGCAGTGTGGTAGAGTGGATACAGTGAAAAAGATCTGGGTTTAAGCCCAAACTCAGATACTAACTCCCTGTGGAACATGGGCATATCATTTAACCACCCAGTGGGCTTCACTTTCCTCATTTATAAGATGAAGGAGTTAGATTTGATGGCCTCCAAGGTCTCTTGCAGCTCTTCATCTGTGATTCCATAAGTAGAGTTACATATTGGAAGCACTTTCTGTCCCAGTGGCCCCTTTGATTGGATGGCTTCTTCCAGAACCTCCATTTAAGGAGGGTGACTAGTATTGCTTCATTCCTCTCCAGTCTGCCCTCTGGACCTTTTCTGTCATGCCTCTGTGCCCAGTTCCCTCTTTCCCCCCTATTTTCTCCTCCTTCCTAGTTTACCTTTATGTGTTGTCTTCACCATTAGAATTAGTTCCTTGAAGAGAGGACAGTCTTTCTTTCTGCTTGTCTTTGTATTTCTAGCACTTAGCACAGTGTTGGCATATAATAAATGTTTAAAAATACTTGTTGACTGCCTGGAGTCCTGCCTCCATTATTTTCTGGTCTACCTCTTACTGCTCCCCCCCCCCCCCATTTTTAATATAGGGACGTATTAAAATGCTCTTTTTCTTTTTATTATTATACCCATTGAGTTCACAAAAGTCATTCTCTGGATAGTTGCAGATGAGCATTGTGATGCATATTATTCTTGCTGTATCTAGTCTCCATATTTCTAGGATCATTCATGTTTATTTTGAAATTTAGTTAGGGGACTGTAGTAATAAATTTTAAGAATGAGAGGTAAATTTTCTGGGTGGTAGATGAGAACACCATAGGCAAATTACTCCCCGAATACTACTGTTAGCAGGTTCTTAGGAACTTTATTATAGAAATCACTATTTCTGCTTCTTGGTTTTCCTAGGTTATTTTCCAATATTGATATGTTTACCTGCATATCAATATGAGAAAGGAATCTACTCCCAACATACTTTCCAGTTCACCTCAAAATAAAACATATGAAGGGAAAAAAAAGATCCGTAGGTAAAGATGATTTGTGCTCAATATTATATGCAATGAAAGGAAAATTATTCAGTATTTTGAACAGAAAACTTAATAAAATGTAGATGAAAAAACAGATCATCAATTTGATCTTAGTATTTGTATTGGGAGAACAGGTTCTGCTTATATAATCAGAATTTCTCTTGCAATACCTAGAAACCTCAGAAAATAGAACAGCCAGAGTCTTGTTCAGGATCAAGCATTCAAGTTAAGGGTTTAGAAATCAGCAATGTTGCTTTTTCATATGACACAATTCTGTATGTGAAGGAAGGTCAAGGAACATACAACATTGTCATATTCTCTTCTTTGAAAATATGCCATCAGGTTATGAATAAAACCAGATGTAATTTTTGAATATTTATTTCCTAGTATTCAATTCTTTGGTCTTTTATTCTTGTCCTCCCACGTCCATCAGACAAAAGTTTCATTAAACAGGTGAGCCTTTCATGGTTCCTGACAGTTAAGAAATGTTAATTTTGTCGAACAGAAGCAGACAGAATTTCAGTCTTGGACCCTTTATGTCATATATACTGTCTTCAGGCTGCAGTAAAGGAATTGGCATTTTACGGTGGCCCTATAGCATTGTTTTGCTCCATTTTCCATATGATTCAATGTGGACTGGTACCTGATGGTGCCTTTCAGGCACTCCCTGTTTCCTACCTCATCATATGGCCTCTTGGATCTCATCCTCCTTGACCTTTCTGTTTCCCTTGTCACTGTTGACTATCTCATTTCTTGATACTCTTCCCTCCCTTAGTTCACTTGACTTTGTTCTATGCTTGCTGTCCTTATGTACATCTCTATCCAGTGCTTTCTTTTCCATATTCTTTATTGGATCTTCTTTTTCTCTTTATTCCTGGAGTTTGGACATAACCCAAGGTATTGCCCTTTGCCCTCAGATCTTCTCCCTCCCCAGGTTCTCCTACTTGAAGATTACATATATCCCCATTGACTCCCTAATCTTTATTTCAAACCCTACTCTCCATATGGAGACCTTTCTACCATATGACTTGAGCTTTTTTTTTTTTTTTGTCTTTATTTTGAAGTATTCCCCTTTGTCTTTTCCTATGTACACTACATTTTCAAATGCAACACTAGTTATTTCTTGATTTCATTATGTCTCTTTTTCTTTTCATTTCTATGCGAGTCTTTTGAAATTCTCACTGCTTCCTCTCCTCCTGCCTTACTCTCCAGGCTCTTAGTCTAACTGTTGGATCCTTCTTGAATATTTATCATATTCTAACTCTTATTAAATTTATCCAGGTATGTGCCTTATTGCCCATACTAGATAAGAATGATAAGTACCCCATTTACAGTAGGAACTATGCTGTTTTTCATTTTTTTACTCACAGATCCTACCTAACACAGTATTCTGCACATAGCAGTAAATGAATTTAATTGAATTGCATTGTTTTGACCCAAGTAGCGATCTAAATGTGACTGGTCATGAAGTTTGGGCCTTTTCTATCATAATACCTTTGTAGTTACTTTAATTTCATTTCTCCTTCAAAAAGGACCAAATAACTACTATCTACTGTTTTCCTAAGCATCTCACTATCCCCTCCTGTCAACAGAGGACCTTGTCTTATGCTTTTCTGAAAAAATGGTGGTCATTTCACCATGAACTCTTCTCCTCTATTCTACATATCATAACCCCTTGTTATCATCTTTCATTCTCTCCTCCTTTACTCCAGTCTCTGGTAAAGATTGTCCACTATCCTGGTAATGGCCACCTTTTTTACTTATGTTTTTCCTCCTTCCCTAATCATTCTTTCCTTCTTCCTGATCTTTAGTCTCTCTCTACCCTATCATATATGCACCCTCCCCTCTCCCTATTAAAAAAAACAAACAAAGCAAAACCCCCCAAAATCCTTTCACTACATCCTGCTTTTCCCTCACATTTTTGTCTGATTTGGCCCTTCTCTACCAACAAACTAGAAAAAAAAATCTTTTCTTAACTCCACTTTTTTTCATACATTCTCAACTCCTTGTAGTCTGACTGTTGTACTTCAGTATGCAATTGAATATTTTGCCCCCAAGGTTACCAATAGTTTCTTAATTTTTAAATTTAATGTCCTTTTTTCAGGACTCATTCTTGTTGACAAGGGTTACTAGGTGGCATTGTGGATAGAATGCTGGGCCTTAAGTTAGGAAGACCTGAGTTCAAATAAAGCCTCATACACTTTCTACCTTTGTGACCCTTGGCAAAACACTTAACTTCTCTTTGCCTCAGTTTCCTCATGTGTAAAATAATAGCACTTACTAAGGGTTATTGTGAGGATCAAATGAAATAATTATAAAGCATTTAACATGGTGCCTGGGATATAGTGAGTGCTCTTAGCTATTATTATTATTTATCAGTATAGCATTTGACAGTGTTGGCCACTGTTTCCTTCCAGATATTCTTTCCTTCCTTGGCTTTTATAACACTATTCTCTTCTGAGCCTTCTCAGTATCCTTTCCTGGATTGTAATTCATGGCCATGTGTGTCCCTGATAGTTCTGTCCTGGGCCTTCTTCTTTTCCTTCTCTACATTATCTGTCTTGGTGGTTTCTCCAGCTCCCATGTGTTTAATAGTCATCCAGATATCCAGTCCTAACCTCCCTCCTGAGCTGCACTTCTGAGTCATCTGTTGTGCTTCTCCATCTGGATGTCCCACAGGTGCCTCCAATCTCAACGTGTTCACAGTGGAGTTTATCATGTCCCTCTTCTTCCCTGGTCCCCTCGACAAGTTTCTTTCTTTTGAGGATACTACTATTCTTTGTAACTTTAGAGTTACCCTCTCCTTCCTAGCCTTCCCTCCCTCCCTACTGCCTTGTGCCAGGTCTGATTGAATACAGCCACAATATATTTCTCTCCAATTAATACAACCACTACTCACATTCAGGCCCTTATCCGACTATTACAAGTCTCCTACTTGAATTCTAGCTTTCAGGCTTTTTTATCCTTTTAATCCATCCTCTGACAAAGGTGCCAACATAATCTTCCTGAAGCACATGTCTCACCATATCACTCTCATATTCAATAAACTTCAGTGATTTTCTATTGTCTCTGGGATAAAGTGAAAACTTCTTAATTTTCCATTTAAAATTCCTCACAGTCTGGCTGCAGTGTACCTTTCTGGGTTTATTTATTATTATTTCTCTTCTCCTATTCTCCTTTCTTGCCAAACTCCCTCCTTGTGGTTCTTCATTACCTTCCCTCTCCCCATGTCTTTGCACAGGCTATTTTGAATGCCCTCCCTCTTCACTTCTGCCTCTTAGAATCATAGATTTAGAGCTGGATGAAATCTCAGAGTCCATTAAGTCCAGCCCTATAGAAGTCCAGCCTTCCCCAACTATCGCACAGTAGAGTCAGCACTTGAACCTGGGTCTTCCGAGCACCCAGTTCTGTGTTCTATCCAAAACGCCACACTACATCATGAATCCTTGGGCTTTCTAAAAACTCAGCTCACATGGCAACTCATGAACAGCTTTTCCTAGTTCCCCTAGTTGTTAACATGAAATTTTTTCTTTCTCAAACTATCAGGCATATGCTTATCTACTTATGTGTTATATCCTCTCTGGGGAATGTAAGTTCTTCAAAAGAACTTTTCACTTTGTCTTTATTACCAGTGCCTACTATAACAACTAGCACATTGCAAGTAGCTAATAAATATTCATTGTATTTGTACTGTACTGGAGCTGTGGTTAGGGAATTAGATTCTGGAAAAGTTGAACCACCTAAAATTTTGCTAATATATAGCCTCTACCGAATTACCATACTGACAAGACCCATAAAATTTAGGCTATTTGAGGGGTAGATACGAGGAAAAGAAGATCATATAGCAGGAAGATCATTAGTTCTGGGGCCCAAGGACCTGATTTCAAATACTGCTTGTCATTCTTACTATGTGATATCAACAAACATTTATCTACCTGTGTCTCAGTGCCTTCACCTATAAAACAAGAGGGTTGCCTTCTGAGGTCTCTTTCAACTCTAGATTTATGGCCCTATAATCTTAAGTAAGACAGAATAAAGTTAATTTTTTTTTCAAGTGGGACTAGTATTAACCATTATGATTTCTAGATTTTCTAAATTCTTTGTTCATTATTTTTGCCTCCTTTGTGATTTGGCAATAAAACCTTTTAAAATGTCTAAAATAAGAACTGTATACTAGAGTCAGGGTAGAATAAAAAGGTCTACATCCCTTCCTAAGTCTGGTGCCAGGAACTTGGGTTTTGAGAAAAAGTGATGGTGATGGTAGCTGCAAAACCATTCAGAGCCACTAGTAAAGTAGAGTATGCTAGTTGCTGAAAAGGTGGTGTTTTGGGGTGCTGTAGTAAATTCCATAGAGGTAAATTTTGGCACGACATGAAGAAAGACTTCTTACCTAGTATCGTGGATATTTAATTTGGTCTGGATTTATACATGGAATTTTGAGGGAGGGAAGATACTCCTTCGTACATTTTCTTAGTTGATTTTGGGTACCTTGAATATAAAGGCTCTCATATATCTTGTTGCTTTATTTTTTCCTTTAAAAGTATCTGTCTTTATATATCAATCATTACAGAGAGCATCAAAATGCCTAAATTTCAGAGAGCGAGTGACTGTTTTTTGTGATACCTATTTGATTCAATTTGACTCATTTAAGCAAAGTTGGATGAAATTCCTGCTGACTGTAAGGAATTGTGCTAGTTGCAGATACAATGATGAAGAAAGCAAATGTTTGGGGCGGCTAGGTGGTGCAGTGAGTAGAGGCCCTGGAGTCAGAGGGACCTGGGTTTGGATCCGGCCTCTGACACTTAACACACACAAACAAAATCCTAGCAGTTTGACCTTGGGCAAGTTACTTAACCCCAATTGCCCTCCAAAAAACAAAATCAAAAAAAAAAAGAAAGAAAACAATCAAATGTTTTAGCCTTAAGGAATTTACAGTGTTCCAGGAGAGATAAGACAGACATATAAATCACTATAGTGCATATCATAACTTTCTTTAGGACCAGAACTCTGCTTTTAATGGTATAGAAACCTCTCAATAAGGATGCTTCCTTGACTAATGCAGATCAGCATTTCCTCTGCAACTTATAGTCTTAGAGAGTTGCCCGGACTTTGAAAAGTTAAGTTACTGAAACTGTCAGATGGCCTGCAGATGTCAGAGGTGGGACTTCCACCCAGGTATTTCTGACTTCAAAACCAATTCTAAGTGCTCGCCTTGTTGTCCTTCTGTGAGAACATATGTGCGAGATGCAGGGAAAATGAAGTGAGAGAAGCTCTTCCAAGAGAGATCTGAGAAGCTTTCATGGAGGAGGGCGCACCTGAGCTAGACCTTGAAAGATAGGAAGGATTTCTCTAGTAGAGATAAAGGGAAGAACATTTCAGGCCTGGGGGAATTATAGCTTGATAGTTGGCTGAAACCATGACACGAGGTAAGGTTGAAAAGGATGCTATAGAATAAATCAGAGAATGGAGGGAGCTTCAAACCTGAACAAAATCTCTTTGCCAGAAGTGGCCTTCCGGCTTTTGCTCGTAAGAGGAATTCACCTTTGGATATTTTTCTTGGTTTCAAGCCAAAGTTTACCTGTTCGTAACTTAGGATCATAGCTTTAGAGCTAAACGGTACTTGTGATGTCATCTGGTCAAATGGTACCTCAGAAGAGGAGGCGTATTAACTTCGAAAGCCACAAACTAACATTGTTCATGTTGCATTGTATTTTTGTGTATTAAATGTCTCCTGATTACATTTCAATCTGATTTGAGTTTTTTAGACTGTGTGTTTATGCCTCTAGTCCAGGGGTGAGGAGCTTGTGACCTCAAGGCCACATGTGGTCTTCTAGGTCCTTGGGTGTGGCCTTATGGCTAAGTCCAAGTTTTACAGAATAAATACTTTCATTAAGGGAATTTGTTCTGTAAAGTTTGGATTCAGTCAGAGGGCCACACTTGAGTACCTAAGGGCCACATGTAGCCTTGAGGCCACAGGGTCCCCACTCCTAGTTCAATCTCCTCATTTTATAGAAGAGGAAAATGAGGCTAAGTGAAGTTAAGTGACTTACTCAAGGTCATAAATCTCCAAGGTATTAAGGGGCATGACTAGCCTTTGAGCCCAGGTCCTTTGACTCCAAATCCATTGCCTTTCACTGTACAATACTGCCTCATTGTTCCTGGTTCTGATCTCATGGACTAAGCAGCATAAATCTAATTCTTCTTCTGTGGGACAGCCCTTTAGATGCTTAAATACAACCCTCATGCCCTCCCTAATTTTTCGTTTCTTTTACCATGCTGTTCATATAGCATAGAAACATCAGTAAAGGAAGGATTCTCCAGTAAAGTAAAGAATCACCACCCTGAGCCTTTTCTGGACATTGGCCTGTTTACCAGTATCTCTCCTCAGGCTGAATATAGGTCATATGTATTCTGACCTGGACAGAGTATACAATGAGATTTTCCAATACTCTTGAACCCTTTGCCTCTCTTGTGGGAGCTTAAAATATATTATTTTAAAATTTTGTTATTTTTTTGTGTCAGTTTCTCATTACTGACTCATGTTGAACTTGGGGTCCACTAAAACCCCCAAGAACTGCTGTCTAGTTATATTTCCTCCATCTTATACTTTCTCAGTTAATATTTTTGAATCCAAGTTGAAGATTTACAAATCTGGTAAGACTGCCCTCCATGCCTTTAACTAAGATATGGAAGGCCAAGATAGGTTCTAAGTTGACATTAAACTATTTGTTCCTACTCTTTGGTTCCCATTGTTCAGTCAGTTTTCATTCCACCTTGTTGTACTGTCATGTAGCCTACATATTGCCATATTTTATGTAAGAATAACTTGTGATACTTTGTCATATACCTTCTAGAGTCCCACTAAACTGTATGTGCAGTGTTGCCTTGAACTTTCTATCTAGCATCCCTGCTGATAAATGAAATGAGGTTAGTCTGGTATGACTTATGTTTCATGAAGTTATCCTGGCTCTTTTTGATTGGACAGTTTCTTTTTCTGGATGTCTGTTGTTCTTTTAATTAACCATTCAAGAACTTTGCCAGGAATTAATATGAAGTGTAGGGGGCCTAGAATTTGTAAACTAATTTTTTTCGCTTTGCTGAGAAATGAGACATTTGTTCTTTCCTGGTTCTCAGGTACCTTTTCTCTCCTCCAGTATCTTTCAAGGGTTCCTGACTGTGGCTTAGAAATAATATCTGCTAGTTCTTCTGGAATGCTGGGATATAGTCTGTCTGTGCCTGGTGAGGTGGTAGTATGCAGTGGATAGACTACTGGACTTGAAGTCATAAGACTGGGGTTTGAATCCTAGCCTTGTCTCATAGTAATTGTGTGACATTAGGTGAATCACTCATCCTTTCAGGGCCTTAGTTTTATCAGGATATTGGACAAACTGACTTATAAGTTTCCTTTCACCTCTATGTTTATGAAAATTATGACTTGAATTCATTTAGGGTAGGTAACTACTTGTTGCTATCTCCCTCTTTATTAACTAGGATTTCAATTTGTTAATGTGTTTTTGTTCTGTTCTTTCCAATTCAAAGATTTTTATTCTTTCTAGAGAACAGAAAAGAAAAATAAGACTTGAACAGTCCCATCTACTCTGTTGCCCATAATCATCATTCTGTTCATTCTATCAGTCTTGCCTCTTCTTTGCTTTATTTTTCTATGCCAACACTTTCAGAATTTTCATTTTGTTGTCTTGTTTCTCACTACTCTTGTTCTTCTAGAGCTTTAGTGCTGCTGACAGTATTCTTATGAGTATGCATGCCTTTTATTCCATCAACTGCTGTTTTTAAAGGATATCATATGATATATTTATATTTATATTTTTATTTAAATTTAAATATTTATATATTTATATTTTTATTTAAATTTAAATATTTATATATTTATATTTATTTAAATTTAAATATTTATATATTTATATTAACAACCATATAGAAGTTGGTTAATGAGTTACTTGTGCATTCTCATCAATCTCTTTAGCTTTTTTTCTCCTTATCAGAATGTTTCTCTTTAGAATTTCATTCTTGAGAGCTTCTCATCTTTTCTGTGTTGACTTTACAGAATTTTATACTTTAGAATTTAATTCAATTCAACAAAAGTGCATTAAGCAACTCCCTTGTGTCAGACACTGTTCTAGCTACTTCGGATGCAAAGATAAAAGACTACTCCATCTTAACCTTGTGGTGGAGAAGGCATAGTCTGATATGCACCCTAGAATTTGGGAAAACAGATTTCAGAGGGTTTAGAGAAATGATAGGTAGGAGAGTTAGCCTGGTATAGTAAATAGAGCTCTGGACTATGAGTTAGGAAGACTCATGATCCAATCTTAACTCTGATATGTATTAGTTTTGTCATCCTGGGCACGTCATTTGACCTCTTGGGGCCTCAATTTTCTCATCTGTAAAATGAGGGGATTACATTCAGTCACCCCATGGTCCCTTCTCTATATATTTGATCCTGTGAATAGGGCTGTCTACATTGTTCTCTTGCCTTTTTATCCTCACTCCTCTCTGTATTAAGCATAGGGAGATGTGAAAAAACGTTTTAATTGTTTTTAGTAATATGCCCCATTAGTTCACAAAGGCCATTCCCTGACCAGATAGAGGTGAGCATTGTGATGCAAGGAGAAAGTAACAGAATTTGTGATACCTTTTTCTAATTTCTCCTCTTTTTCATCTAGGTAATCTTCAGTATACTTCAAAGATAATGTCAATTCTGTTTCTATTTTTGTTCATTTCTTAATCAAATGCTTTCTGCTATGCATTTTATCTTTGGTCCTTGGATTTCCTCACCTGAATTTTTTTATTTTTAATTTTTTTTCCAAATGAAAACCCACATTTTATCCCTCTCATCTCCTTCCCTACTCCCTTGCACTTACCTGTTCTCTTCCTTTTAAATGAAGTATACCCTATTACAGCCACATTCCAGCCATGTGTTCTATTCCTCTAGTCTCATAGTTATGAGGTCAGATCTGCCTCTTTGTCACAGTCATTAGTTCATCTTTCTTTTCACCCATATGTTATGTATTTATTTATAGAAATATGGGGACATGAATTTTATTTCTGGGACCTTTCTTGGATTTTGTCCCTTGCAGATTTCTCTTTTTACTGTTAATCTTATTTCTACATTGTAGCTACTGTCTTTGGCTTTGTGAATAAGTATAAGGATAATTATATTTGATTTGTCAGGCTTTATTTTTCCTCTCTAACTTATCCCAATCAGATGTTGCCCTGATATGTGTTTGCTTCTTAAGTACTTTCATTAAAGATGGAGAATGCTGAAATTAATCACCTAAATCTTAGTGCTTATTGTTGTTCAGTTGTGTCCAACTTTTCTTGACCCCTTTTAGGGTTTTCTAGGCAAAGATACTGGAGTGCTTGCCATTTCCTTCTCCAGTTCATTTTGCAGATGAAGAAACCAGGGCAAAGAGGGTTAAGTGGCTTGCCCAGGGTCACACAGCCAGGTAAGTGTCTGAGGCTACATTTGAACTCACAAAGATGAGTCTTCCTGATTCCAGGCCTGGCATTCTATCTACTGCACAACCTAGCTGCCCAAGCTAGTATTTAGGAAGTTTTATATAAAATACAAAAATTTATACGAGAAATTGTCTTATTAATTGCATGACCCTGGACAAGTCACTTAATCTCTCTGTGCCTCAGTTTCCTCAAATATATAATGAGAATGATTATACTAAATGGCCTCTATGGTTCTTTTCAGCAGTAAATTTTGGCCAAATGAGATAATATTTGTAAAGTGCTTAGCACAGCACCTAGTATATAATAAATGTTTAATAAATTCTTGTTCCCTTTCCTTGAAAGATGTCATGTTGAGGGATGGGGAAATTGTAAGCACTTAAAAAGTAAAAAAATACAGTAAACTCACATGTTACATGAGCTTTTAAGTTCTAAAGTAAAGAGAACTTTACTTTACCCTATCTGCCAAATCTACATAGTCGAATTCATACCATTTAAATCCATTTATGCTATGACATAATTATACAGTCTAATTAAAATAACATCCTCAGCTTGGCAAATAGCAACAGACTCAGACATTTGCACCTAAAAAAGAACAGAAAGAGAGGATTATATGTGAAACTATATGTGAGTCCCATTTAATACAACTTTTTTTTTAAAGTATGTATTCAGTTTAGCATATTCATTCCACAGCTGTCTTAATTGTTTGTGTTGCCATCTGAACTATACCTTCTGTTATTTTCCATGCATTTTCTTCTTTTTTTTTTCAAATGCTTTATTAACTTTGAGTTAACATCATTCATTTCCGCCAGATTTGAGTTACAAATTTTCTCCCTGTTTTTCCCCTACCCACCAACACAAAATAGCAGTCCCACAGGATATCCCCTCCTCCAATCTGCTCTTTTCCAAATCTTCTCCCATACCCCCTTCGACTTTTCTAGTAGGGCATGGTGGATCTCTCTCTCTCTCTCTCTCTCTCTCTCTCTCTCTCTCTCTCTCTCTTTATATATATACATTTCTATTCCCTTTAACTATTTTCATACTGAGAAAAAGTTTCATCAGTTACAATTATTGTTTTTCCATGTAGGAATGTAAATAGTTAAACTTTGATAAGTTCCTTATGATTTCTTTTCCCTGTTTACCTTCTCATGTTTTTCTTGCTTCTTGTATCTGAATGTCAAATTTTCTATTCAACTCTGGTTTTTTCTTCAAGAATACTTGAAAGTCCTCTATTCTACTGAATGACCGTATTTTCCCCTGATGCATTATACTCAGTTTTGCTGGGTAGATAATTCTTGGTTTTAATCCCAGCTCCTTTCACCTCTGGAATATCATATTCCATGCCCTTCAATCCCTCAGTGTAGAAGCTGCCAGATCCTGTGTTATCCTGATTGTGTTTCCACAATATTGAAATTGTTTCTTCCTGGCTGCTTGTAATATTCTCCCCTTGATCTGGGAATTCTGGAACCTGGCTATAATATTCCTAGTAGTTTTCTTTTTGGGATCTTTTTCAAGAGGTGATCAGTGGATTCTTTCAACCACTATTTTGCCTTCTGGTTCTAAAATATCAGGGCAGTTTTCCTTGAGAATTTCTTTTTTTTCCTTTTCAACAAATGCTTTATTAACTTCTGGTTTACATCATTCATTTCCACCAGATTTTGAGTTACAATTTATTCCCCATTTTTCCCCTACCCACCATCCCAGAATAGCAGTCCCACAAGATATCCCCTCATCCAATCTGCTCTCTCCCATATCTTCTCCCATACCCCCTTTGATTTTTCAATTAGAGCAAGGTGAATCTTTGTGCCCCAATGCCTGAACATCTTATTTCCCAATTACATGCAAAATAGTATTAATAATAGTATTTATATATATTTGAAAGATTAAATTTTAAAACCTCAAATTTCAGATCCATTCCCTTCCTCCCTTATCACCCACTCCCTTTGGGAAGATAAGTAATTCATTATGTGTTGTACATGTATAGCTATGCAAAACATTACCATAGTAGATATATTATAAAAGGCTGCTTATAATTCCCTCCCACCCATCCCACCCCCCACCTGGACCATTCCCTACTTTGATCCTGTCCCTCTTTGATAGTGGGTACTTCCAACCTCCCCTCCCCTCCATCATCCTCCCTCTCATCCCCCTTCCCCCTACTCTGCTGCAGGTTGGGATATCCCATTTAGTATGTATGTCATTCTTTCCCTGAGCCATATTTAATGAGAATATGGTTTTGCCTTTTTGCCTTCCTATTCTTCCCCTCCCCTGTAGCCACTTCCCCTTGCCTCTTCTACATGAGATAGTTTACCCTACCCTGTCTCTCCCCATCTCCTCTTGCCACTTTCCTCTCTCACCTCATAATTTCACCCCTTAAGTATCATTCCTTCCCAACCAATTCAACCTATGCCCTCTATCCATGTATAACTGTAAACATATATACACACATTCACATATGTATTCATATGTCCATATACCCTTCTTCCATTATTTTCATACTGAGAAAGGTTTCATCGGTCACAGTTATTGTTTTTGCATGTAGGAATGTAAATAGGTCAACTTTGATAAGTTCCTTATGATTTCTTTTCCCTGATTACCTTCTCAGGTATCTCTTGCTTCTTGTGTCTGGATGTCAAACTTTCTATTCAGCTCTGTTTTTTTCCTCAAGAATACTTGAAAGTCCTCTATTCCACTGAATGATCATATTTTCCCCTGAAACAAAATACTCAGTTTTGCTGGGTAGGTGACCCTTGGCATCAATCCTAGCTCTTTTGCCCTCTGGAATATCATATTCCATGCCCTTCGATCCCTCAGTACAGAAGCTGCCAGGTCCTGTGGTATTCTGATTGTGTTTCCACAATATTGAAATTGTTTCTTCCTGGTTGCTTGGAATATTTTCTCCTTGATCTGGGAATTCTGGAACCCAGCTATAATATTCTTGGGAGTTTTCTTTTTGGGATCTTTTTCAGGAGGTGATCTATGGATTCTTTCAACCTCTGTTTTGCCCTCTGGATCTAAAACATCAGGGCAGTTTTCCTTGAGAATTTCTTGAAGGGTGATTTCTAGGTTTTTTCTTTGATCATAACTTTCAGGTAGTCCAATAATTTTAAAATTATCTCTCCTGGATCTATTTTCCCAGTCAGTGGTTTTTCCCATGAGATATTTCACATTGCCTTCTATTCTTTCATTTGTTTGGATCTGTATAACAGCATCTTAATTTCTCATAAAGTCACTAGCTTCCATTTGCTCCAGTCTAACTCTGAAGGAATAAATCTCCTCAGTGAGCTTTTGAGATTCTTTTTCCATCTGGCAAATTCAGGATTTTAAGGCATTCTTCTCCTAATTGCCCTTTTGGGCCTCCTTTGCCATTTGAGTTAGTCTATTTTTAAGGTGTTGTTTTCCTCAATCAGGCTGTTGACCCTCATTTCATACTTTTCCTGCATCCTTCTCATTTCTCTTTCCAATTTTTCCTCCACTTCTCTTATTTAATTTTTAAAGTCCTTCTTAAGGTCCTCTATGGCCTGTAACCCGCTCATATTTTCCTTTGGGGCTTTTGGAGCAGGAGTTCTGACCTCACAGTCCTCCTCCTGTTCTATGCTTCGATCCTCTTTGCCCCCAAAGTAGGAGTCTATTGTTGTTTTTTCTTTTTATTTTGTTTCTTTTGCCTAGGCATGTTGCCACTTAATTACTTGACTTTTGGGCTTGTTGCCACAGTAGGACTCTGCCACCAGACAGGGGAGCTTTTGTCCCAAGCATCATTCTCATTTCACATCCCAATTTTTCCCCCAGTTCTCTTATTTGATTTTCAAAATCCTTTTTAAGCTCCTCTATGGTCTGTAACCAGCTCTTATTCTTCTTGGAAGCTTTTGGTGCAGGAGTTCTGACTTCACTGTCTTCTTCCTGTTCCATGCTTTGATCCTTTTTGCCCCCAAAATAGGAGTCTAAGGTTGGATTCTTCTGTTTGTTTTGCTTCCTTTGCCTGGACATGTTGCCACTCAGTTAGTTGACTTATGGGCTTTTTGCCCAGTAGGACACTGCCACGATACAGGGGAGCTTCTGTACCAAATGCTGGGGTTTTCTTAGCTGCCGGAGGTATTAGTTGGGTGCCCTCTCTGAGGCCTCCATATGCTCTTGCAAATTGGTCACACACCCCAGCATTTCCACCCTAGACAGCAATCCAGATCGAAGCAGGTTAAAGCAAGAGTGATTACCCCTCAGAATGGTTGCCTGGTCCTCCCACAGTCTCAGTGGCTTTTCGCCCTTGGGGAAAGAAGCCAACGCACTCCCAACTAGTGGATCCCAAAGTCCATACTGCACTGACCTCTCACTTTGTCCTTGGCATCTATGTGTTGATAATTCTGGAAATGCCACAGCTGCTGGTGTTCTGGTGTCCTTCCAGCTGGCTGCTGGTCAGGCCACCCTGGGGCTAAAACCTCTGACTCATACGGGGCTGGGGTTGGCTCCCAGAGCCCTGAGCTGCCTGATTCCTGCCAGGCTGCTGGGCTGTCCTCAATTGGGAGGTTAATTTCTCTGTGTCATTTTGTGGGTTCTATACCTCCAATGTTTGTTCAGAGTCCCCTTTTACATGAATTGGGGAAGGTGGGAGCTGGAGCTGTGTAGAGGTCCTGTTTCTACTCCACCATCTTGACTCGTGCACCCCCACCCCCCATGCATCTTCTTTAAATGCTTTATTGATTCCCTTTTCTTTCTTTTGACATTACTATTATTATTAGAGGAATCTAGATTCCTCTTCTCCAATTCTCCCCTCTCCTAAAAGTAAACAAAAAACCTCCCTTGTAACAAGTTAGCATGGGCAAGCCAAACAATTGAACTCATTGACCATGTACAAAAATTGTTTATCACATATTTCACCACTAGATTGGCACTTCTTAAATTGTGGGTCACGACCCCATATTGGGTCTTGGAAAAATTTCACAACAATAAAAGGTTTCTAAATATATAACAACCAAAAATTAATTCAAAATCAAATGCATAATGAACCCAAAGCATTTCTGGCAGTGCTTGCCTGTGTTACATCATACAACTTCACTGTAGTCTTGGTTCTGAACACAAAACTTGTGCATTTTGCATTGTGTGTACACTCAGGCATACAGCATCAATGAATGCTTCTTCAATGTGAAAAGGGGTCCTCAGTGGAAAAAAATTAAGAAGCCACTCTAAATCATCACCTCTGTGTCAAGAGGTTGAATCTTGTTGTCATGTTTGGTCTTTGCATTGATCTGAGTTCTTTAGTTGTTCAAAGTTGTTTTTCTTTATAATGCTTTAGTACAAATTGTTCTCCTGATTCCATTCACTTTATTCTTCATCAGTTCATAAAAAAGTCTTTGTTTTAACCAGACCCCAATCACAGATGTTCACATTTTTTTCTTTCCTTTCAACTTCCCGTTTATGATATACTCCCTCTCAGTTTGAAATTAGTTTTGCAGGTGATTGTTCTCACTCTCCTTCTCCCCTCCATTTTAAATCTGTTTCCTATTTCCTTATTACTACTTTTTTTATTGTTCTGCTTTGAGTATAATGTCTTACTGCACCAGACTGCATGTGTGTTTGGGTTTGTGTACAAGTGAAACCCTTTTTTATCTTCAGTTAAGAGTCAAGTTCGTGGTATATCTAATCCCCATCAACTCAGTAATGATTCACAGGCAGTTTTATCTCCCTTTCTCCTATTTCTTCCACACTGTGTACCATGCTTCTTCCCTTTTCTCCCTTTAGACAACCGAAATAGAACAGACTGCCTATATTCCCCGTGTTAATCGTGTGTAATCCACTTCATCACCATCAAGACACTGGGGTTTTGATGAGACACCACTCTTCTCTCAATATTAGGCCCTAAGGGCTTTATCATTATTTGTTGTTAGTCTTCACTTGTGTCTGAATCCTGTGGACACTAATGCTGGGACTGGGGTTTTCTGGGCAAAGATATTCTCCAGGCAAACAGGTTAAGTGACTTGCCCCACTCAGCTCGTATGTTTCTGAGGCTGGATTCAAACTCTGGTCCTCCTGATTCCAGGCCTTCCTGATTCCAGTTACTTAAAAATGTGTGCCTTTCTAGGTTTCCATTGATTTCAGTACTTGCAATTCATTGTTTCTATTTAGCTCTGGTCTCTTTTAATCAGTGGTGCTTGAAGTTTTCTGTTCTATTAAAGGTCTGTTTTTTCTCCTATAAGTTATTCTTAGTTGCAAACTCTTATCTCTTGCATTTTGCAATATCATATTATGAGATTTTCTCTTGTATGTAGTAGTGGCTGCCAAGTTTTATAAGATTGAAATTGTGGTCCCTTGAGGCATGAATTCTTTCTTTCTGGCTGCTTGTCCATTTTTTTCTTTAACTCTCAAACTTTGGAAGTTCTTAAATTTGGGTTTTCGTTGAGGAGTTTTGACTTGTGAATTTTTTCCCCACTTTCTTCTATTTTCACTGCTTCTGATTCCAGTAGATTTGGGTAGTTTTCATTATTGTTTCTTGAAATATAGCTTTTCATTTGTTCATGATCTTCAGGGAGTCTAATGATTTTAAAATTCTCTCTCCTTGATCAGTTTTTCCAGGTGTTTTGTTTTTGGTAGAAGATAGCTTACATTTAATTGCATTTTTTTCAGTTATTTGATTTGTCAGTCACCAGTCAACAACTATTTCTTAAGTGTCTTTCTTTGAGTCTTTCATACTCAGCACAGTGGCATGTAGCAGATGCTTAATAAATGTTTGTTGACTATAGTCTCATATTGAAACAATTACGCTATTGCTTTTTTTCCCCTGTCTTGTCTCTGACAGTGTTGCTGTTTGTTTTCATTTGGGGTGTTTGCAAAATATTCTGTCAGTGGCAACATATATAATCTAGAGGCTTCTGTAAGGAACTACTCTATTTTGTTTATTTTAGCCTTTATGCTGGTTTTTATATTCCATTTGGGTTTTCCATAGACCTTTGTCCAGCTGATCATTGTAATGGGATTATCTTGTAGGCATGTTTAACTTCATCAGTTATTAAGTAATTCCTTTTTGAAAAAGAAATTGATATAAATTGTTTTTGACAGAAAAGACCCTTCTTAAGAGAGAACCAAATAAAACTCTATCTTTAAGTACATTCACATGATTGTTTCTTTAAATGCTATAAAGAGAGAGTTGAAGAGGTTTGGTTTTTGATGGACTTACTTGTAATTGGTATGTCTTGAATAGGAATAGATAACGTGCACTACATGATTATGACCCTCAGGAATGGAAAAAGCTGTATAATACTATGCTTCATGTGGTCACCATTCATTCAAAATATTCCCAATTATTCCCAGTATTGTTGTTTGGTACCTTAATCATATTATTAAGATTTTTAAAACTCTGAGTTATTTGAAGAGCATCATATGCCACCTGAAAATGGCTAATAGAAGACTAGACATTTAGCTAATGTAATGACAAAAAAGTTAAAATACGATATGTAGAAGAGAATTTTTAGCTCCATGATTAGATTAATTTCTTTCCAGGAAAGATCCTCAAATGCTGTTTTTATATGACATATGGGCAAGTACAGTGCATAGTACTGCAAGTACAGTGCTAGAGTCAGGAATATATGAGTTCAAATGTGACCTCCCACACTTATTATTTTGTGACTCTGGACAAGTCATTTAACACTGTTTGCCTCAGTTTCCTTATCTGTAAAATGTGGTGGAGAAGCAAATGGCAAACCATGCCAATGTCTTTGACCCCAAATGGGGTCATGAGGAGTCCAACAAGACTCAAATGACTGAATGACAACACTGTGACATATATCTATATTGACATTCATGTTATTTAGAGTATTAGTCCTATGTTCTATTTTAACTCAACTGTATCTCTTCAGGTTCCTACTATAGGGCTTTGCACATTGTAACTGCTTAGCAAAAGTTTGTTGCATTGAATTTTTATCTGAATTCATTCCTTCAATTCTTTCATTTAACTCCATTCATTTAATAGCTTTTTGTTTATCCTTGCTTAAGGAAAAAAAAAACTAATGAACATTGCCACCTGATATTGGTGAGATATTGATATTTGTGACCCTAATATCTCCAAGTTCTATTTTTAGTTGCTTAGCAAATCTAGAAACAGTGTTGAGTTTTAGAAGTTAAGGTACATATTACTCTACAGTATTCATTATGCATTTTTGCTCTATTACAGCAACTATTTTTTTACCCTCAAAATATTATAAGGTGGAGAACTTTCAAATGTAGGAAAAAATATTTTAATCATATATGCACACAGAACATCTGTTGTGCTCTTAATTTCTTTTTCTTGCTTAAGGAAAACAAGCCATTGAAAGGATGTGTACATGAACATTGATTTGGTCATCAAATTATAAATCTGAAGACAATTACCATCATTGGAAAAGTCATTCTTCATCCCCAAACACCTTTAGCTGTAGGATGAATTAACATGGAAAGCCTCTAACTACTTCTCAAATGCAGATGTGAGAAGTTCCAGGAGTCACATTGTACACCGTTTGTTATTGTTACTTAATCTGAAATTACAGTTTTGCTATTTCAAAAGAAGTCACATTTTTTCCAGGTTTGTTTATGTTAATTTATTAATCATCTAATTATAGTGCTGGAAAGGTACTTCAAGTAGAAGCACAACTAAATTGTTTTATCATTACCTTTGAAAAAAGAGCATATTTTCTTTATAAAAGGAGACAGGCTAAATGTTTTTAAGTGAGCTAACCTTTCTTTGCTGAATGCTAGATTTTTTCTTCAGATCCATTAGCATGTTAAGCTGTAGGACCTTTTTCTTTGCTTTGCTTTTTATAGCATTATGATGGTGACCCTGTAGTGTTACTTTTTGAGCTTAAAAAAAAAAAGAAAAATCCTTCCTCTCCCCCCAAATTAAAACTGTGTTTTATATATTTACAAATGTTTATAGGAATTTTGTAATTTTATTTAAACCCCCAAATTTTAATTGACATTTATTTTACTTGAGGCTCCAGCCCCCCCAATTATATCACAGAACTCAGGCTGAAATGGTGAAATATGAAACATTTTTTTTCCTTCAAGAATTGGTATGTAGGGGCAGCTAGGTGGCACAGTGAATAGAGCACCAGCCCTGGAGTCAGGAGTATCTGAGTTCAAATGTGACCTCAGACACTTGACACACTAGCTGTGTGACCTTGAGCAAGTCAACCCCAATTGCCTTGCCTTAGCCCCTCCAAAAAAAAAAAAAGAGTTGGTATATGGGCAACTTGGGAGGAAGCCCATTAGTATTGGCTACTTCAGTACAGCTTGGTGGGAGAGGAGATCTGTAACATGGTTTTATTTACTAACTATGGATTTTCTTGTTGACCTAGAACTATTTTCATACTATGTAGTAGTGATGCCCAGATTCCTTTGATAAGTCTCATCCCTTTACTTGAACTTTTAGAATCTTGGAAATTTAAAGTTGGAAGGGACCTTAAATCTTCATCCCTATTTGACATAAGAATCACCTTTTACTTGTAGTTGCTATGTCCTGATAGTAATAGATAACATGTACTACATGATTATGATTCTCAGCAATGGAAAGAACTGTAATACAATGCTGCAGGTGATCACCATTCATTCAAGATATTCCCAACTATTCTCAGTGTTGTTTGGTACCTTAGTCACATCATTAGGGTTTTTACAACTCTGGGTTATTTGAAGGGCATCAGATGCCACCTGAAAAGATTAAACTGTTATCTGTTTAACAAGATGTAAGTGATTATTGGTTTTTCACCTTTTCAGTATTTGTCACTTCTTATAAAGAAGATTAGAGGGGCGGCTAGGTGGTGCAGTGAGTAGAGCATCAGCCCTGGAGTCAGAAGGACCTGAGTTCGGATCTGACCTCAGACACATAACACACACACAAACAAAAACCTAGCCTTGTGACCTTGGGCAAGTTACTTAACCCCAATTGCCCTCCAAAAAGGCAAAATAAATAAATAAATAAATCTTAAAAAAAAAAAATTAGAGAAATGCATTGCATTTATAGTTATGTATATATATGTATTTATATGTATACGTGTACATATATGTATATATGTATACATGTGATATCAATGTCATAAAATAAAATATGATATATGTAACATCAATCTTATCAATATCATCAAAATTTTGGGATGGTCTAATGTCAGACTTAATTGACTACTCTTAACTTTGATATAATACAAGTTGCATTAGCATAAGTGTCTGATGACATATTATAAAGGGAAAAGATCTACCTAAAATGCTACTTAGAAAAAGAAACATTCAGCATCCATTATGTTGTCACTGAGTGACAAAATTGTTAAAGACATAAAGCGAACATCTCTAAAGACATTCTCCTTTCCCCCTAAGAAGGAATAAGTCAATGGAAAAAATGCCTTTACCCCTCTAAACTGATGGCTAGGACTCTCATTTCCTTTACTTTTTTTTTGCAACCCATTTTAGTGAAAACTGCATAGGAATTGGTAGAAGAAAGCTTGGGTTTAGGGCAGCTAGGTGGTGCAGTGAATAGAGCACTGGCCCTGCTGTCGGGAGGATCTGAGTTCAAATCCAGCCTCAGACACTTAACACAAAAATTAGCTGTGTGACCTTGGGCAAGTTGCTTAACCCCAATTGCCCTCCAAAAAGCAAAAAAAAAAAAAAAAAAGCCTGGATTTGAGTCTGGACCCCTGAAACTCAAACGAGCAATCATTTAGCCCCAGTTTCCTCATCTGTAAAAGAGATAGTAATACTTCACAATCTCACAAGGTTTGTGAGGAAAGCACTCTGTAAACCTTAAAGCACCATGAGGAGTTATTATTATTGAATGTAGTAATAGTAACTTCGGCTCTCCTTTGTCAACATTGTATTTAATATTCATGAGGCTCTTGTTACACTGATGACTTGTTAAACTAAGTAAAAATCCTAGAATCACAGGATCATAAATTTAGAGCTAGAAACGACTGCTGCCTCTGATCTAACATGATCACCTTACAAATGAGACCAGAGAAGTCAGTTGATTTGTCTCAGGTCATATGTCAAAAGTATTAGATTTGTATTTCAATTTCAGGCACTCTAAGTGTATATCTAGAACTTTTCTCATTTTGTTGTTTAGTTAATTAGTCATGTCTAATGAACACCAAGAAAACACAGGTGCTCCATCAGCCACCACCACACCATCCATATGTGGAATCATTGGTTTGAGCAAATGGAGAAGTTTTGAATGCTGTGGATAAACGTTCACTTACCTGGTGGTATACTTTCTAGGAATGTACACATTGATAATGAGGTTGATGTACGAACACATTGCCAGAGCTACCTTAGTGTTTGGGAGGCTCAGAAGGAAAGTATGGGAGAGAAGTTATTAGACTGAATACCAGACTGAAGGTCTTCAGAGCTGTTATGCTGACTTCAATGTTGTATACTTGTGAAACCCGGACAGTATACCAATGCCATCCATGCCAGGAAACTGAGTCACTTCCATTTGAATTGTCTTAGGAAGATTCTAAAGATCACCCTTCAGGATAAGATACCAGATACTGAGGTCCTTTCTCAAATTAAACTGCCAAGCATTCAAACTCTGCCTCAGAGATGCCAATTCTGATGGGCTGGTCATGTTGTTTGAATGCAAAACATACACTTGTCAAAAGACTGTTTTATGGAATACTCACACAGGGCAAGTGTTCACATGGTGATCAGAAGACTCAAGGTCTCTCTTAAGAACTTTGGCAATTGATTGTATGACATGGGAGGCACTGGCACAGGACCACTCAACATGGCATGCCCACATCAGAGAAGGTGCTGTGCTCTATGAGCAAAGCAGAATTGAAACAGCTCAAAGGAAACACAGGATGTGCAAAGTTAGAGAATCCACCCCAAATGTTCATATGGACCACTGTACCATGATTTTGCACAGGTACAAACTGTGTTCTGGTAGGTTATCAGTTTTATGATATATTTCCAAAATGTTTTACAGGAAACATTTTCTAATGGCATTACAATATCATTAGCTTATTTTTAGTACTCATTAAGGTTTCAGAGTTAGAAGAGACATGGGGAACACCAAGTGTGTCCAAGTACATCCTCATGTGCTAGCAGCTCTTTATCCATTTATCCGTGGTGGCGCTGCCCAGGACCCAGAGTCTGCTAAGGTCGGGGACAGTTTTTTCCAGTATCTGGAGACCCTCTATTGCTGTATTTACTGCTACTCCTTCTTCCTTCCTCTGCTTCTGAGGCTCTGGTGTGGAAGGAAGAAAGGAGACATGTCTAATGACTTCAGTTCAGCGTTCTTCTTTGATGGTCTTCCACTTTTTCTCTTTAGTTGCTGTGTCATCTCCTCAGGTGGCTCTTTGTTGGGCAGTGCTCAGTTCCTGTTGGAATTAAGTGGGTGCATTGTCAGAATCTTCCTTCCCTTCCCAAGAAATCTGAGATGTTAGATGGGTGTAGTTGGGCCAGGAAAAAAATCAACTAGACATTTTTCCCCCTTTTGACTCCTTTGTTTATATTGGTGACTCATAGTACTTGACTTTGCTACTATGATTTGTATGAGGAAGATAAACAAATTAAATTTTAAGAAGATATCCTTTTGGTCACCAGTCATTAAATGTCATCATCAGCTTTTCTTGACAGTGTTGGGACCAAGGCAACAGGTTCCAATTGTTGAGATGCTTTCTTCCCTCTTCTCTCCATCCTTCCCTTCCCTTCCCTTTTTTTCCCCTCCCATCCCTTCTCCTTCTCCTTCTCCTTCTCCTTCTCCTCCTTCTTCTTCTCCTTCTCCTTCTCCTTCTCCTTCTCCTTCTCCTTCTCCTTCTCCTTCTCCTCCTCCTCCTCCTCCTCCTCCTCCTCCTCCTCCTCCTCCTCCTCCTCCTCCTCCTCCTCCTCCTCCTTCCTTCCTTCTCCTCCTTCTCCTTCTCCTTCTCCTTCTCCTTCTCCTTCTCCTCCTTCTCCTTCTCCTCCTTCTCCTTCTCCTTCTTCTTCTTCTCCTCCTTTCCTTTCTTCCTTCCTTTTTTCTATTGATGAAAAAGCTTTCCTGCATATTGGGGAATGGGAAAAGGCTTAATTAAAAGGAATCCTTTACAAAGTTTTTATTTTAAAGTAAAATTTAATTGTTAAAAGATAAATTTAGTTGTTTTAGCCTTTGTCTAATTGTTTAATAAAAAATTTTCTTTATTAGGGAGTATTCAGGGTTTCTGTTAAAAAAATTAAAGAATATTCCCTGCTTAGCACGTGACTAATGAAATATGCTGCACTCCCCCATGCTCAGCAGCTGTTTAGCCCCACCTGTGTCCCCAAAAGAGTCTTCATTATTTCATCCCTAACAGGGTTGCTCTAGTCTCTACTTGAAGCTCCTCAGAAGGGGGACCACTCATTATCTCCAAAGGCAGCTTACTCCACTTTTCAGAGCTCTGTTAGGAAGTGAAGTTTACCTGTGACCTTCTATCCAGTGCTTTAGCCCTGGGGTGAACCAGAACAAGGCTTTCCCCTCTTTCCCCTGGGTAGTCCTTCAAATCCTTGAAGTCAGTCCCCTTATGCTTCACTTCTCTTGTTTAACTATCTCTTTTCTTTAACTTTTCCTGATGGAATGGACTCGAGGCTCTTCTCCATTCTGGTTGCCTTCCTCAGGATTTCTCCAGTTTATGAACATCCTTCTTGAACTGTTGGTTCCATAACTGATCATGATATTCCAGATGGTGTTGGAAACAGGGCAGAATAAACCAGGACTCTCACTTTCTTATTACTTGAAGCTGGGCCTTCTTTATTACTGTCCAAGATTTCGTTTGTTTTTGACTGACATATCACACTATTGAGTTATATTGAATTTGCAGTCCACCAGATCCCCAGCTTTTCTTTAGATGAAGTGCTGTCTAACCACATTTCCTTGTCTTGCATTTGTGAAGTCAATTTGTTGAAACCAGGTGTAAGATTTTGCATTATTCCTATTAAATTTCCTATTAGAATTTAGTTTTTAAAAGTCTCAGTTCCATGCCATTTTCAGAATAGTTTTTTTTTTGCCTTTTGGAGGGCAATTGGGGTTAAGCAACACCTAGCCGCCCCCATAGTTTTGTTTTTTTTTAAGGCAGTATTACTTGCATGGCACCCTATTTAATATATACCATTGGAGGACATATTACAAAAGTAAAGCTGTTCAGGCAGCTTCATTTGTGTCTCATTTGAGAAACTGAGGTTCTATGACAGAAGTACTAAATCAGATTCATACAGGATCTTTGGTGTTTTAAAACAATAAAAATGCTTTTAAAAATCATCATTTTTAAATTATAAAAAATGCCATGTTGAATCTAGGAGAGTTAGTGAGGTTAAACTCCAATAGACACAGGGGCTACTAATTGGTACATAAGAATCTCTTTGGACTGCATATTCATGTGCTTTTAAGTTGTAGTATTATCAGTGTTTTATAGTTATTTTGTTAAATGTTTCCCAGTTACATTTTATTCTGGTTGGGCCAACCTGCAGAGGCTTGTGGGTCATATGTAGCCCTCAGGCAATGTGCTTAACTTCATTACCTGGAAGGAGCACCAAGGGTATGTTTGTTGGGAGGGGTCATGGTTATGTCCTAGAATCTTAGGCTCAAAATATTAGGGATGTTCCTTAAATATCCCCAAATTTTTACTTAATGATCATGTGGGATCATCAAATTTAGGCCTGGAAAGGACCTTAGAGATGATCCTAAATGATGCTTTCCTTTTACAGATGAGGAAGTTAAGATCATGAAAAGTCAAGTGACTTGTTTATGTCACCCAACTAGTAAGTGGAAGACCTAGGATTATTTCCTCATAGGCCACCTGCCACCATAGCTAGTGCTCTTTCCACTCCAAAAATAGGTTATAGATCCAAATGGTATATGTTCTTAAAATCATTCAGAAGCCAATTTATATTTTTAGCCTGTACAGTAAGAAATGTAAATTGCATTGATTTATTAGCAACTTTTTGGTAGTAGAACTTCCTTTTCTTTGTTCTGGGACCTAATGAACAAGATCTTGTTCCATTTGCTCCAATCTGTAAAAGCAAACTTAAAAGGCAGTATTCAGTTTAAAGGGGCTTTGGGCACCTTGCCATGCAGCACCTTCAGTGAAGCACCAGCTGACTCTACAGACTGCACACTTTGCCTACAATAACTGAGAGAGCAGCTGCATCTTCCAGCTGTCTAATTGCTCATCAGATTCACTTTAGGATGAGTTTTTTTTTTTAACTTAAGTGCATTAGCTTCTTCACCTGAAACTATTTTTTTTTTTGTTTGGATTGCTATTTTTTTTTTTTTGGGTCCATGTTAAGTAGTTGTTGATTTTGACTTCTTGGTCATTTCTACCACTGGGGAAATATAAGGCAAAGTTCTTAAATTATGGAGCCCTTTGTTAAACCTTATGGACCCCTTCATGTAATTTGTTTAGAAATCCAGTTAAATGCTTCAGGTAGAGAGCAATGACAATAAAGATTTAATTTTTCTTTGTATCCAAGTTCATGGACGCTCTGAAATCTTTGTGTGGACCTCTTGGGGATCAGTAGATCACATGTTAGGAAACCCTGTTCTATAGAGAGAGTAATAAATGATGCTTTTTATCATAATGTATGTTAATTTAGGAGAAGGTACACCATACTCTAGAATTATGGGAGCTCTGGGGTGCCTTTTGGAGAAGTAATTTAATTTTTTTCTATCTCTCAGTCTTCTCATTAGCTTAAGTGGAAATAAATACTTCCCATCTGTCACATGAAATTTCAGAATTCTGGAGTAAGGGCTTATATGCATTTTGAATATGCTCAGGTGAAGGCATTATGAACTTATAGCATATGTGTATATATATGTGTATATATACACGTATGTGTATATGTATATATGTATATATATGTGTGCATCTATCTCTCTTTGTGTATGTCTCTCTTCTATCTTTTATCATTGTTGTACACTCTAATTTTATAGTATAAAAAGGGTTTAAAAGTAGATGAGTTCCATCTGAAGATCAGTAAGTAAATTTGCACTGCCAGCCTGTATGTAATATTTTCCCCCATAACTCAGTTAAAAAAAACAAAAAAAAACTTTCACCTTGTTTAATTTTTCTTTGCTTGCTTTGGATGAAATTAAGATTTTTGGGGGGAAATTGCAGGATCCATTGTGGGCTTTTTGCTCTAGTTTCTTATGATTATATTTTAAACATGCCAGCATTTTCCTTCATAAATGAGAAAGTACATCAGATTTTGTGTTTACATGTCATTAATATAGAATATGATACTGGCAGATCAGCATTTCCTATTTTTGAAGTTATGAACTCTGGTTTTGGAGGGGGGTCTAGACCTATAATTTTATCACTGAAGGAAAATCTTCCCTTAGAAACTCCCTTTACTATTGTAGATAATAATAGCTAGTATTTACATAATACTTTATGGTTTACAAAGCATTTTATACATATTATCATTTGATCCTCACAGTAATCTGGGGAGGTAAGTGTTTTCCCCATTTTATAGAGGTGGAAGCTGAGCCTGAGAGAGGTAAAATGACTACCCCATGATCAAATTGAGATAACTAAGCACCTACCATATGCCAGGCATGGTAGTTAGTGCCAGAGATACAAAGAAAGGCAAAAGAGAGTCCCTGCTTTCCACACACTCCCTGTCTAATGGTAGATACAACCTATGAATACCTATGTGTATATTAAGTATATATAGGACAATTTAGGATATTCAACAGAGGGAAGACATTAGCATTTATGGAAATTGGGAAAAACTTCTATAAAGGTAGGATTTTAGTTAGGACTTCAAGGAAGACAGAAGACAGGAAGGAAAACCTTCTATATATGAGGGAGAGCCAGTGAAAATGCCTGGGTATGTGGGGAAGAGTAAAGTGTACAAAAACTGGAAAAGTGAAGGTTGGAGACAGGTTATGAAGGGCTTTGAATATCAAACAGAGGATTTTATATTTGATCTTAGAGGTGATAGGGAGACATGGGAATTTTAACTAGGGGAGTGACTGGGCAGGTCTATGTAAGTTAAATTTGACAGCTGAAGGGAGGAGGCATTGGGGGTGATAGGGATGACTAGAGGCAGGGAGAACAAACAAGAGGCCAGAGCAGTTGCCCAGTTGTGAGATGATAAAGGCCTGTACCAGGGTGGTGCCAGTGTTAAAGGTGAGAAGGCGGGGTTTGTGAGAAAGGTTACAAAAGTAGAAATGAAAGAGCTCGACTATTGATTGGATGTGGAGAATGAGATAGAGCAAGGAGTTGACAATGACACCTAGGTTGGTGGACTCCTGAACAATAATAGGAAAATTAGAAAAAGGGGAGGTTTTGAGGAAGAAGATAGTGAGTTCAGTTTGAGATATGTTGACTTAAGATGTTCATAGAACAACCACATCGGAGATTTCCAATGGGCAGTTAGAAGTGTGAGTATGAAATTAGAAGAGGTTAGGATTAGACAAATAGATTTGAGACTCATTAACCTTGAGATGATAATTAAATCAATTGGAGCTGATAAGATCACAGTGAAATAATGCCATGGAAGAAGAGGAGACCCAGGACAAAACCCTGGGGGATATGCATGGTTATTGGGTATGCTGGGAGGACTGTCTTGTCTTCAGTGTCCAACAACTCCTTTGCAGTTTACCATAGGACATTATTTCCTGGG
Organism: Gymnobelideus leadbeateri; assembly: GCA_011680675.1. NCBI lineage: Eukaryota > Metazoa > Chordata > Mammalia > Diprotodontia > Petauridae > Gymnobelideus > Gymnobelideus leadbeateri. Next base: position 351,248 of record WOXC01004673.1, on the reverse strand, counting down.
GCATTGAGGATGACTTGCTCGGGGACACAGCTCCAAGGTCACTCAGCTATCATATATGTGTCAGCTGTAGGGCTTGAACATGGACTTTTGACCGTCCACTATATCACTATATATTGCTGTGATCTCTTAATCTATGTGTTTTTTGTGTGATTAGACACACACATCCAATCACTCAGTAGGAATGATTGTTTTCTACTGTTTTAGCGTTGCTATTTTGGGCCCAGTACAGTTTAGGGAAGTTGTATATTTTCCCTATTTTCTTGGCTTTAACTCAGGTCTCTGCCTCATCTTGATTTCCAAATTTCTTTTTACTGGAACATTAACAAACCTTGTCATCTTGCCCTTGAACAGTTTTTTCCTGGTATGAATAGGATTTTGATGACCTCTTCTTCTCAGGGTGTATGTACGTCTATTTTTCTTTGTCCTTCGTTCGTTCCTCCCTGAGATGCCAGGTTGGGCATTCAGTGTTTATCTGAATCTGTATAGCATGCACATGTGTAAACTAGCTGACCTGTTGTCTTGGTCTTTTCCTTTTCTCCATGGCCTTCTTCCAAATCGTTATGGCATTCTTTAGAATTCATAAACATTTGGCTTTCAGAGTTATTTCCTTTTATACTCCATCATATTTTTTCCTTTAAAAAATGTCTTTTTTATGACCTTGAGTTTCACTGTTGATATTTTTTCTCGTGCTGTAAATCCTCCTTTTCTTAGATTTGCCACTGCTCCTTTTTGGTGCTCCCTTAGTGGAAATATAATTTAGTTAGTTTTAAAAAAAACAGAACCAAAAATACATTAATTGTAATCTTCTTCCCAACTTTCCTAGTCCTGACTTTTTTTTTGTTTGTTTGTTTTGTTATTGTTGTTGCCCTCCTTGACTAATTTGTGATGTGGTTTATTTGGTTCCCATATCTTTTGAAATGCTTGCTCATAGTAGAGCAAATCTTTTCCATGGCTGATGACTATTTTATATAACTGCTTTTTCTTAACACATTTCCCCATATATTTTATGTTCATGGCCAAGCATTCTCCTACTCTGTTTCCCAGTGCTACATCCTGCCATTTTTTTTTTTGGGAGAATGCTTTAGTTTTGTTGCATGGCTCTGTTCTTATTTTAGTCCTTAGTTTGTCTTCTTCAGTCAGACTTTCTTTGGAGAGTACTTTTGTTTTGCTATAAGCAGTATGCTTTAGTGGAAGAGCACTGGATTTGGAGTTAAAGAACCTGGGTTCAGTTATGATTCTGTTACTCGAAAACTCTTAGGCCTTGACACTGTTAGGCAAGTCATGTGATCTCTCTGGGGCTCATTTTCCTCATGTGTAAAATGAGGCCTTGGGCTAATTGATGTCTAAGGTCCTTTTCATCTCTAAATATAAGACGACGTGATCCTAAATTAGGGGTAGGGAGCCTGTGGCCTTGAGGCCGCTGTGCAGCCCTCTGACTGAATCCAGACTTCACAGAACAAATTGCCTTAATAAAAGGATTTGTTCTATAAAACTTGGACTCAGTCAGAAGGCTCCACCCAAGAACCTAAAAGGCCATATGTGGCCTCCAGCCTCAGGTTCCCCACCCCTGTCCTAAGTATTAACTCTTTCCATCCCCTTTCTCTTCTCTTTGTTTCTTTCTCCTGTGTGTGGCTTTGTTAGAATCATAGTGCTGGACAGGCACTTAGAGATTTAGTCCAGTCCTTTGTGTTATAATTTAGCAAATTGATGTCCTAGTGGATTAAGTGACTTCTTCAAGGTCACATAGCTGATTTGTGGCAGAGTTGGAAGCAAGACCAAGTTTTCCTGATTTTGTAGTCTTGTATTCTTTTTACTACTGTATTACTAAGGAAGAGTCTTTCACAATTATATTTTTTAATTTTGTATAATTTATGACTTTAAAGCTTCATCTCTTTAGAGCTTTGTCTCCATAGTAAACATTATTCAGTCTGCCCACTTTGGGCAAAGCTAATATTATGGGAGTGTTATTCCTATGATTTCTTGTTATTTTCTCCTCTTTTATCTCACAGTACCATTTTTGTGTGCATTGAATAAGTTAATAAATGTGCAAATAAGTGCTTTGACAAGTGTAAAAGTGATTACCCATAGATTGAGTGTTCTGTGCTAGACTTTTATAGAAAACCTTAAAAAGATTTCTTGATTATGGTGGTAAGCAATTTTATGACAAAGGTAACATAATGATATGACTACTAGATCTGAGAATTTGTATGAGGCAAACCCTGGTGATTTGGATGAGATTCTTAATTAAAGTGTCAGTTTCTGGTTTGATCAGCCTGTATTGAAAGTTTTATACATTTTTACTTCCCTCCTAAGATGTTGATCAATGAGGTAATACAATAGTTAAGTTGCCTTGATAAATAACGGCCTCCCTATTCTAGTAGCTGTAGGGGACACCAAATAAATGACAGTCATAATCCTTGTCCTCCAGGAGTTTACACTTTACTTAGAGAAAGGAGACTAACCCATTTGAAATAACCTAAAAAATTGTAGATGATTAACTGCTAAAAGATGTGGTTGAAATTCTTTGTTGTATGAGGCAATGGGGAGGGGGGTTTCTCTATTTGTTCTCCTTTCTGTGTTGCCTTAAAAAACCCAATTGCTATTCATTAAGATGAAAATATGTGAATTTTTCATCAGATTCTAATTTCTCTAAGCTTAAGGTTTATAGGTTAGCAGCTAGTTTCTGACTAAGGATGTGTTAAAACCTATACCATTTCAACAATTCTCTTGCCATTTTGGGACCACATTATAAAGATGCTATTTTCACCCAATTTTTGATGTACACATATTTTTGTATAATGTGTTTTTAAAATGAGTAGTTAGAGCTATTGTGAAGGCCAAGTGTCCTGTTGCTTCCCCCCACCACCCGCTCATTTCTATCATTGTAGTTACTTGTTCTATGACTATATATTGGTCAGATGGCATCTGTGTCCAGAGTTTTACACAACAAATACTTTTCTGTCCTTTGGATAAAGATGAGAAAAATGACTTTGTCTGGCATGACTGTCTGCATATTTTATTTCAGCTCAAAAGTAGTTTTCACTGTCAAACTGCTTTTCACTCAGCACAATTTTAAAGTGTGTATCAAAGATTCTGCTATTCTGCATCACATGAGCAGGTGAAAATGTGGTTTGTGAAGGGTGTGATGACAGTTCTGATTTTATAAAATAGTCATTCCCAGCTGTATTTCTGCATGTGTTATAAATTTAGATAATATCTCTTGCAAGAAGGATGAGGCATTTAAGCAGGTGAGCAGATCTTTCTGGAAAACCTCTTATGAGAAGAAAACTGAAAGGTTAATGAGTGAGGATGAGTGATATGAAAAACCAGAGAATTAAGACTTGTGGGCTCTTTCTGTTTATCATCATATGACCACAGTGCTTCTGGTCAAGATGTCTCAAAAGTCTTATTTATATACATCAGTGAAATAAGAATGTGGTGTGCATGAAATTCATTTCCAGCTGAACAGTCTGAAGCTCTCTGGCGTGCACAGTTTGCCTGATGATATGTATGACTCTGTGTATAGTTAGATTAGTCTGCATTTTTCTTTGACATTTAGGTTCTGGTCTCTTAATTATTTTTTCCCCTCCATCCTCTCCATCATTAGACATTATGAATTATCTTTCAGAAGATCATAGGATGCTAGATATAGAGCTAGAAAGGACCTCTTCATTTTGCAAATGAGGAAATTGAGTCCCAGTGAAAGGAAGTGACCTGCTCAAGGTCACACAGGTAATTAGTGACAGAGGCAGGATTTAAATCTAGGTTGCTCAGTCAGTAATCATTTAAGTACTTACTATGTGTCAGCCTCTATGCTAAGTGCAGGGAATACAAAGAAAAGCAAAAACATGGTCCTTGCCTTCAAGGAGCTCACATTCTAATGGGGCAAATAAAAAAAAAATTGTACATTCAAGATATTTATAACACAAATGGAAGATAATATCAGAGAGAAAGCAATAGCCATAAGAAGTTCAGGGGAAGTGGGAGAAAAGACTTCTTTTAGAAAGCAGGATTCAAGCTGAGTCTCGAAAGAAGCAAGAGATGCTAACTAGGAGGCTAAGGGGAGGAAGGAGAGTGTTCCAGGCTTGGGGGCTAGCCATTAAAAAGGTACCGAGTTGGAAGATGGAGCATCTTATGTGAAGAACAGCAAGAAAGCCAGTGTTGCTTTCATAGAGTACACAAAAGGGAGTGAAGTCTGGAAAAGTAGGAAGGGGCCAGGCTGTGAAGGGCTTTAAATGCGAAACAGAGGGTTTTCTGTTTGATCATGTATGTAATAGGGAGCCATCGCGTATGGAGGTCTCATTATCAGACCTGCTTTAGGAAGAACACTTGGGTAGCATAGCAGAGAATAGATTGGAGTGGGGAGACATCTGAGGCAAGGAGACCAACTAGCAGGCTATTGCAGTATGATGTGAGGTGATGAGGACCTGCTCTAGGAGGGTGACTGTGTGTTCAGAGAGGAGGCCATACACAGAGGTGAGAAGTTTTGAAAGTAGCAATGAGAAGATTTGGCAACAGATTGCATATGTGGGGTGACTGAGAGGAGTCAAGAATGACACTGAGGTTTGAGGCTTGGTTAAGTAGGATAATGGTACCCTGGACAGTAATAGGGTATTACATATTATGCTCATTTCCTTACTTGATGATTCTGCCAAACTACCCTTCTTGTTCTTCTTACCACATGATGCTACATCTATCATCTCCTTGCCTTGGCACAAGCTTGGAATGCCCCCCACCCCCATCACTTCCATATTATAGATTCCTTTTCTTCCTTTAAGACTCTGAAATGTCACCTTCTACACGAAGTCTTTTTAATCATTCCAGATGCTAGTGCTCTCTCTTCCAATATTACTTTGTATTTCTTTATTCCATACAAATACTTGCTGTCTCCTCTACATTTCCCTCTCTCAAGTAAGCTCCTTGAGGTCTGTGACTTTCTTTCTTTCTATTTTTCTACAGCACAATGCCTGACACTCAGTAGACGCTTAATAAACGCTTGTGGATTTGTTCTCCCTTCCAATATTACTTTTTTTTTTTAAACTGTATTCTGTTTAAGTATTTGCTGTCTCTTCCCCAAATCCCTCTCCTAAATAAGCTCCTTGAGGTCTGGGATTGTTTCATTCTTTATATCTGTTTCTATAGCATAATGCCAGGCACACAGTAGAAGCTTAATAAATGCCTGTTGATTGATGAAGAGTAGAAGTGGGCATATGATGGCATCAACTTTCTTGCCTCTCTGTATGGTACAAGGATGCATTGCATGGAATTTTAAATGCCTCTTAAAAAATTCCCTTTGCTTGTTTGGGTTTCTGCAATCAGTAAATACTTTTTCACTGAGGGAAGAAATGAAGTTTAGTCTGTTGAATATGATAATTTTCTTGCTAGTGGGTTTGAGGATGCTATATCCTTTAACTGAGTAACTGAATGGTATCTTAGAATGGAGTTTATCTTTTGGAAATTTACTAATGTCCCATAATTGCTATGCCACAAAGCCAAACTCTGTGTTTCTAAGCCTAGGTTCACTTCCTTTTATTAAAGTTAGAAAACTATGAAGCCAGCTATGAATTTTGTGCTACTTTTAATTCTGGTCAAGTCAAGAAACATTTAAGTGGTTTTTTTTTTTTTTTGCTTTTTGGAGGGCTATTGGGGTTAAGTGACTTGCTCAAGGTCACATGTCTAGTAAGTGTTAAGTGTCTGAGGAGGGATTTGAACTCGGGATCTCCTGACTCCAGGGCCGGTGCCTACTATGTTCCAGGTACCATGCCAAGTTCTGGGGATACAAAGAAGGGGGGTGGGAATTGAAAGCAGCCTTGTCACACTGCATGGACTTTCCCTATCCATAGGCCTTGGAAATTTATTTGTAGAGAAAAGCTCATTTGCTTTCTGGATCACAAAAGTAAAACAACCACAAAATAGCCACTTAATTTCAAAGTACTTAACCAGAGAGCCTTCCAAACAGGTATGGCAGCTTGAAATGATTAAGAACTGGAACGTAATTTCAAAGTTTAAAAGGATCTAAATATTTTCACCAAAATTGGCAGCTTTCTGAGCAACAATAACAAAAAGCAAAGGATATGCTATTTTCTTGATTTTCAGCAAAACACAGTTTTAGGTTCTGATGACATAGCTTAAAGAAGAGATTTGTTACTTTTTTCCACATCCCTTTTTCCCCCCTCAAGAGCCCTTTCAATTTGCAGTCTATTTTCTGTAATTATATCATCAGAGAAGTGTGAGAGAAAATCGACTTTTACTTTTCCGAGTGTATTTAATGCACACAGTGTTGATTTTTGTTAGAAATAATAATAATGTTATCAGCATTAATGGTATTAATGGGCATAAACCATCAATACTTTTGACATCACTTCAGTAATATGAATACTCCTACTGATATAGATTGCAATCCCTGTGTGTTTCAGTAGAGGGTCTTCATAATAGATGGAATGATAGACTTAGGATAACTTGATTTGAATTCTGTCTCAGGCACTGCTCTGGAACCATGGAAAAGTCATTAAACCCCTCAGTGTCATTTTCCTTATCTGTGAAATAGATATTAGTACTATGTATCTTGCATGGTTATGAGGCTCAAATGTGATAATGTACATATGTTCTTTGCAAAATTTAATATGCTTTTTTCTTTTTAAAATTTATTTTATTTTTAATTCAGGAAACAAAGCTTGCTTTTCCATAATACAGTATAATAAGAAAGATGATTACAGATGAAACTACACATCTATCATGTACAACTTGCAGTTCCCTCCAAATATATAGCAAATTTATTCATGTAAATTTATTTATTTATTTTTCTTCCCTACCCCTCCTGCTATTTTCCCTACTCTAGAGATGGTTGCCATTAGACATGAATAGGGGTGTGTGTGTGTGTGTGTGTGTGTGTCTGTGTGTAAAATGATTCTATTCATCAATTTATCAGTTCTTTCTCTGGGTACAGATAGTATCTCTTTTTGTATGTCCTTTATTTTTAATTTGTGATTTACAATATACTTTTAAAATTTTATTTTAAAACATTGCTTGGTGGCTAGCTTTCTATTGATGATCCTCTTCAAATTTTTTTGGATGAAAGACATACATTCTATTGCTGGACGTGTATTCATGTTCTTTCTAACTTGGCTAAATCCTCCTAGAAGTAATGTTCCTTTGGCATAACAAATGTAGGTGGAGGGGTACAGTGGAAAGTGTACGGGAGACCTAGATGTTGTGACTTACTACTTAGGTGAATTTGGACAAGTCCTCTTGATTTCCTCATCTGTAAAATGGGGATGGGTTGGATTGAACTAGTCTCTTTCATCTCTAAATCTGTTGTAGAGCCTTTGATCTTATGATCAGAACCTCTCTTTTATCCTATAATTAGGTATTAGAATATGAATTTGATGGGGTTAATATCTACTTACAAACTTAACCATCAAGTTAATTTGCTGTCCTACACATGAGAAGAATCCCTTTTATAAATGTCTGAAAACATTTTTCAGAATTTGGGGTGTTTTTTTTTTCATTTTATATTTTATTAAATATTGGGCATATTTCTTATTCCTTCAAGATAAGTTGAATTGGAAAGAGCAGTACATTTGAAGTCAGGAAAACCTGGGTCCTACCTAGACTTGGCACTGCTGCTAACTTTAGCTCTTTACATCTCCCTTTCCTTACCTGTGAAATACAAATAATAATCCCTACTATACAGAGGATTATATTCTGAAGTACTTTATAAATTTTAAAGCCATTGTATGAAGGCAAATCATTTTTATCATCTTCAGATATTAACTTTCTCAGAATACTAGGGGATAATTTCTTCAAAAGAAATATTTGGCCACATATAGTAGTAACATAGTGTCTAGATAAAAACAGTGTTGGGAAACCCAGACTCCTTTGAATATAGCAAACACAGTCTTTCAGTGGGACCTTGGAATAAATCAGTTCACTTCTTTGGACCCCAGTTTTCTTATCTGTACATTGAGATGTTTTAGACTAGACAGTTTCCAAGGCCCTTTCTCATTCAGTAAGTCTAAAAATTATTTTCTTTGCAATGTCACTGTCAAATATTGACAACTCTGCTTTTTCCTGTTTTGGCTTTTTTTTTTTGACAAAGGTTAGTTTTTAAGCTGTGATGTCAAAACAATTCTGACAATAGACCAAAATTGTTAATGTTTAAATTTTAGATTTAAAATTGAGTTTTGTTAGCAAATGTTTTGAAACATCATTTTTCTTAAATTCAGAGATTGTATTTATTCACAATAATGGAGAAGCATGATTTTCTTGTAGACTATAAAATTGTCACTCATTTGATTTCAGAACTAATGCCTTCCCCTCAGAAAAGCTGCAATTTTTTCTTCTTTTCTGTTAGATCAGTGACATATTATTTGTGTTTATTGTTTATATTCTGCTTCTGTGACACTGTACTTAACTCAGTACATGTTGATTGACATAAGTAATGAAAATACAGAATGCTGACTGTACTTCTTACTCATTTGTTGTACCCTGAGAGACTTGAGGTTTCTGGGAGTTTTTATTGTTCACTTTAAACTTAAATAGTAACATTTTTGTTAACTTCAGAGATAAAATAGAAGCTTCTAACCAGAAAAAAAATAAGCCAGTAGTTATGTACCTACAGGTGCATAAACTTAGGTGTCTAGAAAAAATAATTTCTTATGTGTGTTATTTTAACCATATAGCAGTAATGGGGAGGGAATAAAGTGGGTAGTAGGAATGGACATTTTCTAATTTATTAAACAAAAGCCCCAAACTTCTAATACTGGTAATTCATACAGATTCATTGAGCAAGAGACTAAACCTCTGTACTATGGCATAGTAGAAAGAGTTTTAGATTTGAAAAAAGAAGAACTGGGTTGGAATCCCAGTTCTTTTATTCCTTTTTTTTTTTTTTTTAAGCAATTGGGGTTAAGTAACTTGCTCAAGGTTACACGGCTAGTCATGATTTATGTGTGGGTGCTCATTTTCTGAGGCCGGATCTGATCTCGGGTCATCCCAACTCCGAGGAGGGCACTCTTACTCACTGCGCCACCTAGCCGCCCCTTTAGGGCAATTGGGGTTAAGTAACTTGCCCAAGGTCACAGCTAGGTTTTTGTTTGTGTGGATTAAGTGTTGGAGGCCGGCTCCGAACTCAGGTACTTCTGATTCCAGGGCCGGCGCTCTATTCACTGCGCCACCTAGCCGCCCCCCAGTTCTTTTATTTCAATACAATTTAGTAAACAATTATTAAGCAGCTACAGTTTGCATGGCACAATATTCAAAGACAAAAAATGAAATAGTCCCTGTTTTCAAGGTGCTTGCATTCTCCTGGAGGAAGGGAAACATTTATTAAGTGCCTACTGTGTGCCAGGCACTATATTAAGTGCTTTTCAAGATATTTTATTTGATCTTCACCACAACCCTATGAGGAAGGTGCTATTATGGGCCTTATTTATAGTTCAGAAAATTGAGCCAGATAGAGATTGTGGCATACCCAGAGTCCAACAGCTAGTAAGTGCCTGTGGTTGCATTTGACCTCAGGACTTTCTTACTTTAGGCCCAGCACTTTATCTGCCATGTAACATAAAGTGCTTTAAAATGATAACTAGGGGCAGCTAGATGGTGCAGTGAATAGAGCACTGGCCCTGGAGACAGGAGGATCTGAGTTCAAATTTGGCCTCAGACACTTGACACACTTACTAGCTGTGTGATCTTGGGCAAGTCACTTAACCCCAATTGCCTTGCCTTCTCCCCTCAAAAAAAAAAAATGGTAACGAACAACTTGAGAGAGAAAGGGAATCAAAGGAGTTCTTGTGTAGGAAGTGGTTTCTCAGTTATGCTTTAAAGGAAGGTAGAGGTGAGGAGAGAATTCATTCCAGAGGATCACCTACCTATGCGAAGGAATGCTATGTGTGGGAAATAGCTTTTTTTTTTTTTACTGTGTGTGGTGGAATATGAACCAAAGTAGGTGGAATCCATGTTGTGGAAAAGTTTTAATGCCAGACTGAAGATTTAGTAGGGAGCCACTGAAGATTTTTTAAAAATGTTTTATACATCTTCCTTCTCCCCCCCCCCCCCCCAATTACTGAAGATTTTGATCAGGGAAGTGATGTGGTGCAGAGTGATGAGGTATGGGCTCTGGGAGCCCCTTTGAGCTCTCCTTGAGTCCTTGAGCCCCCTTGAGGCTCTGGGAACCTCCCTTGGACTCTGATTAAATTGTCTCATTTGATGAGGCATTTGCATGAGACAATAAGCCTTACATTGTGGCTGGGCCCAGACCTCTAGCCTAGTTACTAACTACTAACTCTAGCCTAGTCACTAGCCTAGCCCTCCATTGTTTATCTACTTCCCACCCAATTGGCCTAGCCCAATTCATAGTCTCCAGGTGGCCTCCAGTGACTTCCCACCTTTAATCACTCATTGACCTCATTAACTCCTCCTGAAGACCCTCCCCAAACTCCTTCCCTAGACCACTGCTAGATTCCTCCCACAACCTTCTGTATATAAGACTTCATCCTGTCTTCATGTTTGTGAGAGTGCCATAGAATAGTGAGAGTGCCATGGAAGAGTGAGAGCGCCATAGAATGACCACCTAACACAGACTTATTCTGTGTCTAATGCAAGCAAACTTTTAATAAACTTTACTTTTCTTTGGCTGAGAAGACTTGAGTCTAATTAATTTGGCAGGACCTGGTGTGTTGGTATTTTGGGGTCTCCAGAGCAACTGTAACCCTCTTAGTGGGTAACCTCTTCACAAACTGTCTTATAGGAATATGTATTTGGCAGTTTCTCTTCATTCCTTAGCATACCTTAGCCCCCTCCCTGCCCCCCTCCAACCCCCAACAGCTGTGGACCTACTTTACCAAGAAAATGAAGGCCTTTGAATTCCATTCCCCACCCCTCCCATCTCAGAACATTCTGACATCACTCTCCACTTTACCTTTTCCTCTAATCTCTGATGAAAAGCTAAGTCTTCTCCTTGCCAAGGCTATGTATCCTTCCTGGCCTCTTCAGTAGCTCCCTCCAATCATCACTTTCATCAGTCTTCAGTCTTTCTGTTTCTACTGGCTCTGCTGCCTACAAACTCCAAGTCTATATAATTCTTGGAGAGGAAAACAACCAGGCTAGATCCTGCCATCTCCATTAGCTATGGACACATACCTCTGCTTCCTTTCTCAACCAAACTCACTTGAAAAAAGGCTTATTGCCTCTGCTTGTTCTCTTACTGTCTCCTAAAACTTTTATCTGATTTACTCCCTTATCCCTCAACCAAAACTTCTTTCCAGAGTTATTAGTGATCTCTTAATAATCAGATCTAATGGCTGTTTCTCAGTCCCTCTCCTTCTCACACTCTCTATGGCATTTGACACTCCTGACCACCCTTCCCTTCTGGATACCCTCTCCCCTCTGGGTTTTTGTGATGCTGCTCTCTCTTGGTTTTCTTTCTCTCTTCTGACTGCTTCTCAGTCTCCTTGACTGGATCATCATCCTTATCCCACTCTTAAGTGTGAGTGCACTCCTAGTACATGGTGTCTCCCCTGAGAGGAGGAAAGATTGTTGAAGGCAGGGACTGTTTTCCTTTGGTCTTTGTGTCTGCAGGGCCTAGCTTAGAGCCTGGCACATGTAGGTTCTTAAATGTTTGTTAGTTCATTGATTGATTGGTTTGTTGGTTCATAGGAGAGACTAGAAACAATTAGGAGCCTCTTATAGTATATCCAAGAGGTAACAAGCAGCTGAGACATGATAGAAGCTGTGTGAATGTAGGAGATGGGGACCCTTGTGAGAGGTGTAGAAGTAGAATTGAGAAAATTTGGCAACTGTTTGAATATGGACATGTAAGAGAGAAAGAGTCAAGGATAACTCTAAGCTTGAGATCTGAGGCAACTGGAAGGAGGCTAGTGTTGAGGTTTAGGGTTAGGGGTGCTTGACACCCCAAAATATCAACACGCTGGGTCCTGCCAAAATGAATGACTCAAGCCTTCTCTCAGCCAAAGTAAACAAAGTTTATTGAATATTCCCCATAATGGGTAGACTCTTACGGAGACTAAGTATCTGTGATGCTTGTATTGGATATGCGGGCCAGAATAATGTGACACAGAGTGAGTTTGAGCTAGATTAATCTCAGCCCCTTTATGGAGACAAGATGGACCTTATATACAGAAAGATTGTGGGAGGATCTAGGGGTGGTCTAGAGGAGGGATTTGGGTGGGATCTTGAGGAGGAGTCTAAGTAGAGGATCTTTGATGGAACTGAGGTCTGACTCCAGAAATGGGATTAAAGATGGGAAATAGCTGAAGGCTACCTGACAACAATGACAACAATGGAGGGCTAGGCTAGTTTAAGGGTGACAGATTTGGGTGTAGATATTTTGATAAGATCTAGGGTGGGAAGCCGCTGGACTGTGGAGGTCTAGGCTAGGATAAAGAATAACTGAGATTTGGGCCTAGGATAATGAAATGCTTTTGGCCTCAGACAAATGCCTCATCAAGTGGGAAGATTCAGTCTTCAGAGTTCAAGGGGTTTCCCAGATCCTGTACCCCATCAGTAGTAACTTCCACAGAAATAGGAATATTTTGAGGAAATGTGATTTCAGACATGTTGATTTTGAGATTAATATATAATGTTGTAGTGAAGACATCTCCCAATAAAAAATTGGAGGTCAGGAAGAGAGTTTAGTAGGCATGCATGCTGATCTGGGAGTCATTTGCAAAGAGGTTGTAATTAAATCCATGAGAGTTGGTAAGATCACTATGGTAAAAAGGATATGTAGAGAAAAGATAATGAATGAAGGCTGCGACTTGGTCAATGACTACCATTCTTATAGCGTAATAATCTAGCAAGTAATACTGAGATGGAAATTTCAAACAAGTGGGAAAGGGGAAAAAGAGAGAGCAGTGTCAGACAAGTCGAGGGAGGGAAGACTTCTCCAGAAGGTTAGTTAGAATGAGGACTGAGGACAGCCTCAGAGAGAACAGTATCTGCTTCGTAGTAGTAATCAAAACTAGTTTGATGAAGCTTGAGAAGTGACTGGGAGTTGGGGAAAATAGAAATTGCAGATAGCTGACCCCATTTAGAAGTCTGGTAATATCTTAACCTCTCTGTGCCCTTTTATTTTTCTCCTTAAAAATAGGGTTTTTGGACCAGGTGCTCTTAACTTTCCTTTTAGATCTAAGTCCTTTGACTCGGAATAGAATACAGTTCACCTGGTTTGGGGCCTCTGTGTAATGTAGAGAGCAGGGCAGCTGGGAGAGGATAAGATGAACTGGAGCATGTTGCATTTGTTTTGTAATTAGAAGGCACACTGTTTGCACATACTTTATTACTCATAGTTTCTTTTATAAAGTGGAAGCTATTTTCTAGCGACAGCTTATGAAAATTTGATTAAAAAGTTGAACTTGATTATTTTCATTATATTTTTTGGCATTTATTTTGAAAACTATACTCCTGTCAGTTTTGATTTTGAGATGTATATGGTTTAAAGCCATTTCTAAGTATCTCTCTATAAAATCTGTCTTCTTTTCCCTTTCTTTTCTGCATGTCCCCTTTCTTCTGGTTCCTTATCAGGTTACATGATTTGTGTATTTAGTGATTACATCAATGAAGGGGTAATTTTTTTGATTAAGGAATGAGAACATTCATGAGATTAAAGGATAAAAGTGAATTTACATATATTTTGTCAAGGTGATAGCTATTTTTCACTGGGAAAAGCAAGTGGTGTAAAGATTATCCCCAGGGTTCTTGCATTTGTCCTCATGACAACACTTAAAACATTTTTTACAGCTTGTCATTCATATTATTGTACTTGTGTGAAAATTTGCTGTTATAGTAATTAGCAATTGTGACTTTTAAAAAGAGCACTTTCTCTGGAGCAGCCGTTTGGAAGGAGATAGAATGTTTTACTGAGGGTATAATTTCCTAGTACTATTAAAATATTCATATAGTGCCTTTCTTTTTCTAAAGTTGTGCCAAACCTTTGGAACATTGATGGAGAAGTTACAGTCCCTGAGCAAAAGCCTGTAGAAGTCAGTGAGGAACTAGCAAGCTCCTATGAAAGAAAACTCATAGAGGTAAGAATGGTGGAGGTCTGAGTCTCGAGCTCCAAATGTACTTTTTATTGCTGTCCTGTGTAGTTTTATTAATGGGTTGATTGAAACAAGCAGTTTAAATGCATACCAAGTATTGATTAAGTTCTCTGTGTATTAGAAAGGTAAAGGAATTGGAAACATTATCTTTTAAATGATGTGGCTGTTGAAATAACTATAAACATTTAAATGACTTGTTTATGATTAACCCCAATCTGGGTGGGGGAAATATGAAGAGTCTCTACCCTAAATATCTGAACTTAAATACACTCAGGCTTTTGTGAATTTAAGTCCAGTCTTTGGAAGTCTCAGCCATGAGCCCAGAGGTATACCGCATCCCCTTTTCCACCATAGGGGAAAAAAAGCAAAGCTGTGGCCGTCATTGATGCACTGGGGCTGTGAGTTGCTGCTTTGCTGACAAGCAACAGTGAAAACTGCTGTGGAAAAAGATCCAAAGTCTTGAAAATTATGCCTAATAACACTTTGGGTAGTCACTTTGCTGATGAGAAGGAAGAATGCTTTGGTTGGTTGGCATTATCAAAGGGTCACCTTTTTTGCACAAAAACCAAGAAACACGGGAGAAAAGCCAGAAGAGAGAAGTTAAAGATAGAGCAAAGAGCAAAAAGAGAAGAGAGAAATCCCCACAAGATTAGAAACAGGAGATTAGAAGAGATGGAAGCAGTGTTGGGGGCAGCAGGGAACCAAGTGTCTGGTAATCATACAAGGCTGACCAGCTCTCCTGTCAGGGCAGTAATTACCTGCTGTCCACTCATCAGTCATACCAGAAGACACAGAATTCTGTACCTCTCTTGTTTTTAGGTGTGGGTTTCGGGGTTTGCGGGGAGGAACACCTCCTGTGCCTTGTCTTCTTTGGTAGACCTTTAGAACGGCCGAATCCATCCAAGTATTGACTGATTCTCAGGCGGCGGCTCTTAATGCTAAGGTGGAAATGATTGTAACCCTTCTAGGGAGTATTTGGTAGGCAGATGTTGTATGGTACAGGGAGCACTGAAATTGGAGCCAGGAGATTTGGGTTTTGTCCCAGTGCAACCACTTATTACCATTATAACCTTGAGCAAGGCCCTTGATTCCATGGAGCCTCATTATGCTCATCTATTATATAGGAATAATGATGCTATGAGGTTTGTATGAGATATGATGTATTTATAGTACTTGATAACCCTAAGGCCTTTCATAAATAATTATTTTATTT
The DNA here is from genome assembly GCA_011680675.1 of Gymnobelideus leadbeateri. NCBI lineage: Eukaryota > Metazoa > Chordata > Mammalia > Diprotodontia > Petauridae > Gymnobelideus > Gymnobelideus leadbeateri. The sequence continues at coordinate 335,975 of WOXC01004673.1, read as the reverse complement.
TCATCACTATTATGCATTTTAAAAGAAGGCCATGTTAGCTTAAATTAATATTTAATTTGCAGAACTATGTGGTGAAAATTTTTCACTAGGTGGTTCTGTCTCTGTGCAGCTTGCCAGTTGTCCCCTCCCCCCACCAGAACACCAGCCTTCATTTTTCACCTTGGCACCCCATTTATGCAAGATAGGCCATTTCTGCTAGGGGATTATTCTTTTTTGTATATTTACCACAATTGTTATTAAAAAAGTAATGAGGCCAACACTATGGCTTTGAAATATTTGCATAGGTGAGCCAATAAATGGGAAAAATAATACAGTTTTGCAATTATACTGATGTTTTCTAGCCTCTGGGTATGGTTTTATATGATTCATGATAGAACTCTCCAGTACAGGTGAAAGGAGCTAACTATTATTTCTCCATAGAGTGTTTTCATATCTGTTTTTGCTTGTGTGTACATCAATAGTCAGGCAAAATGTATTTAATGTGTAGCATTTTTACAGTAGCTTATGTAGAGATAAAAAAAAAAGCAACCCAACTGCTTTGGGGCTGGAATTGGTAATCAAATAGGGAGAATGGCAGATCAATAGGCCATAGACTTTAGGCTACCAATGTATATTAGGAATTTGTTGGCTTCTGGCATTTTCTCTTCTTGCTTTTGAGATTCCTTCTAGACTTTTATAGGAGACATGGTTTTGGTTTGTGTAATGGCATAGTGCCCCATGGTGAATGCTGATATATATATGAATACCAGTGCTGTTAAAGGCCTTATTTTTGGTGGTGTGTCTGGACTAGGAATCTGAATTTCTTGAGAAAGAATAGTTGAATGCCCTCAGAGAGACACTTGGAAAATGATCTAGTTCTCTTTTTTGGGAAATAGATAAAAATACTTATAATTATAGTGGCTGGGATTCAGCTTTTCAGGCTTGCACTATTTTGGGCCCTTTTCATAATTGCTTTCCTCTTTGAGGCAAAAAGTGGCTTCTATCAAAGATTCTTCTGTGCTCCCAGGAAGAGTTACCTTGTTATGACAGAAAAGGGATTATAGGATAGAACATAAGAATCACTGTCTCCTCTGGGTGGAGCTCAGCTCTTAAGGTGAACTTGGGGAATGTATAAAATGGTTAAATGCAGGAAGGAAGGTAATTGAATTGGTCTGTAGTGAGTAATTTATTGTGTCAGTGAAAAATTATTGTGGTAAATTTTTGCTGCTAATCAAATAGAATACCCTCCCCAAAGGGGGAAGGATCAATGTAAAGACCAGATGCAGGCTACATGAGGAAGCAGGATATAAGGAAGTCAGAGGATGGTAATGGAGTTAGGGTAAGTAAATGTAATCAATTAATGAGTACTTATTATATGCTTGCTATTATCTGCCAGGCTGTTTCTGCCTTCAAAGAGCTTACATTCCAATAGGAGAGACCACACATAAAAACCAGAACATAAGATAAATATGGAGTAGAAAGAAGTAACTTTAGAGAGATTGACATTAGCAGCAGCAAGACAGGGAAGAGGGCAGGAGAGGGCTCCTGGAGAAAGTGACTGGTAAGCTGAGCCTTAATGAAAGCCTGGGATTCTAATAGTCAGAGGTTGGAAGAGTGTTCTAGGAATGGGGAAGTGCCAGGGCAAAGGCTAAAAGGGGCATTGTGTGTTAAGCAGCCAGTATTGCTTGATCAAAGAGAATGTATAGAAGGGAACGCTATGAAAGAAGACCTGATTCAGCCCTTCCCAGATTAAGATTCTCCGCTACACCATATCTGAGGAGTTGTCTAGCCTTTTCTTGTTCAGTCAAATTTTATACCTCTTTTTCCAAACTGTTAATTCTCTTTTTAATTCTTGCTTCTCTTGCTATTTTTTCCTCTATCACTCTCATTTAGTTTTTAAAATAATTTTTAAAAATTATTTTAGGGGCAGCTAGTTGGCACAGGGAATAGAGCACTGACCCTGGAGTCAAGAGGACCTGAGTTCAAATCCTACCTCAGACCCTTGATACTTACTAGCTGCATGACCTTGGGCCCAAGTCACTTAACCCCAATTGCCTTGCCTTCCCCCCTCAAAAAAAAATCACTTTTTAGCTTTAAAAAGAAAGAAGCCCAAAACAAACTCCTGTGTTAACTGTGAGGAGTCTTTGTTGGACTTGTGTTACCAGCTGCAGTTTTTCTTTGGGGTTCTGCTTATAGATTTTTTTTTTTAGTCATTCTCTTCTTCTGTATTTGTGTTTTAAGTTTCCCTGTCACCACAGTAGCTTTTCATGTTTGGATTCTTTTTTTATTTGTTCATTCTTCCACTTTACTTATTGACTTTGGACCTTTGTTAGTGCTGGGCTCTGTGTACTTCTGGGGTGTGGGGAGATGTCTGTCCTGATCATCTATATTCTTACGTCCTTCTACTGCTTTTGCAGCTCAGTCTGGGAAGCCTGCAAGCTTTCAGAATGACGTGAACCAAAGGCAATTTCTGGTCTGAACTCTTCAAATTGTTGGCCTGGGTTTCGTCTGTCAGTTTGCCCCTGGTTGGGAATTTCAGTAGGCTGCTGCTGGACTCGGTCATTATTAGCCCACTGGGAGGCTGTGCAGATTAGAGGGACTGAATCTCAGGTTTTCCTTTGCTCTCAAATGGGTTTTGCTTCTCAAAACTCATTCCTTGCAGAGTATACAAGTACATCTTATAGCAAGGAAACAGTCAGACAAAATGAATCCACATAATGGTCCTGCTACAAAAACATATGTCTTTTTCTGCATCTTATTTCTGTGATCTCTCTTTAAGGCATTTGATAACATACTTTGCCATAAGTCCTCTGGCAACAGGATTGCTCATTACAGTGATCAGAGTTATTAAATCTTTCAAAATTGTTTCATTGTTGCTTTCTTTTTATAATTTTTTTTCCTGGTTCTGCTCATTTCACCCTGCAACAGTTTAAACTACTAGGATTTTCTGAATTGTCTCTTGCTATTTCTTTTTCCTTTTTTTTTTTTTTTTTTAAAGCAACTGGGGTTAAGTAACTTGCTCAAGGTTACACGGCTAGTCATTATTTATGTGTGGGTGCTCGTTTTCTGAGGCCGGATCTGATCTCGGGTCATCCCAACTCCGAGGCCGGCGCTCTTACTCACTGCGCCACCTAGCTGCCCTCTCTTGCTATTTCTTATGACACGGTTGTTTATGATTCCCCAAACCAAGGTACCTCCTTAGATTATAGTTCTTTTATCTTCTTTTCATTTCAATCTTTACTTTCATTTCTCTGTAAAGCTAAGCAGCAAGCACCCCAACATCCCCAGAGTGGCTGCCAACAGTTCTTTGATCTGCTTTTGTAAAGGAAAGCAACTCAAAATGGGTTAACAAGCTTACTTTAATCAATCAAACATATATCATTTACCTAGCTCAGGGGAAAAAGGTCAGCACCCCAAACTTCAGAGTATACAGACAGAACTTAAAAGACAAGGAAACAAACAGATCAAGCAGACAGGCTTCCAACCTGCCCAACCATTACATCAATACCAAATCACAGTTACCAGAGAGGGAAACATCAACATCATCATCAACATCTGGGGGGTGGGGGTGGGGGGCTCTCAACAGCTGCCCAGAGTCTCATCTGGTCAAATCACACAACACTTTTCCACATGAGCACCAAAGCAAAGCCTCACATCAGGGATTATATAGCCTCCTCCAGGGTCAGAGAATGTAACCACCCTCTTGACCCACTGCCCAATCACACAGCATCAAGGAGGTGAACATTCCTGAAAGCCAAGCCTCCTGCCATAGGCTCCACGTGACCACATTCAGCCTATTAGGAGGCAGAGTATATTTTCAAATCAAGGAAGGTTCGAAGAGTCTCTTAAGAGAATCAAAGGGCCTAGGGGGCAGGAAAATCTTTAAATCTTAGTTTTCCAACAAATTCTGCTCCAGTAACATTGGCTTCTTTAGATAACTCCTTTTTCTTCAAAAAATTTTCAAATTGGGGCAGTTAGGTGGCACAGCAAATAGAGCTCCAGTCCTAGAGTCAGGAGGACCTGAGTTCAAATGTGGCCTCAGACACTCAATACTTACTAGCTATGTGGCATTGGGTGAGTAGCTTAACCCCAATTGCCCTGCCTTTCCCCCTCCAAAAAGTAAGAAAAAAAAATAAATCTTCAAATTAATTTTGAAAATCTTCAAAAATAATTTGTTTTGTCAAAATTTCATTTTTGATAGCCTTCAATTTCTTTTAAGCCAATTTTTCCAAGTGGTATCTCGGGCTATGGTTTCCTACCCATCTTTTATTGAATGCTTTGAAATTTTCCCTTCCCAAAGTGTAGAGAACTTGTCAGCCAATTCCAGACATTTTTCTTCATTATTTATCATGATTTATAATGCAAGATGGTCACTTTCTTCCAAGGTTTCCATCATATCTACTAGGGTAATTTATATTCTTTACTCTTTAGAATCTGGTCCCTTTGTCAGTACTTCTACCTAGGAAAACATGAAATTGTTGGCAAAGCAAATTAAGAACTTTTAGCACAGCAAAAAGCTTTGTACAGTGGTGATGCAGAAGCACCTATGGGATCCAACCAAGGACTAATTATTTCAAGCAGATATCAAAATGGTTGAAGACTTCTAATTTTTTGCCTCTGGAAAACTTTGAGATCTAATTTCAGAATTTATTATTCATTTGTTTCTTCAGGCTAGACAAATGCTTGTTATTTTTTCATACCCAAATATACTCAACCATACACTTGTAGTTTATTTCCCATTCAGTAGTGTCTACATACCTTTAAGATTCTAAATGCTACTATAGATGCATGTTAAAATATATAAGAAAGAAAAATTTTTGTCTTCTCTTTGTATGTCTGTATCTCTGACATGTGCATACCATTTAAGTCACTTTCTAAATCCTAAACACCAGTTTCTGAATTGTTCAGAAAAATTTGTTCATCATGAAATTCAGCAGTTAAGGGAGACTCTTGACTTTTAAAAATGTTTTGCTCATCAGTTTTAAGAGCTAATGCTAATAAGGATTTAAGCTTGAATGGTTTTTAAAAGTACATAGCTTAGTAACTAAATTAGGTTATATATTGTAAAATTATAGAGAATTATGGTATGGTAGAAAGAAGACTGGCCTGAGAGACAGAGATCTGGTTCAAATTTTGGACCTATCACCAACCAAATGTGACCTTAGGTCACTTAGTTTCCATGGTCTTCTTTTTGTCCATCTATAAGATGAGGGAATTGGACTACATGATTTCTAAGGACCCTCCCTGCCCTACCATTCTATAATTCTATATTCTTTTTTTTTTTTGCTTTTTGGAGGGCAATTGTTAAGTAACTTGCCCAAGGTTACACGGCTAGGTTTTTTTTTTTTTGGGGTTTGTGTGTGTTAAGTGTCTGAGGCCGGATCCGAACTCAGGTCCTTCTGACTCCAGGGCCGGCACTCTACTCACTGCCCCACCTAGCCGCCCCTATAATTCTATATTCTTAAGTGTCTGCTATTTTAGAAATGCCTCTCCATATATGATACTTATGTGTGTTGAACTATGGTTTTAATAGTTTGATTTTTTTTTTGTGAAATTAGTTTGAATTCTATTATTAGAAAATACCTCTGGGGCAAGGCTGTCTTTTGCCTTCCTTTGTATCTCCCATCACTTAACACAGTGCGTGACACATAGTAGGTTTTAAATAAATGTTTATTCAGTTAGTCAATTTGAATATTGAAGTTTTTAGAATATTTGCCTTGGCATTATGGCTCATCACAAATAAAGCATTACATCCTAGAATCAAGTGTAATCTTTGCCACCTTCCACTGCCAAATTCCAATCTTAATCTAATCCCCATGTGTCAGAATACTTTATCAATAGTATACATTTTGAGTCTTTGTTCTTTCACTTTAACTGGTAATATCACAAAGAAACATTAGACCTATAAATATTTTATAGAAGCTATTAACTTATAAGGTCATGTTTATATTTTTAATAGCATTGCAAGAAATAGGCAACAAATGATTTGTTCCACATAGCAGCTTCTATAATAAAAATAAAATAAAAAAAAAGAGTTCCTTTTAAAACTTTTAATATATTTCAGTAAGCTCATTGGTTACTCAATTTCTTGAAGGAGGGAGGTCAGGGGTATTTGGCTCCTGAAGCCATAGTTTCCATTTGAATCAGTTATCTTCCCTCTCTACACATTGTACTATAACTTATTGGTTTTAAAAGCATTTCAACCTTATTAAAAACACACACATACAACAAAATCTCCAAATTGAACTTGGTTATTTTTCCTAAGACAGAAGAATACACACTAGATAACAAAAGGATAATGAGATGTGAAAGAAGAGAAAGCTGTATAAATGTACCTGATTTAGCAGTCTTTTTTTTTTTTTTTTTTAGTGCCTTTGGCTTAAGCTTGGCCCTGGGATTTCAGTTCTCTGGGGAAGGAAAAGTGTTGAGGCCTTTCTGACTGGCCTCACTGTTCTCTGAAGTGTGGACCTGGATAGAAGGCATCTTTGGCAGTGTAGTAAGAGTGGAGGGATCTCCTACACGGAGCACTGTGTTTACTTTTAGGAATTCAAATAATTGCTCAAATTTATTGCCTAGATTCAATTTTTCTATAAGAGATTTTCAGGTGAGGTATGATTCAGTGTTTGTATTTTTCCTTTTTTTGTTCTATTTCTCTGAAAGGTGTATTGTACCTTCTTCAGTTGTGGTTTCTTTCTTTCTTTGCTTCTTTTTAAAAGACCGTATCATCTGAGAGTTGTGCTCTTTAGCTAAATCTTAAACTATAGGTTAGGGCAGACCTACACAACTTGGTAGTAGGTAGAGGCCAAAATTAAAATAGGTTAAACTTCTTTAGGCCACAGATAGTTTAATCCAGGCCCGTACAACACACAACCTGTGGGCCACTTGTGTCCCACCAAAGGATTTTAAACAGCCCACGAAAAATGTAGGGTTGTCACTGCACTCTCCTGTTTGCCACGTGACTTGCAGCAACCATTGTCAGTTGTCTCTAGTTTAACCAGTCGGGCCTATTTTAATTTTGGTTCTTACCTATTGTCCCGTTGTGCAAGTCTGGTCTAGACACTAGAGACAGGCTGACAGTAGTTGGTTGCTGTGGGTCACGTGACAAACAGGAGCAAGTACACAGTGGTAACCCACCAGTTACTTAACGGGCATAGTAATGAGTAGTGGAAGGCAGGTTAAGCAGGGCATGGACCAAGCACTCATTCCGATGTTGCTTTCTTTTACACCCTCTACATTTTTTATGGGCCAACTGAAATCCTTTGGTAGACTGCAAGTAGTACATGGACTGTATATTGTGCAGGCCCCTGTTAGGAATACATGATCAGGAAGGAATTAGCCATTCCTTCCAATCCTTTTGCAGAACATTCATCTTATAGCCTAGGAGGGATGTTACAGACCATCTGGTCTACAACTTTCATTTTACTAATGAAGAAAATCAGTCCCAAAGGGGTTAATTGACTTGCCTAAAGGGTCACACAAATAGTAATTATCAGACTAGAGATTTGAACTCAGTCTCTGACCTCCAGATCCAGGTCCATTCCACTATAACTCTGCTTCTTGTTATCTAGACAGTTAATTTGTGTCCTCCTACCCTTTCTCTCTAACTTCCTCTGACTTATAGTGGTCCTTCTCATGAATTACTGTGCTTGCTAATGTTTCCACATTATTCAGATATGCTCCCTTCTCTCTTTTGACACCCTGGTGCATGTCCTCATTACTTTATGCTTGGGTTATTACCTTAGCCTGCTGGTGGGTCTGTGGGCCTCAAGTCTTTCTCATTCAAATCCATCCTCTATTCAGTTGCCAAAAGGAATTTTTTTAAAGTGCAGATCCAGTAAAGTCTTCTTCCTGCTCAGTAAAATCCAGTCACTGACAATCACTTCCAGGACCCAATACAAAGTCCTTGGTTTAGCATTTAAAACCTTTCATAAACTATGTCCCCTTCTCAGCACCCCCTCCCCCTGCCTCACCAGCCACCCCCATCTTTTAAGATTTCTCACACCTTACTGCCCTCTACACACTCTTCAGTCTAGTGACACTGGCCTCTTTGTTGTTCCTCCACGGCACTTCATCTTTAGACACTGGGTATTTTCATTGGCTTTCCTTGGCATTCCTGGAATGTTCTTCCTCCTCATCTTTAACTCCTGGCTCCCCTAGGTTGCTTCATGTCCCAACTGAAGTCAGTGTTCTACAGGAAACCTGTTCCAACCCTTCTTAATTCTAGTGCCTTCCTTTTGTTGATTACTTCTTATTTATCCTGTACATAACTTGTTTACACATTTCCATTTACTTGTCTTCCCCATTAGATTGTGAACTCCCTGAGATCAGGGACTTCCCTTTGCCTCTTTTTATATCCTCAGCCCTTAGCACAGTGCCTGGCACATGGTAGGCATTTAATTAATGCTTATTTACTAATTGACATTCCTGGCGTTTATTAACATATCCAAGCAGCCTACCTTAATTGTATGTAGTCTAAGCAGCCTAAGACTAAATCTAAGCACTTTTTGGATTATAGTCTCAATATATCGAGTGATATTTGTAAAAAAACACTTAGCATCATGCCTGACATAGAGTTGGTTGGGTGTTGTCCTTCATTCTTGAAGAGGATTAAAATAACTTCATTATATTAGGGGCAAGAGATAATGTGTCTGACTGTGGCTGATCAGATCGGTATGAACTCAGAAGGTTCTATCACAGGTTGGGCACAAATAGTCCATGTGAACATTTGTAGTGGAGATGTCTCTAAATTTGCCCATCTCATATTTCTTTTGAGCTGCTGCATTTCTGCTTCTTTCATAGGGCACAGCGCCTTCTTGGATGTGGGCATGCTGTACTGGGCAGTCCTGTGACAGAGTTTCTCCTGTCTTACAGTTGATTCTGGTGTTCTTGAAGGAGACCTTGAAAGTGTCCTGATACTGCTTCTGACCTTCATAAGGGGTTTTGCCTTGTGTGAGTTCTCCATTAAAATAGTCTTTTAGGCAAACGTGTACATTTAATGGCTCTCTGCAGCAGGATTTGAATGCCTGGCAGTTTAGCTCAAGGAAGGCCCTCACTGTTTGATACTTTATTTTACAAGGTGATCTTTGGAATCTTTCTAAGACAATGCAAATGGAAGCATGTCCGTTTCCTAATGTGGTGCTATACTGTTCAGGTTTCACAGTCATACAACAAGGAGGTCAGCACACTTTGTCACTTATTGTGACAGAATACTTTTTCTCTCCCACACTTTCCTTCGGAGCCTCACAAACACTGAGCTAGCTCTGGCATCAGCCTCATCATCTATGTGTATACCCTAAAAAGCATACTACCAAAGTAACTTATCCACAGCATTCAAAAGCTCTCCGTTTGCTTGAACTGATGGTTCCAAGTATGGACTTTGTGGTGCTGGGTGGTAGAGAATCTCTGTTTTCTTGGTATTAATTGTTAGGTCAGAATTAGCACAAGAAACAGAGAATTGATCTATCCTTTGTGGCATCTCAGCACAATCATTTGCAACCAAAAAGTTGTGCACCAACTCTCCCTCAACTTTAGTTTTGGGTAGGAGTGGGGAATCTGTGGCCTCGAGGTCCTAAAGTATAGCCCTTTGACTGAATCCAAACTTCACAGAACAAATTTCAGTGCAGTAGCTGACCTTGATGCCATTTTTATCCTCATTGAAGGCATCTGACTACATTGCTGAAAGCATCATGCTTAAAAAGCAAGGGAGGAAGCACATAGTCCTGCTTCATTCCATTGGTGACTAGGAACTTGTGAGAGCATCCTCTGTTATTCAGAACTCTTGCAAGCATACCTCTGTAAAATTAACATATGGTAGAACTGTTATGTAGTAGGCTCTATATAAATGTTAGCTATCATTATTCTCATCTTGCCATATTATGATACGGTTTTATAGCTTAGCCCTAACTGCCCCTGCTGCATTATTTTACCTAATTATTTATGACTTAATTTATTATTTATTATGAAGCAGTATCTTAACTAAATTTGTGATTTCCTACAGCTAGTTATTGACTTTAGGTAATCTATGACTGTTCTGTGGTCTTCAGAAGATGTGCTGATTTAGAAATATGTATTCACTGACATTTTCAGCAGAGGTTGAGTTTGATGTTTTCTTTTAAAAATTTGAGGCTTTCTTTGAACTGAAATTGTTCCTCTTTTAAATATTACATATGCCAGAATTTGGAACTTTGGACAGTTTTACTGAGGTTGTAGTCTCATTTATTTCAGTGTAAATTTAATAATTCAATAATATTATTTTACTATTAAATTCTTGTTAAATAGTTATGTAAAAAGAATAAATTCATCATTTCTTCATCCATTTTGGTGGTGTGTTTAAGTATCAAGTTCCCCCCTTCTTGATTAATTCTGAGCCATTTAGTTGTTTTGTGTGACTCAGCACATGATGATTACTTGTTAGATGACCATCTGATAGCAACCACATCTAAAACATAAAAAAAAGAAAGAAAGAATAATACTTCGATATGGATGCTGCCATTTAAGAGCAGATGCAAAGAATAAAATAAAATATATATTTTTAAAAATATCTTTTTAAAAGTATCTCTCCCTGGTTCTTTTCCTACCATATGTGACAGTGGATTTTGATTAATATGCCTTGTGTTCAGAGCAGCTGAATTACAATTGAAGCTTTGTTTCCCCCTCTGTACCTTCAACCCCCTTGTCAGATGTATACTAGGGCTATGGGGCTGTCTTTCTACTTACTGTAGACTTTCTGAGAAATGGTAATTGAATCTTTAATTCCAGCTCTTCCCACTAACTTGAGAACTTTCTTTTGCCAACTTTTCCCTGTCTTCCTTGGTTTTTTGTTGTTTGAGAAACAACCCTTTGTTACTTCCTCTGTGACTGATTTCTCTCCATCAGCTTTCTTGCTTTCAGTGGCTTCTGTTGATGAAGGTAAAAACCAACTCAAGATCCGGTGAAGCAAAAGGCTGAATATACCCCATTTCCTCAGGCCTACTCGCTATGACTCACACCTTCCATTTCCAGTATATGAATACTGAGCTCTGCTAGGGCAAACTGTCAGCCTTTCACTTATTGTGACAAGTACTTTTAAAAACTATTTTTTAAATAAAACCTTTAAAAAGTCCCAATTCACAAACATCCCCAGTTAATACAAGTAAACTTTTTGCCCTGCTCTGGTTGAAAAATGGTATCTGTACACCTGGGACTATCTAAGTTGGTGCATGGTTAAGTTTCCTGTAAGAAGCTTAAAACTCAGATTTTAATAATATAAGTTTATGTATATTGCAAGGAAGCCCTACAAAAACTTTCAGGCTTTTTCTCCACAAAGACCATTTTTTACGTCTAATTCTTTCATTTCCAGAAGACTGAGATTAATGCTACTGAAAATGAGTCTTTTAAATTCAGCTCTTCCATAAGTGAAATGTGTTATACAGTAAGAGCACATTTTTTTTCCTATATAATATGTAGAAATTATTTTCTCTTTGTGGAGAAAACTGGATTTAAATGCTAAAATATTGCTTTTTTGTCTTCTTGAAATATCTTTTCTGCATGGTTTTAAGGTAAAGGTTTTTAAAATTAATGGGAAAAAAATGTATTTCCCCCTTTATCTTTGGCTCAAGAGAAGAGAGAAGATAATTTAGCAGTAAATGGCTTGCCAGCTATTTTTTTTTTTTTTCAGTTTCTGAAGTACGAATTTCCTTGTTGGTATAAATTTTGAAGCAACGCATTGTGGTCAGTTTGGTTGAAAGTTTATAAAAACCAAACAAATCAAATTGACATTTGTTACTTCATAATGTTTATAGATAGAAGTAGATTTAGAGATAATCTAGTCCAATCCTTCTTTTATAGATGGAGAAACCGGGACTCAGAGAATTGAAAAGTTTGATTTTCCTAATGTCACCCAAAGGGTAGAGAACAGAACCTGTATATTCAAACTCAGGGTTTTTTTTTTGATGCTTAATCTATTGCTTAAGTTTTGAACCACATAAAGACATAGGAAAAGACTAAAGAATTTTTAATTTTAATGTTGCCCATTCATAATGATCTCCCTTCTTGTTTCTGACAAAAAAAAAAAAGCCAACTAAAAAAACAAGAACGTTGCCAAGCAAAAATTTTATCCACGGCCTTTTCCTCACTACTTTCTCTGACTCTTATAATTTCTTTCTTCATCATCTTAGACATTTATTTTTCCCTTGTCTACCATCCGTGGCTGTGTTTCCTAGCTCTGGCTATGCCAGCTCTCACCAGCAGCCTTTAGAGATTTTTGTTGTTCATTGCTTTCAGATGTATTTCCCAAATGCTTTAATCTGTTGCTGTTACTGTTGCTGCTCCTACTGATACTTTGCCCTTGCATGCTTTCAACGTTTTTTCAGAGCTCAAACCATTTTATGTACATCGTGTCCTATATACTTGATTGAACCTAAGATATTCTTCTTGCCTTAAACATTTCTGTTATCAGTCTCCACTACCAAAGGCATAAACTTTCTGTAGTATTTAGGGCACTTGTTAAGCAGGTGAAATATTGACTTCTTTTGAGAGTAAATGTTAAGATATCTTTACCTCAGGGTAAAGGTATAGATCATCGATAGTGAAATACAATATTTATTTAGAAGCATACTATATAATAATTCTAAAAGAGACAATAAGCTAATTGACTTAAACATCAATAACTTAGTTGTTAGAATTGATATTAGTGAATCAAAATTTAACATTTTTCTTTAATATTTAGATCACAGGTAGGCTATATAGAGAACTAGCATGGCTAAAAACAAAACAGGCTCAACTGTTGAAAGCAGCATCATTTTTACAAATTTTTCATCATTGACTCATTTTTGGTTTTTCATTTATGTTAGTGTATAATCTCTTGGAACTGTTAACTGTAAGAAACATTTTTAAAGGTTTTGTGCAGTCTATTTCCAGTGAGAATGTATTTTTTTTTAAAGCAATTGGGGTTAAGTAACTTGCTCAAGTTTACACGGGCTAGTTATTAATTTATGTGTGGGTGCTAATTTTCTTAGGCTGAAACTGATCCTGGTTCTTCCCGACTCAGGGGCCAGCACTCTTTTTTTTTTTTTTTAACAATTTAGCTATTTTATTCAATTTTTTTTTTTTAACAAATGCTTTATTAACTTCTGGTTTACATCATTCATTTCCACCAGACTATGAGTTACATTTTTCCCCCATTTTTTCCCTACCCACCACCCCAGAATAGCAGTCCCACTAGATATCCCCTCATCCAATCTGCACTCTCCCATATCTTCTCCCATACCCCCTTCGACTTTGCCATTAGGGCAAGGTGAATCTCTGCTCCCCAATGCCTGGACATCTTATGAAACATTTAATTTTAAAACTTCGATTTTCAGATCCATTCCCTTTCTCCCCTGTCACCCACTCCCTCTGAGAAGATAAGCAATTCAGTATGTGTTGTACAATGTATAGCCATGCAAAACATTACCATAGTAGATATATTGTAAAAGACTGCTTATATTTCCCTCCCACCTGTCTCACCTCCCACCTGGTTCATTCCCTACTTTGATCCTGTCCCTCTTTGATAGTGGGTACTTCTAACCTCTCCTCTCCCCAGAATGCCCTCCCCTCCATCACCCCCCCTCTCATCCCCCTTTCCCCTACTTAGGAGAGTGAGTGAGGGTAAGATATTCCATTTAGTATGTATGTGATTCTCTCCTTGAGCCAACTTCAATGAGAATATGCTTTTGCCTTTTTGCCTTCCTGTTCTTCCCCTCCCCTGCAACTACTTCCCCTTGTCTCTTCTACATGAGATAGTTTGCCCTACCCTGTCTCTCTCCATCTCCTCTTGCCACTTTCCTCTCTCACCTCTTGACTTCACCCCTTAAGAATCATCCCTTCCTTGGGGCGGCTAGGTTGCGCAGTGAGCAGAGAGCCAGCCCTGGAGCCAGAAGGACCCGAGCTCGGATCCGGCCCCAGACACCCAACACAGAAACAAAAACCCAGCCACGTGAACCTGGGCAAGTCACCCAACCCCAATTGCCCTCCAAAAAAAAAATAATCATCCCTTCCCATCAAATTCAACCTGTGCCCTCTATCCATGTATACCTGTGAACATATGCCATGTAGCCTTCTTCAATTATTTTCATACTGAGAAAGGTTTCATCTGTCACAGTGATTGTTTTTCCATGTAGGACTGTAAATAGTCCAACTTTGATAAGTTCCTTTTGATTTCTTTTCCTTGATTGCCTTCTCAAGCATCTCTTGCTTCTTGTGTCTGAATGTCAAATTTTCTATTCAACTCTGGTTTTTTCACCAAGAATGCTTGAAAGTCCTTTATTCCACTGAATGACCATATTTTCCCCTGAAACAAGATACTCAGTTTTGCTGGGTAGGTGACCCTTGGGTTCATTCCCAGCTCTTTTGCCCTCTGGAATATCATATTCCATGCCCTTTGATCCCTCAGTGTAGAAGCTGCCAGGTCCTGGGCTATTCTGATTGTGTTTCCACAATATTGAAATTGTTTCTTCCTGGCTGCTTGTAGTATTTTCTCCTTGATCTGGGGATTCTGGAACCTGGCTATAATATTCCTGGGAGTTTTCTTTTTGGGATCTTTTTCAGGAGGTGATCTGTGGATTCTTTCAACCTCTATTTTGCCCTCTGGATCTAAAACATCAGGGCAGTTTTCCTTGAGAATTTCTTGAAGGGTGATTTCTAGGTTCTTTCTTTGATCATGGCTTTCAGGTAGTCCAATAATTTTTAAATTATCTCTCCTGCATCTATTTTCCAGGTCAGTGGTTTTTCCCATGAGATATTTCACATTGCCTTCTATTCTTTCATTTGTTTGGATCTGTTTAACAGCATCTTGATTTCTCATAAAGTCATTAGCTTCCATTTGCTCCAGTCTAACTCTGAAGGAATGAATCTCCTCAGTGAGCTTTTGAGATTCTTTTTCCATCTGGCAAATTCAACTTTTTAAGGCATTCTTCTCCTCATTGCCTTTCTGAGCCTCTTTTGCCATTTGAGTTAGTCTATTTTTTAAGGTGTTATTTTCCTCAGGCTGTTGACTGTCCTTTCATACTTTTCTTGCATCTTTTTCATTTCTCTTCCCAAAATTTCCCTCACTTCTCTTATCTGCTTCTTAAGGTCCTCTATGGCCTGTAGCCAGCTTGTATTTTCATTTGGGGCTTTTGGTGCAGGAGTTCTGACCTCACAGTCCTCCTCCATGCTTTGAGCCTCTTTGCCCCTAAAATAGGAGTCCAGTGTTGAACTTTTCTGTTTATTTTGTTTCATTTGCCTAGGCATGTTGCCACTTAATTACTTGATTTTTGGGCTTGTTGCCACAGTAGGACTCTGCCACCAGACGGGAGCTTCTGCCCAAACGTGGGGTCTTCACAACTTCCGCCAGTTGGGTGGCCTCTGTAAAGCCTCCACCCACTCTGGCAAGTTGGATACCCACCCCAAACTTCCCCCCCAGACCACAATCCAGATCCAGGCAGTTTAAAGCAAAAGCGATTAACCCCTAGACTGATTGCTGGATCTTCCTACAGTTCGCAGACCAGGAGCTAGAGCCACTGCTGATGCTGCAAAATGGCTTCTGTGCAGCTGTTTCTTCAGCAGCTTTTTGCCCCCAGGGGAGGAAGCCACGTGTTCCCCAAATACTGGTCCCAAAGTCCATAGGGCACTAACCTCTCACTTTGTCCTGGGCATATCTGTGCTGATAATTCTGGAATCGCCACAATAGCTGGTGTTCTGGGGTTCCACCAGACGGCTGAAGGCCCGTCCGCCCTGGGGATAAAACCGCGGACCTGGGCTCGGCTCTGCGGGCTGTGCTGTAGGTTCCCAGCGAACTGTGCTGCCTGCTCTCAGAGCGCTGTGCTGGCTGCTCCCTGCAGGGCTGCTGGGCTGTCCTCAGCAGGAGGTTAGCTTCTCTGTGCCGTTCTGTGGGTGCTGTTGCTCCAGAAGTTGTTTGGAGCTCCCTTTCACATTGTTTGAAATTTGTGTGGGGCAGAGCACAGTCAGGGGCCAGCACTCTTACTTACTGCACCACCTAGATGCCCCTAGTGTGAATGTATTTTAAAAGAAATATCATTGAAATAATTTCCCCCCAACATATAATTTCCTAAAAGTATTTAAGCTATCTTTTGGGCTAACTGAACTTCTGCCAACATTAATGTGCCCATTAAAGGTGGTTAGTGAAATCATATTGATCATTTTATTACTATATCATCTGTACTCTAAGATAGAAAATTTAACTCACTTTTGCTATCCATTATAATAAAAATGGACATTTTAAAAGCACCTTAACATTGATAAAATGCTTTAAAAATATTTTCTGATTTGATCCTCAAAGATTTTGAGGATTTTATCCTACATTTGATATTATCTTTTATGATTATCTTATCTGAGACTATTTAATACAATTCTCTAGGGAAAGTATTCTAAAGAGACAGTGCTTGAACCCTAAGTACTTTGCCCAAAGCACTCCTATTGACTAAATGTTTAACTGAGGGAAAATATAAGTGTCAGGTTCTACTCCGCTCCCACAATTAAGGTAACTACAAGGTCTTAACTGTAAGTTTTGACACATATGAAGAGGTTTTAGATGTTTGAACACAATGATTTGTGCATGAGTTGGTGAACTGCTCTTTCCTCCTCTTTATAAAATGGGATTTATTTGTCACAATTACTTCAGAGGGCTATGGGGAAGACCAAATGAAATAAATTTTCTTTTTTTTTTGCTTTTTGGAGGGCAGTTGGGGTTAAGTAACTTGCCCAAGGTCACACAGCTAGTTGTGTGTGTGTGTGTGTGTGTGTGTGTGTGTGTGTGTGTGTGTGTGTGTGTGTGTGTGTGTTAAGTGTCTGAGGCCGGATTCAAACTCAGGTCCTTCTTCTGACTCCAGGGCCAGCACTCTACTCACTGCGCCACCTAGCCGCCCCCAAATGAAATAACCTTATAAAATGTTTTAAAAATTTAAAATGCTACATAAATGTTAGACATTATTACAGATTTACTTCTTTTTGAAGGGAAATTTTTTTTCTTTCTCTTACTGTGGTTCCACTCTTGTTTCTTGCTTACCGTTCCCACCCTTGCCCTTTATCTTAGTATATTATTTCTTAGTATATTATTTCTTATTTCTTGCCTGTTATGAATAAGGGGAAAATGCAGAAAGAAAAAAGTGGAAGAAAAGAAAAATAGGAGGTCTTTAGTCCTACCTTAGTTTCATAGGTGATAAGACTAGGGGAATGTCAAATTAAGTTAGGCTATCTTTTTAGGAAGCTATCCATTCTGTAATATTCCTTAGGGTTTAATATAAGAGAGTTTTGCAGTTAATTTAAAAAATGTCTAAAACAAAAAGACCCAAACTTACTGCCCTAAGTATTGAATGATTCCCTTATGACAGCATGCCAACTCAATTTTGGGATAATAATTTGGACTTAATAAAGGCAAGGTGAACAAGAGAGGCATTGGCTCCAGTGGCAAGTCTTCATGTGCTCTATTTTTATGAATTTTTATGATAAAGGAAATTTATGAAAGACTCAATATAAGTTGAGATATATGGTCTGATGATGGAGAAATGTTCTTTAATGCTATAATCAGTTAAAACAAAAACTACTATCTTTCTCTGAGAATTCTATGTGTTTGTACATACAGAAACTCAATGAAATTCATAAATATTTCCTCTCTGATTTCTGTCAGTCCCATAGTATAGAACTGTGTTCAGCCTATAATAGGTATGTTTCCTGGGATATTGAGATAGTTGTCAGTGTTCTGGGACTGAGTTGGGAATAATTCCCATAGCAATATAGTGAAAAACATATTGGGCTTAGTCAAATGATAGGAACTTGAAATCTCACCCTGCCACTTATCAGACATATGACTTACCCTCTCTGCACCTGTTTCCCCATTTGCAAAATGGGGATGATCTCTTCATTACCGTTTATCACAGGTGGTTATTATGGGAATCAAAAGAGATAATGTATAGAAAGCACTGTGTAAACTTTGAAGTGCTGTGTACACGTGTGTGTATGAAATATTATCAGTGATAACTTGAATTGCTATTGTTTTCTAGTGTCAAGAACTCAGAGAACACTTTTGCTTTAGTAAGATAATTGATAGACCATTGTGCTCTGGAGGTTTCACGGTTCAAATTCTGACCCTTATTGCTGAGTTCTTGGCAACAAGAAGATAGGAAACAAATGAGCCCAGCAGGAAATAATGTGTTCTGTAGAAGATGGAGGGGAGAGCAGAGTAATAGCCAATACGTCCATTACATACTCTTGGATGGAAACTACATATAGAACAATATGGTGGACCTCTGTAATGTGACCAAAAGCTTAATCTGTTTATATATAATAAGGAGGCATTAGTGCATGATCCAGTTATTCAGTTTGAAAGGGGGAAACGGCTTTTATGTACACGCAGCAAATACACATTTATCCAGAATGGTTGGAGACTAAGGTGTTCTATTTTATGGAACATTCATGGGTTGCCATTAAAAAAAGAAAGATTGATATTGGAATGAAATTAGAATGAAATCTTATTTACTATCCTTTTTTTCAATTTTGGATCCAGAAGTCATTTCAGGGGCTTGTATTATCTCTTGGTTATCATTACAAACATTGTATTTCATTGGAGAGGTCATGTGGTATATGACTGGCTCTGGAGACAGAAGACCTGGATTTTCTGTACCAGACCAGTTCTGATACAGTTCTTATTACCTGTGTGACCTTAGACAAGTCACTTACCTGTAAAATTGAAAAGATTAAATTAGTTGATTTCTCAGGACCCTTCTACTTGTAAATCATGATCTCCCTGTGTGGTACTGAGAAATAATTTTGGAACTTGAGCTTCCTGATTGGGTTTTAGATAAATGATCAGATTTAGTTAGCACAAAGTATATAAGTAGGTATTCAGATCAGATCTTATGACTTTAAGTAATAGGGAAGGGAAGCAACATAGTATCGTGGAAGAGATGTGGGTTTTAAACTCTGTTCTTTAATTTTTATTTTTTTTGCTTTTTAGGACGGGGGGAGGCAGGGCAAGGTTAAGTGACTTGCCCAACTTCGCATGGCTAGTAAGCGTTAAGGCCTGAGGCCAGATTTTGAGCTCAGGTCCTCCCCACTCCAGGGCCGCTGCTCTACTCACTGCATCACCCACCTGTCCCTTCTGTTCTATCATTAGCTGGCTAGCTGTATGTTCAGAGGAAAGAGAGTATTTCTTTAGCCTTCATTTTTCTTATCAGTAGACTGAGTAAGATTATATCTTTAATGTCTCTTTCTATTCTAAAATCCGATATGTATGTATGTGTAAATGCAATTAAAATTTATGTATATATATTATAGCTTATATATGTATGATTATCATTCATAATTATGGCTCTTTATGTATTGAATATAAAAGAACAGCATGATTGTTTTTCTAAAGCATGTAAATTAATTATTCTTTATAAGTAGAGCATATTCAAGGAGATAACCAGTCACCAACCAGTATATGTTTAGTTTCCCCCTCCTTTTAAAAGGTATTAAAGTAGTGAAATCTCTACAGTCAATAAGATAGAAAATTAAAATATTACATAATCCTTGAAATTTTTGTCTACAGCTAGCTGTACATAAATGCAAAATCTTTTTTGAATGTGCATTTTTTATTCTTTACCATCACATTTCCCTATGATTGAAAATGGAGGCAACTTTAAAGTTTTGTATGTTTGTATGTTCATCAACTGATAATACTGTAATGCTATAATGCCTGTGAACTGCTTTGATCTTTGGGGTGCTGTTCACATATCTCACATACGTGCACATACACCCCTACAGGCATACTCATGCCAAATGTATATATACATACAACTATATACATTTGGCTTGCCTAGCACTTTAGAAATAACTATGACAAACCTAACAACAAAGAAAGAAACCTGAGTGATGCGCCTTTCCGTTGTTTCCAAAGGGAGCTTCCCTGGGCTCTAATTGCGGCAGTAGAAGCATGGTAGGGGATATAAATAACCATGCTTCTCAGTTTTATTTCAACCAGATAGACTTCTGGATTGTATACCTTACCCTAGTTCACTTTGCTCATCATTCCTGTTAATTGATATTGTCATGACAACCATATGATGAGTTCTGCAAGTGTTTATGAAATTATGATCCTACCCAGCCAAGAAAGTAGTATTTATTAAGTGCCTACTATGTGATCAGCAGTGTTTGGTCCTCTTGGAGATATGAGCAGAAGAGGTATTCCCTTCTCTAACAGGGCTATCCTCTCTTAGAGGGATAAATTATGTTGGTAATGGAACAGCAGACAGTAACAAAAGACAATGTAACTCTTCTAGTTCTAGATTGTGTGTTATAGATCACAGGGCTTTAGTTATTTATGGAAGGGAAGGTCCTTTGAGGCATAGAGTTTGGGCATGTATTAAACTTGGTTTTAAAGGAAATGTCAGATTTAAGACCTTAAGGGAGGATAGCCAAGTGTGGGAAACAATATGAACAAAGCTAGAGGGTGGAATGAGCATGGGGATGTGTGAGTAAAGCAATGCTGGTAGGAGATAAAAGGCTAATCTGACATGAACACTGGATCCAAAATTGGGGAGAAATTGTGAACTACAAGTTTGAACACATAAAGTTGGCCCATTTGGGGGGACTTTGAATAGTAAGCAGAGGAATCTTATCTAATGAACTGTAGGAAACCATTGTTGATTCTTAAGCAGAGATATGATGCTTAGGGCCCAAGGTGAACCCAATGAGAGCCAGTATTGGACTTAATGAGATATTTAACATCTATTACTTCTTTTTTTTATAATTAACTTTTATTGAATTTTCTGCATAATATGTGTTGGCTTTTTTGGAGGGGGAAAGGGAGGAAGGACAAGGAGTTGGATTGGAGAGGTATTGAGTTCTATTTTTAATTCTGCTACTAGTTTGATTCTGGGGAGATCACTTTTTTTGCTACAGTGACTAAAAACATTGTGTGTGTCTGTGTGTGTGTGTGTGTGTGTGTGTGTGTGTGTGTGTGTGTGTGTGTGTGTTAAAAGAGTTAGGATAGATGATCTTTAGTGTTTGTCCCCAGGATCACATTCTGTAATTTTGTATTGTTATAGTTTAGTGATATGGAGAGCCCTAGAATGAGGTGGGGTAAATATGACACAGGGAAATAAAAGTGGGGCTAATTAAAATGGAATATTGGCAGCCTCGTGATATTTGAAAACTCTGGGTAAAATCCCATTATAAGCATATCATTACAGAGGTTTTATATAACAAAGCTATTTCCATGTCCCAGTAGATAGGCCATAGAAACAATGGGTTATTGATTTGGCTGCAACTAATTGTAGACAACAAATAATCCCATAAAACAAGTGCTTTATCTAGTCCCTTCCTCTCTGAGAATCAGCTCTTTCTTTATAAATGGAAGAACTTGATTATGCACTGAGTGATCCATTTTTCAAAATGCTATGTTGGTGATTGATATTTGGAATTTTTTCTTTTTTTCCTTTTAAACAGATAAGAATGTATTTCTTGATTTTATTTCTTGGTTGGCAGGACCCCAAAGGTTCATAGGATTTAGAAATGGAATGTGTCTTAGAAATGATATAGTCAACTCTCTCATTTTAAACATGAGAAAATTGGCATTTGTAAGGTCAAAGTTAAATGCCCAAGGTCACATAGGTGGTAAATAACAAAGCTGAGATTTTAATCCAGGTTTTCTGTCTCCAAATCCAGTCTGCTTCCCCATGCTGTTGCTTAAAAATTGTGACATACTTGTTAGCTCAAGAGGAAAATCTCATATCTTTCATAGCAAAAGATCCCAGAAAGTATTGTGAATCTGTGAGCTATCATGTTTTTAGCTTATCTTAGTCCTGTTTCCTCTATGTACAAAACTGATCACGGCATACTTGTTATCTTTAAAATGGGGAGAATGACATCTGCCTGACTCACCTCAAAAAATTATGAAAATAAAATAAAATTTTCATACTAGAGTATTGTTAGCATTTAGGTACTCTACAAGTATAAAGTATTATCTATTTTTATATTTAATATTTTATGTTCAATTTATTGTTATTATTATTATTTTTACTTATTATTAAATAACATTTAATAGCTCATAATATAGCACTTATATATAGCTAACATATAGCATTTAGGATATGCCAGGTACTGTGCTAAATGCTTAACAGTTATCTCATTTGATCCTTACAAACAGTCCTGAGAAGTAGGTGCTATTATTATCCCTATTTTACATATGAAGAAATTGAGGCAAACCAAGGTTTAAGAGACTTGCCTAGAGTAACACAGCTAGTAGGTATTATAATCTGTGACTGGATTTTAACGCAGTCTTCCCTGACTTCAGTCCCTGTGTTTGTATCTGTTGCATTACCTGCTCTGAGCAAAAACTGCTAGGTACTGGGAATACAAAGAGGAGGGAGATGTCTCCTTTGTTCTTAACAAAATAGATATAGAGCTAGAACATATATATGATAAATTAAATATCCATGTGTATGTATATCTATATACACATATAAATACGCATACATGTGCATGCATACATAGTAATGTAAGCCAAAGGCCAAGTAAGTGCTGCAGATAATTAATGCCTGGCTATAGGGAAAGGGATAGAAACAGAGAGGCAACAAGAGATTTTGTAGATGGGGGTATATAAGGGTATGGGTATAAAAGGGAAGGGAAAGTCAGTGGTCAAAAGCAGGGGGTGTACATGTGTGCATGTGTGAGGGAGAGGAAAGGACAGAGAGACAGAGACAGACAAAGAGAGAGACAGAGAGGTGGGGAGAGTAATTATCAGTGATCTAATTGACTTTTCTTATCTTTACCTGCTACTGTTGACATTTTGATCAACTTCTTTTAGATACTCTTACCTGTCTAGATTTTTATGATACTATGTTCTCCTCACTACTTATTTCTGACTGACTACTCCTTCTTAGTCTCCTACGTTGGATCTTCATCAAGAATATTCCCAACCAAAATTGGGTGGTTTCAAAGGCTCTGTCCTTGGTCCTTTTCTTTTTTTCTCTCTCTACTATCTTTCTTGATTTGGGGGTTGGTTTATATAAGAAAAGCCTTTTGGAGAAATAAGTTCTTGATTGCTTAGAGCCAAATAAAATTCATGAGTGGCAAACACAAAGACTACTTTAAAACAAGTCTATCCCTGTAAAACAGGTAATTGGAATATTTTCTTTCTACTTGAAAATTAAATTACTTAATTGAACAAATGAGAAACTGGTCAAAAATATGATTATCTCTCCAGTATTTTTGTAATTTAGACAATTTATCCTTTTTATTTGTTTCTTATTAAACTTTGATTTGAATTGAATTGTGCTTAATTGAATTTCTGAGCCCTGAATGATGTTTTTGAGGAGAAAAGTAGAGGTGATCCCCATTTGAGGTGTTAGTCTTCCCTTTTGAACTTCTGTCATCCCCTAAATCATCAGTCACTACTTGAAAGTTTGAGTTCATCTAGACCCAAGTATGTGTGTGTGTGTGTGTGTGTGTGTGTGTGTGTGTGTGTATAATTTTTTTTTTTTTTTTTGGTCATAGACCTATTTAGCAGGCTGGCAAAGCCTATAGACTGCTCAGAATTACATTTTGAAATTCATACAGTAAAATGCACAGAATTACAAATGAAACCAATTATACTGAAATATAGTTATAAGAATACTAAAACAACAAGGTCAAGCATTCTAAGGCAAGAACTTTTGATCTTGGATTTAGATTTAGTCTTTAGATCAGATGCTTTTTGTAAGTTTCCAGTCTTAGAGTTGATCAAGTTTCAAGGTCTCAGAGGAAGGTTAGGGTTACAGGGACATGGATATAGAACTGTAAGGGACCTTAGAAGTAATCCAGTTCAACTTTTATGTTTAACAGACAAGTAAAGTGAGGCCTAGAAGGAGAAAGTGGCTTCTCCACTTTATTGTAGGCAGTGAGTAGCAGAGCTAGGAAATGATGTGAATCTTATTCCATTTAAAATTGTAAAGCCATTATCTTAAGACCCTGGGCCCCTCTGAGCTTGGGATGTTACAGTTCTGTGTTATCAGGACAGCTTTGATCTTTAGAGCTTTTAGCTTTGATCCAGTTTGATGCCTAGGGCTATAACACACCATGCTATAAATAAATCTCATCTTGATTAACATGCACTAGAGGAGATTTTATCTCCATTTTCATTAATGATTTTTAGACCAGTGGTCTGTAGCCAGGGCTGAGATGGCTATCCATATTAAAAACAATTTTTTAAGTAAGCCAATTAGAATATTTTATGTTTAACCATGGATAAAGAGTAAGCAAATGGAGAACCCTTGGAATGGGGCAGAGTAGTTGAAGGTGTTTGGGAAATGAGTATTTCAGGTGGAATCAGTATAGGATGTTCTAGCACAAAACAGCTTTTGCTAACAAGTCTGAAAAGTGCAACAGCTGATTTTGACATCTGATTGAGGGGAAAAATGTGATGTACAAAGAGATGATGAAGTATTTCATTAAAAATTAAAGTTGAAATTGTATGTGGTATCTAAACATATTTAAAAACCTTACACTTAGTACTTGAGGATCTTGCTTGAAAACATA
Source organism: Gymnobelideus leadbeateri (assembly GCA_011680675.1). NCBI lineage: Eukaryota > Metazoa > Chordata > Mammalia > Diprotodontia > Petauridae > Gymnobelideus > Gymnobelideus leadbeateri. Next base: position 311,483 of record WOXC01004673.1, on the reverse strand, counting down.
TCATTATGATGAAAAATAACAGAGAAAGTGGCACTTTGCCACAGGGGAAGTTTGTTATCTCTTAAACATTCCTGGTAGAATGAATGAAGAAGTGTATGGTGAGATATGGCTTCCCTCAGAGGTATATAACAAAGTTATAAATTGTATTAAAAAGAAAACAAGTCTTCCTTTAAAGAGAAAGTTACAAACACAGGGTGGTCATTTATAATCAGTTCTACAGAGCAGGGAAGTATTGCTGAGAAATAATGCCTTTCATCTGAAACCTTGTCAGCGTCCTCAGAAAGAATTTTATACTGGAACAATTATCCTGTTTGCTGGGTGGAGCAATGTCAGCATCCCAAGACCTGGAATATCAGGAAGACTTAATTCAGATTTTTCCTCAGACACTTGTTGGCCATAGGACCCTGGCAAGTCACTCAATCTCTGCCTCAGTTTCCTCACCTGTAAAACGGAGATGATAAGAATAGCTACCTCCTAAAGTTGGGTAAAATGAGATGCTTGTAAAGTGCTTTGCAGAACTTAAAGTGTTATGTAAAATGCTTGTTATATTGTAGACTTAATGACCATCCATGTAGGAAAGACCAAATGGATAAAGACAATCATCTGAATGTATAACCTTTAGAGCTTGTCTATCAGCATGTTGTTGTTCATCCTTCATATTTGAAGAGGACCAATGACATCATGATGCTGGGGTAAGGTACAGTGAATATCAGTATGGATATCAGGCTCAGACAGTTCAAATGGACAGTGAATTGGGCCCAGAAATGAACAAAAGGAGGCGAGCAGGCTGGATTGTCTTGACAAAATTATAATACTTCTTTAAAGACCGTAAACTTCTCTTGGAAACATAGGTTTATCTTTTTAATACCAACATTCTGTCAGTGTTGCTGTATGGCTGTAAGACATGGAACACAACAGTATCTATAGAAGTGAAAATGAATTATCCCACAAAGAGCCATGGGAGAAATACATGGTGAATATGAGCAGGCTGCAACATATAACTAATAAGGAAGAAGAAAAAGAAGAGTTAAAAATGTTATCAAGGAAATAGATAATATGAAAGAAAGATTGAGCTAGATCTGCCAGAAGCAAAGGGTCACAGTTTCATGACAAGAGTACTCTATAGGTATCCTTGATGTCAGGAGAAAGGGAGGAAGGCCTCCATTGCCTTGAGTGGACCCCCGTGGAGAACTTATGCTAGATCATGGACAAAAGTTGTAAAGGATGGCTTGGGATCCCTATTGCTGAGGGGTGTTCCAGATTGGTGATTGAGATCCCAACTCTATTTGCACATTTAAGTATTTTGTGTCTGGCATGTGATTCTGATATTTCATTTATGACTCAGAATTGAGTGCCTCAGATAGTAATACTAATAATAACTAGCATTTATATAGCACCTACAACATTTTAGGTACTGTGCTAATCACTTTACAGGTAGTCCTTTACCAGTTGGTAAATTTAACTGGAAGTTGTACTGTTTGTATAGTATATTTGCACTTTACTTTTGCAGTTTTTGCTATTGACAAACTTGCCAGTGCTAAACTTTTTTTTTTTTAACATTAAATTCCAGGTAAAGGAGTTGTTTTAGAGTGGTTTAATGGAAAATGTTGGGAGTTAGAATTGGAAAACCTGGTTCAAATGTTGTCTTTACTATTTACTACCCTTTTGACCTGCTTGCTTAAATCCTGGTTTAACTATTTATTGTTTTGCCTTTGGAAAATTTGTATCTCAGTTTCTTCATCTGTAAAAGGGTTGGACTAGTACAGAGGTTCTCAAGCTTTTTGGTCTTAGGACCCTTCTGCACTCTTAAAAATAAATGAGGACCCCCCACAAAGAGCTTTTGTTTACTTGGGTTTTATTTATTGATTTACCACATTAAAAATTAAAACATCTTAGTTTTATTATGAAAACAGTTTTTACTTTGTGAACCCCTAGAAAGGGCCTTAGGTCCTTGTATCACCTTTTGAGAACCACTGGGTTAGATGGTCTCTAAGATCCCTTTTGGCTTCAAATTCATGGTGTTCTGATCCAATTGTTTTCCTCCAGCTGATCAGATTCTACAATTACCTCAGGGATTTTCCAGGAATGAGTTAGCCTTTTTGGGAAGAAGACTTATCTTTTTTTTCACCATAGCTTTCCAGTAGACCGATAATTCTTAGATAATCTCTCCTGGATCTGTTCTCTAGGTCAGTTGTTTTTCCAATGAGATATTTTACATTTTCTTCTAATTTTTCAGTCTTTAGGTTTTGTTTGACTGATTCGTAATGCCTCATAGAGTCATTAGCTTCGATTTGACTGCTTCTAATTTTTAGCAAATTATTTTCCTTGGTTAGTTTTTGAAACTCCATTTCCATATGTTCAGATTTCATTTTTAGGGAGGTATTTTCTCCAGTTAGATTTTGAATCTCCCTTCCCAATTCACAAATTCTACTTTTTAAGGATTTGTTTTCTTCAGTACGATTTTTTTTTTTACATTATGGCAATTATAATTTTGAAAGAATTGGTCAATTTATCTTCTACCTCTCTAATTTGGCTTTTAAAATCATTCTTGAGCTCTTCCAAGAATGCTTTATGGGCTTGAGACCAGTTCATATTTCCTTCTGTGGTCTTAGGTGTGGGCTTATAGAGTCAATGGTGTCCCCTTCTGAATTTGGTTCTTCTTGCTTGCAATAATAGGATTTAATCATCTTTCATTTTGTTCCCCAACTTGCTTCATTCCCATTGTGATTGTCTATTTTCTGGCTTTAAAATGGATTTCTGCCTCATGCTTCCTAAATTGAGAGCTAGGGGCATGGTTGTTGACTTTGTGTGCTTTGACCTCTGGGTGTCTAGACTGAAGCCAAGGCCAGGGCTTTCAGAGTTTCCCCTGGGTTACCCTGAGGCTCACAGAGTAAGGTGTAGGGGAGGGGTGGTCTGGCCACTTCAGGTTACTGCCTCTGTGCCCCTGGGCTAGAGCTCAGGCAGGCTCAGCAGCTGATGGTTGGCTCTGCTGGTGTCTGCAGATTCCCCTGATTGTGCTAAGACACACCTGGGCTTCTGGTTTTAGTGCTTAGTGGCTCCACCTCCCTAGGCTTCAGGATCTCTGACTGGTCTGCTGAGATGGGGCTTGTTGGGATGCCTCCCACCCTTCACTTCTGGCTGGGTACAGCCTCAGTCACACCCTTCCTCTAGGACTCCCAAGCCTGCAACTGGCTCCATTATTTCAGGATTTTATACTGGGGCAATAATCTCTGGGTTTTCAGGCTTAGAGTCTGGGGTTAGAGCAGCTAGGGTTTATTCTGCCCTCTTGGCTCTAGGAAGCTCAGGTAGTGATTTTTAAAAATCCAGGTTGTGGGTTGATAGCCCCAGGTGGACTCTGGGATTGTCTCTTACCCATTGAAGACCCATCCTCTGTCCTGCTATGAGACATCTGTGAATTGTCCCTGAGGGGGTGAATGTAGTAATTTTGTATGTAGTAATTTTTACTAAACTCCTCCACTAAACCAAAAATCACTTTATGCTCAGAGTGTCTGGCTAAATACATGTGCCATATTTTGCATTGTGAGGATAAACAAAATATATATTGTTGCTAGTATTTTTACTACTGGTAGCTGAAATTTATATAATACTTTAAGGATACATGCATTATCTTAATTGATCCTCAGTGTACCTTGTGAGTTACATTATAAAAGTACCATTATTCTTCCCCTCCCCTTTTTTTAAACAGATAAAAAAATGAAAACCAAGAGAAGTTAGACGGGCGACAGCTCCCAGGACTTCAACCTAGATACTCTGACTCAAAGTACCTTTGTACCTCATATTACACTATGTTTTAGGATCAGTTTTTAAAAAGCTCAAAGGGATTTGGTTTTTTTTTTTAACATTAGTTATTTTACAGTAACTAAAACCGTAGTAGAGTAAAAATTTTTAAAGAAAGAATTAAAAATGAATAATTTTGGAACATGTATACATGTTAGAATTCACACATATATGAAGTAATTAATTTTCATTCTAGAAAGTCTATAACATAGAATTCCCTTGTTGTCTGAACAATACTTGAGTGGTTTGTGAATTATTAATAGAAGTAATGTTAGCAAACAAAATGTCCTGCCAAATTGCTCTGGCTCTGGCATTTGACAGGTAATTCAGTTCCCTAATTTTCTGGGTATATCATACTTATGACTATTTGGTGTTCCTTTTTTTTTTCTTCTAATCACTATTATAATATTTTGTAATCATTGGAGACTTTTCCAACAGACTTTGTAATCTACTCAGAATAAGTGTGCTGGGTTAAAAAAAACTTCACAAGAATCGCAGAAGAAGAGTGTCTGAATGAGTCAGGCGAGGCAAAAGATCACTTATTTCATTTGCATTTTCTGAGGAAGAGTGTTTTTACCTTTCTTTATATCCCTATCATTTAGCACAGTGCTTGGAACATATTAAGTGATTGTTGACTAGGTGTAAGTCATGTACCAGGGCATTGTGCTAGTGACTTATGGGTAAGACTTTGCCTCTTAAGATACTGCTAATTTAATGAGTTTTGTTTGTGGCTCTTATGATTTAAGTTTTTATCCTTGAGGGGGTCTCAAAGTGCCTCTTGTTGTTGTGGCATTGAATATTCCAAGCTCTGTAATTATGGTTTTGTAGTATATTTGAGGAAATAATTGCCATTGACCTTTTATCACTTCTTTTCCTTTTGACCTTTCCATGTTTTTGATAGTAGTAACCAACTCTTTTTTCTGAATACTTTCTGACTTTCCATTCTCATGACTTGTATGGCACTGTTTGTTCTTGTCAAGTTCTCCTACATGTCTGAATATTCCTTCTTGGTCTCTGTTGCTTGTTTGTAGTCGTCTTATGCCCTAATTATGAGTATCTACCAAATCTCTGTCCTTGGCTCTTTTTCTCTTTCTTTCTTCTTCTGTGTTTTCATTTGTCATCTCTAGACAATTTCCAGATCTGTATATGTGGGCTCCATCTCTCACCCGAGTTTGGTCCTGCATCTTCAATTCCTGTTAGACATGTCTTCCTGTGTATCTACAAGTTGGCACCCAAAACTGAACATGTATCAAATTGTCAGCATCTTCTCCACTAAGCTAACTCTTCTTTTCAGCTTCTTAGTCTTTCTTGATAACACTCATCCTCCTCCCAGGCATCCAGCTAGCATCATAGCCTAGAAATTATCTTTGATTCTTTCTCAATCCCTGCATGCAGTTAATTGCCAAATTTTATCAGCTATGTTAATGTATTCGGCCATCATGGTAGTTTAGGGTCTCATTACTTCTTGCTTGGATTATTATGATGACCTAGCAGGTGTCTCTGCCTCTAGCCTCTCCCCTTTCCATTCTGTCTTTCATACAGCTGCCAAAATAATCTTCCTGATGAATAGCCTAACTGGGCCATTCTTCTTTTTAAAAACTTTCAATACCTCTCTTTCAGCTATGGCATTAAATACAAATGCTATATCTTGGCATTTCTCTTTTCTCCCCAATGACTCCAGCCTATCCTTTCTAACCCAATTTCTTATTATTTTCCTTCTTTTGTTTTTGTCAAACTGTACCACTATCTTCATTCCTTTTCCTAGGTCTACATTTTTAATGAAGACCATTTCCCATGTCTGTCCCACATTACCGCCTCATTTCCATATCTTTTTATTCCTCTCTTACTTCATTTCCATTTAGGTGCCCTCCCCTAAAGCCTTCCCTTAGTTACCCTAACTGAAACTGTTGTCACCCTCCTCAGCTTTATGTAACTCTTTGTCTTGATATTTCCTCTGTTGCAATCACTTTCTATTTTCCTTATAGGATAGATATTAATTTATGTATCTTTTGTATCTCTATACTCCCCCCTACTCCTTACTAGATTATAAGCATCTTGTGAATAGGGATGGTACCATTCCCCATCTCACCCCTACTTTTGTATCCCTGTTGCCTAGTAGATTGTCTCAGAAACAATTGGCTCTGTGTTGAATTGAATTGAATTGACTTGAATTGTTGATGTGATAATTCTTTGCTGTGTAATAAGCAGGTTGTTTTCACCTATAACATTTTGCAAAACTCAGTGTACTTTGGGATTGCTAGTTGCTCTGAATTTTTATAGAATAGCCTTGTCTGCAGAAAGGCTTCTTGGTAATGGGCAGAGAGTGTCCCTTTGAGATGATAGTCTTGGGCAGGCTTCCTGTATCTCAGAATCATTGAAACCCTAGTTGTTGCTGTTGATATATTGTGCTACAGTGGCAGACTATGATTTATAAATATGTAAAGAATAGAGTTTTTCAGCCTCAGGTGGAAGATTTAAAGAGTGACTCAGATAAGAATATTGCATAAGCAAAAAAAAGGGATTACTTTCAAAAAAATAAGGACACAGAAAGGATGGACCTAGAAGGCACAAATGGGTAACTTCATTAACATTGTCTCATGTTACCTGATAGGACTGTGCCTTATACATAAGCACATAGTATAAGTATAAATTTTGAGTTCCCAAGCAAACATTTCCACAAAGATCTTATTTGTTAGTTGCAAATCATGTGGATGGCTAACAAAGAGCTCCTTCGTTCTATGAGCTTCTCTGAAAGATGCAGTAGCACAGTATTACTATATCTGTGGTTTTAGTGTAGATGCATCTCCCAAATCTTTGATAGCCTTTATCTTTGAAATAACCACTTTCAAAGCTCTCCTATGCAGATATTTTGCTTATCCTTCTGTTTTACTTTCATTGTCATAGTAGACTAATGCCCTGGAAATCAGGAACTCTGTTTTTTGCACTTTGGAACTCTAGGGCTAAGTACAATGCCTTCTGCATAGTTGGTCTTATACTTATACTGCTTGTTGTGGTTGTATAACCTTCTCTCTCCAGACCCCAATTATATTGTAAATCTTTTTAAGGGACCCTTCCTTCTACTCCTTTTGTATCCCACATAACCTAACCCTGTGCTTACTTAGTAGGGACACCATAGATGTTTAATAGAAACTTATTGCTTCATTGATTAATGAGGGGTTTGAACATATAGTTATTTTTATTTAAGTTACCATTAAATAAGGAGTGAAACTGAAAAGACTATTTTTCACTAATTGTAGCCCAGTTTCACGTGGCTTATTTTAGTGTTTCTGTGTCAAATTGTGATCTCTTCATAGGGACTGGATCTTTTCCTAAACTTGTATATAACATAACTTTTAGTAATAATGTTAAGAACATTGAATTCCACCAGTGGATTCTGAAAGTGTTCTTTCAGCCCTGAGACTCACCCTTCTAGAAATATGCAGAGGAAAGAGTGCTGGATTTGGAATCAAATGCTAGCTCTTCAAGTTACTAGCTCAGTAACCTCAGTTTCTTTATCTGAAAAATGAGGGGATTAGCCCAGATGACCTCTGAAGTTTCTGGTTCTGGTTTTATGACTTATGATCCACATTCGTTCACATTTAATCTGGAATTGTTTTTGAACTAAGTAGTAAAAGTCAATTCAATTTAACTCAACAAATATTTATTAAGAACTTATGTTCTAGGGATTATGCTAGGCACTGGGAATATAAGGATAAAAACTAAACAGTTTGTGCCTTAAAGGGCACAAACTCCTTACATTCTACTGGGATAGGTAGGTGTAGGTGGGGTAACAAAACCACTAGACAAATAAATACAAAGTTGCAACTTTGCAGCCTAGACAAATACAGAATATTTGGTCTAGAACTATGGTAGTTGTTGTTCAGTCATTCATTCATGTTCAACTCTTTGTGACCTCATTGACCATAGCATGACAGACTCTTCTGTCTTCCACTATCTCTCAAAGTTTGTCCAAGTTCATGTTCATTGTTTCCATGACACTGTCTATTCATCTCATTCTCTGCCATCCCCATTTCCTTTTGCTTTCAATCTAGTACACAACCCTTCATGAGGAAACTACCCCTCAAATCGAGGCAGATGAGAAATTGTCCTGTTTTATTGTTTTGAAGAATTCCCTGGACACTGAGAGCTTAATTGAATTACCCAGTCCCCCATATAGTGTGCGTCAGAGGCCAGCAGGTTTTTCTGACTGTGAGGCTGGCTTTCTAACTTTTGTGCCACACTGCTTTAGAAATACAAATGATCTATAAGAAAAATAGAAAGAAGTGTAGAGGTGTAGAAGCCTTAACACCTGGGAATGTCAGGTAAGACCTCTTGTGGAAGGTAACATTTGAGTGCAGCCTGGAAATGGACTAAGGGTCCGGAGGGGAATAGGGGAAAAGGGAGAGCACTGTAGGAGGGAGGGATGATCTGTGAACAGGCCTCAACATTGCTTTTAGACAATGTACTAGGCAAGCAGTTTATGCTCCATTATCTTCAGGGAGGGCTTTTTCAAGTAGAGAAAGATTGTGATAAAAGGATAAATTGGACAATCTTCTTTATGGCCTGCTACAGATTTCATCATATTGTAAAAGCCCTTTTCAGTGACTTTAAAAGCAAGTCCTTGAATTTGATAACCAGCTTTGAACAACAGATAGCCACCTTTTGGGTTTCAGAAACCAGGATAGAAGATCTTTTATTTGTAATGGAGCAAATATGTTGGTTCATACACTGAGATGAAGTTTACACCATACAGAAGAGTTTCCTCCTGAAGCCAGGACCACATTTATTAAAATAAGGAATGAAAATTTAAAATGATGAAGACAAGCATTAAAAAAACTGTGTTCTCTTCTTCTCTATGTCAAGGAAGGGAACCAGTCTTTTTTTTTATAAAGCAATTAGGGTTAAGTAACTTGCTCAAGGTTACATGGCCAGTCATTATTTGTGTGTGGGTGCTCATTTTCTGAGGCCGGATTCGATCTCGGGTCATCCCAACTCCAAGGCCAGCGCTCTTACTCACTGTGCCACCCAGCCGCCCCAAAGGAACCATTCTTAACCCCTCCTACAAGCTTTCTATAGCATAGAAACCTTCTTAAAAGGGAATATATGGCCTAGTCTCTCATCATGATTGGAAGGAAATAGCTTAGCACAAATTCTGAACTTTAGAATTGAAACTTCAAAATATATCTATATATGGAGTTTAGGTATCTCCAGTCTTGATGTGATGGTGGGGGAGGCAGGGAAGTAAATGAAATATATTACATAAAGTGCTTTGCCTTCTGTCAACATTCATTTTCTTTCATTTGATTTACATTTCTTTTTTTTTTTTTTAAAGCAATTGGGGTTAAGTAACTTGCTCAAGGTTACATGGCCAGTCATTATTTGTGTGTGGGTGCTCATTTTCTGAGGCCGGATCTGATCTCGGGTCATCCCAACTCCGAGGCCGGCACTCTTACTCACTGCGCCACCTAGCCGCCCCTTTAGGGCAATTGGGGTTAAGTAACTTGCCCAGGGTCACACAGCTAGGTTTTTGTTTGTATGGATTAAGTGTCTGAGGCCGGCTCTGAACTCAGGTCCTTCTGACTCCAGGGCCGGCGCTCTACTCATTGCGCCACCTAGCCACCCTGATTTACATTTCTTAAAAAGAGATTTTTAGAAAAAAAAAGCAATGAGGAAAAACATTTCATTTTTTTTTGTGGCTGTGCAGGTGATCTTGATATAAGGAGACAGGCATGAGTAAGCAAGAGATGGTAGGATTGAAAGGAAATGGACTGAATTTTGGTGGGGAGAATGAGTCAGTGACTCAGTTAGACTGATAACATTTGGGGTAAGTAATGGAGACCCTCTGAAGAAGAAATGTCTTAGAATAGGACATTTTCCCCAGGATCTCAGGTCTGGTTCTTTAAGGAAAAAAAAGGCAAAGCAGAACAAAGTAAAAATCAAACACAGGGTAGCTATTTGTACCGATTTTTTTTTTTTTTAACGAGTGTAGGGTATGTATGAGTGTGTATGTTTATTTATGTATGTATTTATGAGTAGGCCAGATTTGCAGACTGAGAGCCATGGGGATGGCTAAGTTAACCAGTCGTCTTTGGGCTAAATTTCAAACTCTCACCCTCTAAAAGTATTTTCGGCAGCTAGGTGTATTTTAGGTAGCTAGGTGGTACATTAGATGGAGTGCTAGTCTTGGAGTAAGGAAGATCTGAGTTCAAATTCTAGCTGTCTAGTTGTGTGACCCTGGGAAAGTCACATGACCACCATCACCACCATCATCATCTCCATCTCTCTCATTCAGAGTTCTTTAACTATGTTGACTTATTCATCTTCACAACAACTCTGTGAAGTAGGTACTATTATAATCCCCATATTGTGGATGAAAAAACTGAGTCAGAGGTGAAGTGACTTGTCTAGGGGCCGACAGCTGGGCTTGATTTCCTCATTTATAAAGTAGGGATGATAATCTCACAGGGTTGTTGTGAGGATTGAGTGAAATGACATGTAAAAGTGCTTTGCAAATCTTAAGGTGCTATATAAAAGCTAGCTATTGTGATTATATTTGGTTTTGCAAAGACAGTGTGACTTATAATAGACCTTTTTTGAGCATACAGGAAAAATTTTGTAATACTTTATGAGAGATAACAAAGTGTACTTTGGGGGTAGGGGGTTGGACATAAGATTTATTACAAAACCAATATAAGGAAGTGAGATCTCAGGAGGAAATTGTATTCCATCCACATTTTTTTTCTCTATGGGTCTTTTCCGTGGTAATTTCTCATAGCATGTTTTGCATGAAAAGAATATTGCAGTAGTGCTGAAACATGTATTGCTTACCAGTTTTAAAGACCTTGTCATGCAAACTCCGACAGTTTAATTGTACATTATAATAATTCCAAAGTTCTGGATACTCACAAATCAATGCAATTATTTTTAAAAATTGTCATTAAAATGTCTAAATTTTGCTTCTAGCCACCCTGATTTTGATCCTCTACAATGGATTTTTAAAAAATCAGTAGCTGTTAAGAATATTTGCCAAAGTTGTTTGTTTATACATTGCCCTTTGGAGTCTTTTATACATTGAACATTTACCTAAATGAAGAATTGAGAGGCCAATGAAATAGGATTCTGAATAGGTTTGCTTTGTAAAAAATTGCTAAATGCTTTTGGAAGCTTTTCTTTGCAAGTTAATTGTGATCCTGATTGTTAAGGAAAACCTAATTTATATAAATATTTAAAACTGCATCTAAGTATTAGTAAGCAAAAAAAAAAAAACCCTGAGAAATTCAATATTAGGGTTTAGACCTTATCTTCTAACTTGTCTCCTAATGCTTCCAGGTAGTGAAACAATAAAATAAATTAATTGAATATTTGGGAAGCTCTATATAACCTCTTCTTATTTATTAACACGCTCATTTGATGTGATGGCAATTTATGAGAATAAAAGAACGTATAAAGAGCAGTGTCTGTTTCTTGTTGGGGTTTTTAGCAGTGAAGGGGTTACATTCAGATGTGTTTTCTTATACATTTTACCCAGTGTTAATTTTTGTGCATATGTTAGGAACTTACAGGAAGGGATGATTGAGTGGAATGGGGTTAGAAGTGAGTAGAGGGGCGGCTAGGTGGCTCAGTGAATAGAGCGTCGGCCCTGGAGTCAGAAGGACCTGAGTTTGGAGCCGGCCTCTGACACTTAATCCACACAAACAAAAACCTAGCCGTGTGACCTTGAGCAAGTTACTTAACCCCAATTGCTTTAAAAAAAAAAAAAAGAAGTGAGTCGAGCAAATCTTTTTATGTGTGTGGAATTAAACATGCTCAGGGTGAAAGATGAAAGCCTAGGAGTTAGGCTCACCAAGATCTTTCGTTGTGAAGGCAAAGCACTGCATTGCCCCATGCCTCCGTTTCCTTATTTGTAAAATGAGGGTAACGTCATGTACCTGACTAACTTTAAAGGGGGTGTTATGTGGCAACACGAGATAGCGGATGTGAAGCGCTTTGAGAGCTTGTGTCCTAATTGCTGTGTAGTTATCAGCAGTGTTAGCAGCACCATTTCAAGATTTTTTTCATCCGTGCCTATGATTTAATTGGTGTGATAACAATTAGCATTTATATAGTGCTTAAAAAGGTGGCAAAGTACTTTCCATATATTACCTCTTCTTAACAAGGAATCTTCCTCTCTTCTGATGCACATTTGCAACTATTTTATGTTTTAGAGATTGGAGAGTTATCCAGGGCTCTGAAAAGTTTAAATGGCGTCTGTGGTCACATAACCAGTATATGTGAAAGATGGAAATTGAACCCAGGTCTTTCTGACTCAGACTGGCTCTCCATCCATCCAATATGCTATGCTTTTTCTTATCACTAGGTTCCATTTTCTTAACTGGAATTTTTGCTCAGTCCTTCCAAGAGAAGCAATATTGCAGTTCTTAAATGGAGAGAGATGAGTACCAAAGGCAACACTGGATTTTAATATAAACTCATCTGTAAAACCTTATGAAGAAGGATGATGAAAAATTATGAACAACATTGATTCATAGAGCAGAGAGAAACAGTGGAGGATAAAAGGTGGTTAGAAAAAGATTGGCAAGATATCCAAGTGAGCAAAGTCATCCTAGGGCTATTCAAGGATGAATATGAAGCAAGGATTACAAACTGAAGACAAATGGAAAATACTTGCAGAAATTATTACAACAGAGTGTTTTCTCCCTAATGGATAGTATGACTACCACTGAGATGCCTACTGAGGAAGTACTTCTGGTCATCAAGAAAACAAAGATGGGATAAGCATCTGGCTTGGAGCACATAGAGGAGATCCATGATGAAGATGATATAATAGTGAAGGTGCTGAGAGTCTATTTTATAAGATAGCTAAAGGAGGAGAAGACCAAAAGGTACAGAAAAGGTCTTGGACCTTATTGATCACAAAAAGGGGTGACTGAGAAAACATCAGTTACTACTGACATAGATACCTGCTCTCCAATCTATACAAAATCTTTATGGGACTCATCTGTAAGGAATTTAGGGTAGCCCCAGTGATAATAACAGCAGTTATCAAGTAGGTGTCTACAAATGATATTTAACAGTGTGCCACATATTTACCACCTCACATTTGTCTGAGAGATATAGAAATTCTTTTGTGTTTGTTGATTATGAAAAAGCACTTTAACTTGGAGGTTCAAAACATCACCTTTCAGGCATTTTTTAAAATAAAACAATATCTCCCATCCAATTATCAAGATCATTAAAGATTGCTTGGAAGATGTAACAACAGAAACAACTCTATATAGTTACCCTTTGATAATAAACACCAGCCAAAGATAGCAGGCAAATAGGGAAATGTATGCTTGTCAAAATATTCATCACTATGGATGAATTTCTGCAGTATAGATAAGAGTCCAGACCAAAGAGGGAAAGTTCCCTTTGAGTGATGAAATCCTCCAGATACTTTTATGTACAGGTGACATTGTGTTTATTGCATCAAGCTCTATGATATTGTATATGTCATATATAATTGATATAATCTATAATTACTTGAAGGAATTTGGCCTGTCTATCTACATAGGAAATACCAAATGGATGTAGAATTTCAACATGCATCTGAACAAGTCACATAATAGAGCTTGTTCAGAAGTATGTTTATCTGTTCATCTGTGACAATCACAATAACTGGACAATGAGCTAAGCCAAGAGATGCAAAGGAGAAGAGAGGCCCAGTTGTTTTTAGGAAATTGCGAGGTGCTTTTACTAACTTTACGTTTTTCATAATAGCAAAAACCTATCTTTTCTATGCAGTCACTTTATGAATGTTGTATGGCACTGATATCTGGATCACTCTGCCCCTAGAGGCAGGTTTATCTAAGAGCAAACATCACATGGAGGGCAGCAAAAAGGTTATGGTGAGTTTGATTAGGAAAACAAACTAGGTGCCCTGAAGAAGAACAGAAGTAAAGGACATCATCAAATAATTATATGACAGAGAAGATGGAGTGATCATGTGGTCAGAGTGAGGACATGTAGATGGCCAGAGTGCTCTGAAAGAACCCATATGATGTAAGTAAGCAAGGCAAGGCCTCTGGTTTATTGACTGAAGCCCCTGTGGCAGACTTTTGGAAGAACTTGAATGAGAGTCACACAGGAAGGAATGTATGGGATGTGTTTTGGAAGGGATGGTGTCACAGACCACAGATCTGCTTGAATATTTGGGAACCAAAAGAAAATCAGTGTCTTAATTCTTGTGCTAACAGGTAACTTTCAGTGACCTTTTCCTGAGTTAATTCAAGGATATTTTTATAAGAGAAAGAAAGAAACAAGCCCAGTTATTGCACTATGCTGCATACTGATGTTCAGAAGGCATTTTGTACTGCTACTGTTCCTAGTAATTTAATTATAAGATCATCCAATCCAATCCAAAGAAAGCATTTTAAGTGTTTATTTTGTATAAGGCATTGTATTAGGAGCTGAGGATGTATAGACAAAACAAAACATATTTTGTACCCTAAAGGCCCCTTAGGGGAAATATAACATGTAGACAGAAAAATAAATATGCTATAATTTGAAGAGAGAGAAGACTAATACAGGGAGTAAGGCAGAGACAAGAAAGAAATATATTCCAGGCATGGGGAACTTCTTGTGCAAAAATGAACTGGAATGCTTACTTTGGGGAACTGCAAGTCTGCCTTTTTTATTAAAATGTGCCATGTAAAGGGGAGTAATGTGAAATAAGCCTGGGAAGCCTCTTGGCATAGAAGAGATATACTAGAGGTACAGAACCAGACATGCATTCTCAAACACTACCCATGTATTGATTTGTTTTGCTTTAATTTATATATTTGGTATGAGTGTGTGTCTGTTATAGTAAGGAGGTGCTGAATAGCACTTTGTTAAGCTTACATTTACATTTCTTTTCCTTTTTTTACTTTCTCTTCCTTCCTTCCTTCCTTCCTTCCTTCCTTCCTTCCTTCCTTCCTTCCTTCCTTCCTTCCTTCCTTCCTTCCTTCCTTCCTTCTTTCCTTCCTTCCTCCACATCTCTGTCCTTCCTGTATTGAAGTGTTTATGATTGTTGTAAATTGTTGAATTCACATTAAAAAAAATAGATACAGAAAAATCCCCCAAACCTGGAACTACGGTACAGAGTAACACTGTGAAGGACTATAAATGCCAAGCTGAGGAGTTCATATTTTATCCTGGAGTCAATAGGGAGCCCCTTAAGGTTTTTGAATGGTGAGATGGCATTTCTTACTTGTGCTCTAGGAGCATTATTTTGGCAGCTTTATAGAAGATTGATTGCGGTGGGGAGAGACTAGAAGCCTGGGGTCCATTTAAGTTGTTGTAATAGTCTAGATGAGAGAAGATGAAGTCTTGTTTTAGGGTTGTAACTGTTTGAGTGAGTGAATGAGAAGGGTGGTGTAATGGAAGTGTCATTGACAGGACTTGACAATTTATTGGATATCCTTGATGAAAGAGAGAATTCTGAAGAGGATTCTAACCTTATGACTCTCAGTACATGGAAAGATGATAGTGCTTTGGAAAGAAATAGAGAATTTTAGAATTGGGGTTTAGAGGAAAACTTGGGGTTACCTGAGTATTTTACACCCCCTTCCATATTAACCCATTGTTTTCTAGGGAAGAATACTGAGGCTCTTTTAGTGATTAAATAACAGTCTTTGAATATTGGTTGGTAGAGATTTTTTCAAGCTTTTTAATTGGTTCAAGAACTTAGAGTTTGAAGAAAGCAGCTATTATTTCATATGAGTCCAAAAGCTCCATACCTTGACATGAAGAGAAGTATGAGAGAAAAGTTCTGGGGCCATTAATATATACAATGATAAAATGGACCAGAAATGTTCTCCATTAGTCATGACGGCAGCCACAGCAACCCCCCTGTAACAGTGCAGGCATTTTAGATTAGGTTATTTGTACTGACATGAATGGATTCTTTTGAACATAGTCCTACCAGAGTAGCGTCATTGGATTTTAGAGCAGAATAGGGACTGTCAGATATTTAGTAAAACCTGCTCCTTTAAAAAATAATTTATGAAAAAAATAATAATTTATGGAATGACAGTCTCAGAGATGTCATAGTTGACCTGAGATCATGGAGGCAGGAAGAAGCAGAGCTGAAATTTGGACCCAGGCCTTCTGACCCCAAATCTGTTGTTCTTTGCACTCTGCAGATGGGAAATAAATGTGTGATTTCATTGGTCTATAGAATTCCCAGGTAAAACACTTTCTTTACCAATGGAGATTTTTGCCTTCTTTGCAGCTTATAGTCTTACAGAGTTGCCCAGAGCAATAAGAGGCCAAGGGACTTGCCCAGGTTCGCTTAGTCAGTGGGTGTCAGAGGCTGGGGTTCAGCTTACATCTTCCTGGTTTCAAGGCCACCTCTCTTTCCACTGTGCCACACTGGAGGTGAAACTTTTGTCTGAAACTTTTTGCATTTCCCTTTTATACTGTCAGACTATGAATTATTAT
This sequence comes from Gymnobelideus leadbeateri, assembly GCA_011680675.1. Lineage (NCBI taxonomy): Eukaryota > Metazoa > Chordata > Mammalia > Diprotodontia > Petauridae > Gymnobelideus > Gymnobelideus leadbeateri. The sequence goes on along the minus strand of WOXC01004673.1, from coordinate 295,223 downwards.
TGTTACTCTTCTGAGGTGCTTTTGGGGCTGCCTTCCATTTAGAAGATGGCAAGAGGAATTCTCTTATTTTGCAACAATTAAAAAGAGCAGAGCTTCATTAAAACCAATTTTCTTTTGTTCTTTTCCTGCTTCACTGTCTTGTTTTTATACGAGGGTATGGATAGGTACTTGGATATGTTGCAGATATAGATGCCTCCATTTTTCTCTAATGTGCAGGTTTCTCTATCATACAGGCTTCTGCTGGAGCCCCCTGTGAAGACACACATTACATTGATTTTGAGAGTGCTCCCTTGCCCATATTGGAAACAGCTTTTCAAGATGAGCATTATTTAAAGGAAAACTTGGGGCTAAAAGGGTGCTTCTAGACATATTATTTCCTTTGTTGTGGATAAACAGACTTTTTTTTTTTTTTTTGCTTTTTGGAGGGCAGTTGGGGCTAAACAACTTGCCCAAGGTCACACGGCTAGATTTTTGTTTGTGTGTGTTAAGTATCAGAGGTTGGATCTGAACTCAGGTCCTTCTGACTCCAGGGCCGGCGCTCTACTCACTGTGCCACCTAGTCACCCCTAGCAGACTTTTTTCTTAAAGGGGCACAATTCTAAAAGCATAACCACTGAATGAATATTCCATGCAATGTGGTCATTTTAATGGGAGGAAGCCTTGGGTTGCCAGGTGTGCTGGCTTACTTGGTGTCTCTTCTGTTGGTAAGGATGAGATTGGTGGATTGTTTGAGCTTGGGAGGTCTGAATTGTAGTAGGATTAAAGATACTCAGGTATTGCCACAAGTCTGGCAGCAAAGTAATGAGCACCAGAAGGTGGGTGTCACCAGGCTATCCAAGGATGAGGAGGCAGTACGAGTCAGAACAATGGAACAGGTTGAAACTTCTGTACTAATTAGTAGTAATACAGTATTGGACCTGGGAGTGGCCACTGTACTTCCAGCCTCAATAAGACAGGAGACCTAGTCTAAAAAGAAAGAGAAAAAGAAAAAAATAACTTGGATTCAAGATCCTGTCTTTGGCACTTATAAGCTGTGTGACTGTTAGTAAGTCACTTAGCCTCTCAGCTTCAGTTTCCTCATCAGTAAAATAAGATGATTTACTCAATAAACTCTTGGGTTCTTTACTGTTCTAGATCTGTTTTCCTGTGGTCATGAAGAACTCCCACCTTTTTTTTTTAACTTTTGGTCTTTATTAATTTGTTTATTTTTAGTTTACAAGATTAATTTCCACAATTCCTTGAGTTTCAGATTTTTTCTCCCTCCCCCCGCCTCCCCCATGGCAGCAAACAATCAAGTATAGCATCTGCAAATACTTTCACATTAGGCGTCCTTCAGGTTATAAAGAAGGATTGTATCAGATGGAATGAACAACGGGAAAGAGGAAACAAAACCAAACAAGAAACAGAAAAAGAGTAGGTAGTTTGCTTCACTCTGGGTTCGAACTCAGTTCTTTGTCTGCATGTAGACATCTCTCTCCATCATGAAGCTTTTGGGGTTGACTTATAACCCTGCATTGCTGTGAAGAGTCCAGTCTATCAAAGTTGCTCATCACACATACGTTGTGTCTGTAACTGTGTACAAGTTTCTCCTGCTTCTACTCTTCTCACTCAGCATCAATTCGTATAAGCCTCTCCAGGTAAATATGAAGTCCATCTGCTCCTCATTCCTTATAGCACAATAGTATTCCATAACATGCCACAATTTGTTCAGCCATTCCCCAATTGATGGGCACCCCCTTAATTTCCAATTCTTTGCCAAGAATTCCCACCTTCTAAAAACAAAATTGAACCCCAGCTCCATTAAGAACCACGGTGTCTATATTTTCTCACATTCACAATGAATCCAAAAGGTGATTCACTGAAGCGTGGCCTGGTCTGTGGACACATTACTCTTCAAGGAATGCCCTTGGATTAACTACAGCTCCCTTAAATGTAATGAATGCGTTCTATTACTGAACACTTACTTTTATCAGGATTCGTGCCTCTTTATCTCTAGAGAGTTTAATTCATAGCTTTACTACTCATCTTCCATTAGTAATTTTTTCTTCCTGCTCTTCTGCTTGCTGCATCAAGGATTTTTCCTTTTAAAAATGATTATGCAAAATGGCCTGTTATATTCACATGCATCTAGCTCATTCAGTTGCTTGTCTGGTTTTGCATATTGAATGCTTTCCTATTTTTTATGATTTTGTCAAATAATTTTTTCTTCTGATCATTTTTGTTTTCTTCCTTTTTCCAAAGAAGATTGAAGACTTTCAGAAATGAGGCAAATCAAGGTGCCAAGTCTTAAGAATACAAATTTTGGAGTTTATTTTTTAGTGCTACAACCCACATGTTGTTGCCACATTTGTCTTTAGTATATATCCTTTATTTCGTAGCTCAGCAGTGAGTACTTTTTGCTTTATTTCACTCAGAAGAGTAGAATAGAACTTGTTTGTGCCCACGTAACGTTTTATTAGTCTTTCTGGCCAACCTTCAGTGCTATCGACTGGTGCTTTTTAGATGTGTCAAATAAATAGAGCCATACATCTAGAGCTGGAAAGAACTAAGGTCACATCTAGTAGAGACCCCACATTTTACAGGTGAAGAAAATGAGACCCTGGCAAGTTAAACAACTTTATCAGGGTCTCACAAGTAATAAGCTTCCAAGGCAGGATTTAAACCCAGTCCTTGGACTCCAGAATTAGTGTTACTTCTAGTCTATCACAAGGGTCCCTTGGTAACAATTTCATATAACTATATTAATATTTATATAGGTAGTATCCAACTTAGCAATGAGTTGTATTCTAAAACTTTGGAAATTAGTGTTTTTTAAAAACTTGGAATGTGTTTTTCTACAGAATATTATGCAGATCAGACCACAAAATTCTATCAAATCTCTAGTGGAGTTATATTAACAATACTACTGTTGTCATTCTATAGAATCTATTAACTTTTTTTACTTAAAAAAAAAAAGTTCTAAGTCCCAATTCACTGTTCCCTTCCTTCAGGTCCTAGAATTCTCCACTTGTTGGCAGCCATGACTGCACCTTCTTCTGTGGCTCTGGCTTCTCTTTTCATCATCTCTGGGGGAACTTCCAGCAGTAGTCTTCAGGGGTAGCTTGGGGCTTTGGGGACAGAGGGTCCAAGGGCTCATGAGAGAAAAGATTTGATAATGAGATCCATTTTTCTTTATAGGCCATTTAGAGGTCAACTTCCTGTCCATGCATTTATATCATGATATATATATATATATTTTTTTTTGCAAATGTTAGTCTCACTGTGATGCACTCTAGCAGCTTGGATAATAGAATGAAGGATTTAGAATCATAGGACCTGGATCTACTATTGACTCTCTGTAGGATCCTAAATAAGCTACTTTTCTGGCCTTTGTTTCTTTATGGTCAAAATAAAGGAGTTTGATTCAGGGATACCTAAGATCACTTTCAACCTAAAGTCTATGATGCTATTAAATAATCTGAAATTATCATTCAGTTGGGTAAGCATCAGATGTATTGTCATTTCTTTTCCTCCTAATTCTTTTCCTGTTTGACATCAGACTAGCTGGATTTCTTTTGGTTAGTCTACTGTTTGAAAGGAAAATAATTTTGTCTTCATAGCAGAGATTCTTGGTACAAGGACTTATCTTTCCTGAGAAAATGTCATTCTTCATTCTCTGCTCAGGCTGGCAGATATTGGTATGTTTCATGTATTTATTGCTAACTTCTCTTTTGACTCAGCTTGTACTTAAAAACAACTTAGTTTTAAAGTATTTTGGTATGTGAATCCAGTTTTAAGTTTTTGCTTGGTGTATAGCATCTTCCTACTGCTGGCAGGGAAGGCAGTGCTTTTCTGAGGATTCCAGAACCAGAGCCAATAGCTGGTGTCAGCTTGGCAGAAGCAGAACCCAGATGCCCAGTCTGAGAATGGGTTCCTCCAGAAGTAGCATATGAATGTCAGCAGTTCAGTTCTGACTTAGCAAGCTGAATCATCTGACCATTTCCAAGGCCTCCAATCTGAGCTGGGGAGAATAAGAAGGGTCTTCTTCCTTTCTCTTTAAGACCCGTTGAACTTTTTGTTGTCAATAAAAGAGTGAATGTTGAAAAGATTGTAGATGTTTTCAGCATTTGGGATCTACTAATCCTAGGAAGCAGCTTGGTGGCTTGGAGTCAGGAAGAACCGAGTTCAAATTTGGCCTCAGACACTTACTAGCTGTTTGACCCTGAGCAAGTAAATTAACATTTGCCTTAATTTATGTCAGAAGAAAATGGCAAACCATTCCAGTATCTTTGCCAAGAAAATTCCATGGACGGTGTGATCCACGAAGTCATGAAGACATGAGTAAATGACTGAACAATTCTAGGAGAATTGTGCCAACATTCAGGGCAATGAATACAAGCTTTCTGTATGGTCCTGAAGACCATGCACATAAGAGTGTGTGTGTGTGTGTGTGTGTGTGTGTGTGTGTGTGTGTTTTATACATATTCATACTGTGGTACTAAACTTTTTAGTATGAATTAGTAGAATACTACAGTATTCATACTGTAGGACCAAGCTTTTTAATATCTCAGCATGGACCTAAAGATTTTTATTGATGTCTCTGAATAAATTAAAAACATTTATTTACATAAAGATTGTCCATTAGTAATTGTTTCTGGTAGGAGAGAAGTCAGTTTCATTTTTTTTCAATAAATTTGCTATATGACAGCTTCAAGTCTATCTTTATGTGCTCACCAATCTTTTTAGCACGTGAGAAGCTGAGAGAGAAAAGCTAGACACCACTGGTTCAGGAATCATTGGTATAGAACCATGTGCTCCTCCTACTTGTAGAATCCCAGAAATCATATGACATTACCAGAAAAACATCGGTGGTCAAAAGATGCTTTGCTTTGCCTGCCCTTTTCTGGGGGAAGCTTGGAATTATTGGTATTATTTTCCCAAATGCACTCAAGTCTTTTGTTCTCATTCTTGGCCCATAGAATCATTGGATCATCGATCTAGAGTTGGAAGGGATCTCAGAGTCCATCTACTCTGGTCCCCTTCATTTTGAAAATGAGAAAACTGAGGCCTAGGGAGATTTAGTGACTTGCCCAAGGTCACACAGCTAATAAGAGTCAGAGATGGGATTTGAACCAAAATCCTCTGACTTAACAGTTAGTGTTCTCTCCCAATTCATTACCAACTTGTGTTGTCTGTCCAGATATACATACTGATGAGCCAGATCTATGAGCTCAGTTATACAAAGAGAAAAATCAATTTTTTTTTAACAAGTCCCTGCCCTTAAGGAGTTCATACTCATTAGCAGCACTTTGCCATAGCCAAATTGATTTTTTTTATTACTAATTTGCTGAATGTTCCTTCTGATTTCATACCTCCATTATTTTTGTTCGCTATTACCTGGAATGTATATTAGTTATATTTTTATATTTATATCTGCTGTGTTCCCAGCCAAGTTTTAAACCATTTAAGGAAAACCTTCTGTCATTATATTGTGTTTTTCACAGGCCTAGGGAAATTCTTTGCCTATAAATATTTAAGTGGATCCTTCATACCTGGAATGGGTTCCTTTCATATCATTGCCTCTTTAAATCTTTCCCTTCTTTCAAGGGTTAGCTTAGCATTTTTTCTATAAAACCTTCCCTAATCTCTCTAACTAAAAATTATCCCTTCCGGAATCTCTTATGCCTCACTTTTGTGACTCTGCATATATTAATATTATATAGCTTCTATTATAGTATATATGCCCATGTCTTAATTCACCTGTAAGATTATAAGCACCTTGAGTAGGAACTATATTATTTAAAATTCTATCTTTAGTAATTTTGATATCTTTAGTTATCAAAGTTAAAAGTACTCTGGAGATCTTTTGGGGGCCAGTCCCCTTATTTTACATGTTTGAAACATGGCACCTACATCTTAAAGTGACTTGCTTGCAGCTATATAGGTATTAAGTAGCAGAACTGGGATTTCAAACCTTTGACTGCAAATCCAGACAAATTCATGACTCCCATTACAGATTTAGACTTGTACTGAGTACGTAGCACCATTTATATTGAATTGAATTGAAAAGAAAAGTATGTGTGCAAGGTGGTCCATTGATGTAGTTTTCAGAGAATCATGTTTCAGATAGAAAAAAAAGTTATTAAATGCTTACTGTGTGTACTGCAAAGCTATGGAATCCAAGGCTTTCAGATATTAGAGGCTTTAATCTCAATGATTTCCTTACAAGATGTGCCTCCCTGCTGCAATTTTTGTTGTTTTTCTCTTATCTGGCTCCCTAAGGACTTTTGTTGTTGGGTTGTTTTCAGTCATGTCCAACTCTTCATGACTGCATTTGGGGCTTTCGTGGCAAAGATAGTTGGAGTTGTTTGCCATTTCCTTTTCTAGCTTAAGAAGAAACTGAGGCAAACAGGGTCAAATGATTTGCCCAGGGTCACACAGTTAGTGTTAGAGGCCAGATTTGAACTCAAAAAGGTGAGTCTTCCTGACTCCAGGCTTAGCACTCTATCCACTGTGCCCCTTAGCTGCTTCCTTAAGGACTAAGATTTTTTTGTTTGTGCATTTCTCTATAAGAAGAGGGAAGAGATCTCTTTTTATATGTAAGGACCTCTAAAAATGTTACCTTAATATTTAGAAATTGCATTTTATTAAGTGATAGACATAAATTTCTATGTAGCCTTTGAGTAAGTAAATTAAAGGTTTTGTGGTATTTGTTGGAAAACTAATGAAATAATAGGTATTAATTTGAAATCTTATTCTGTATCCGAATCATTTTGACAGGATGTTTGAAAACAAGGCAAAAAATCAGACTAATCCTATTTCTAGCATCTACTTGTTGGCTTGGATTTTCATTTAGTTAAGCAAACTTGAGAATCTCTCTCTGAGGTTTGACATATAGTTTTAGTGATTGATTTCCTCTATTCAGGTGGAGATCCTATTTTAAAAGTTCAGTATAAAAATCCAAATACCAGTTTTCCAAAGGCAAATTGGAGGTCCTGATTCATCTGTGTGTGTCTCTGTCTCTGTCTCTCTCATAAAACACACACACACACACACACACACACACACACACACTCTTGATTATGTAAGATAACTTACCATAAAGTTCCTTTAAGAAGCCAGCTCTTCCAATACTTTTAAAAGAGGAGTTGATTTACAAAGTTTGACTCTTGATAACTCTTGGGAGTTATCTCTGCGGCAGAACATGGGCTTCACAAGTATTTATCATAGGACAGAGTTTAGCCTGTTATTTTCAGTTCCACTGTGGGGATAATGTGGAAGAGAGTAAGATTGGATAGAACTTTACAGAAGTGTAGATTATTGAACATAAATATAGATATTTCTAGGGAATATATGACTCTTCTTTGGAGATCTTCAAGACTAGGATTTACAACTTTTTACTTAAATGGTTCATGTAAAATTCTTGGAAATAGAGAACTGATCTCAGTCCCTTATAAAGACAAATCCTAGCTCTAGAATTTAATAATAATAATAATAATTTACTTAAAATTAAGTCTGGTGACAGTTAATAAATCAGAAAAGGCTTTGCACACTGAGATTTAGGTTAAGAGGCATACATGGAAAAGTTTCAAGAAGACCATCTGTTTATATGAGTGTATTCACAACAACTGATAAGAAACTTTGTATTTCAGTTTTCTCATTTTCTGTTATTAAACTTTTATTAAATTAAGAGAAGATCCATCTTGCTTTAGGAGCACAGAAAATTATATTTACATTTTAATTAAATTATATCTTCTATCAAGAACCAGAGGCTGTGATCTCAGGAAAGCTTTGTATTCACAATTTATTCTGTGGATTGGTGGGTCTTGTTTAAAAAAAGAAAAAAAGAGACCAAACTACAATGAAATGGAATTTAAAGAAAGCCAAGTTTTAGAATAATAATAGTTATAACAGCACACATTCTATTCAATAAACGTTAGGCACTTATTGTGAGCAAGGCATTATGTTAAGCATTGTGGATACAAAGATACAGTATGTACACAGATAAAAAACCAAAATTAATTTGAGGAGGGAGAGAGCACTGACAGTCTAGGAAGATCAGGAAAGGCTTCCTAAAACAGGTAGCATCTCAACAAATTTCTGAAGGTTAGCCAGGGGTAGTGGTTGAAGGTCTGGACTTGGAGTCAGGAAGACTTTTAGATCTTCAAATCTTCCCTTACAATTTTATTAGCTGTGTGACCATTGACAAGACACATTTCTCCTGACTTCAGTTGCCACATTTCTTAAATGGGAATAATAACACTTATATCACAAGTTTTTCATTAGGATTAAATGAAATAACATGTAAAAGTACTTAGCAAACCATAAAGCATTATGTAAATGCAAGGGATTGAAATGAGCAGAGTTAAGCAACAGGTACATGACGAGGATAGACATTGCGTGAAATGAAGTTTTTTATCTCCATTTATAAAAGAAGAGGAAATAAAATAATGTAGCCTACCTGTCTGGTAGGATAGTTAGAAGGTTGTCCTAATTCAGAGGTTTTGAAACTTTTTGGTGTGTCCTGGTTCCTTCAACAGTGTTCTGAAATCAGAGGAATCCTCAGAACAATGTTTTTAAGTGCAAAAAGTAAAATACATAGGATTACATAGGAAACTAATTATGTGAAAATAAAATTATTTAAATATGAAAAAAATAGTGGATTCCTGGGAATTAATTTCAGTCCTTCTCTTCCTGTCTCTGCCCCAGTCATCTAGGCTTGGACTAGGATATAAGAAAAGGTAAAAGGACTAATAATAAATTCATCAAAACCTTGGTTCTTTTCTTTGTCCTCATCAGCAATTTCATTCAGAAAAATCTCCAAATATAGCTTAGGTATGCCTCATGTTTCCCTTCATATTGAGTCTCACCTCCTCCACTCCATGTGACCCACAAGAAAACACACAATTTAATATAATTTTGCTGAAGAAAGCATAATTAATAGAGCACAGAAACAAAACTGTAAGTGGTACCTAGTCATTCAGACAAAGGATCAGGCATCTGTAAGCATAGCAATAGCCAACTTCATTAATGACTAAGTTCATACATTCATTTTCCCCTAAGGTAAAGTAGGAGTAACAGAACTTAGACTCCCCTCAAAGGAACCATGCTTCCAGAAACTATTTGCAAATTATTATTACCGTTTGCATTTGCATTTGTATTGGACCCTCCATTCACTAATGCTCTGATTTCAGTCTTAGAATGGTGGAATATTTTGTGAGCATTTCATCGGGAAAGCCATAGGGTGAGGAGCAATCTAAATTTTTTCTCTAGAATCTGTATTCTATAAGAGGCCATATCTCTCCTCCTTTGGTTGTACCTAGTCAATTCTTGCTCATATCTCTGCTGTCCAGAATGGATGTTCTTTTTTTTTCCTTCTACTTCCTGTTCTGTATCACCCAAGAGAGATCAGGCAAATCTAGTCCAGCCATCTTTTCTTCATGTGTGGTCTTCTATCTCTGTTTCTTGGTGGTCTTGACCCATACCCTGGCCATAATATCTATTTAAACTTTTTAAAATACCTCAGTCATTATGATACTTTGCAACATTCCCATCCCTTTTTATTTCTGGGCACTTAGTTTTATAAATCTGTTCCCTAGAATGCTCAGTCCCAGGTAGGAATCACTGAAACATGAAGGAAAAGTCTGCCCATATGGGTGAGTGTTACATATGTATTCCAGGTAGAAGGTTATTCCAGCTTGGGCAAAGGCATGGAGGTGGGAAATAGTATGTTAAGTTTGAAAAGTTAGTTCAGAGAAAACTAGTAAATGTTTGTGTGGAACAGAGAATATATGGGGAATAAAATCTGAAAAGGTAGATGGAGCTATATTTTACATAACACTTTTAAATACTTCATATACAATATTTATATCACACTTTAAAAAGTAATTTCCTAATGACAATCTTAGGAGGAAGGTGTTATAAATATTAATTTATACTTGATGAAACAGAAGTTTAAATGACTTGACCAAAGTAACACAGTTAGGAGGTGGCATACATGAGCGTCAAGTGTTATGACCCCAGATCTGGTGCCCAAGATGTAACTATTTTTCCTTCTTTCCTGGCTTCTCTGTTGCTTTACAAACAAGCCAAGCTCTCCATAACCCTTCAAATGAGTCACTTGGATTGACTTGAACATCCCCTCAAACTATCATTCCATACTTATCCTCCTGTTCAGCAAGTCCTCAAGCTAAGAGCCTTGATTTCCTCAAGTCCTGCTTCTTCATCCTTTACTGTACTGATGCTTCTGCCCATTTTTCTCCTGAAGCTGCTTTTTCCCAGGTCACCGATGATCTCTAAATTGCTTGATCCCATGATTGAGTCTTAGTTCTTATCCTTCTCATCTTTCTAGCTCAGTTTTGCTTCTTGGATTCCACTGATATCACCACCCAGCTGCTGATCAGAGCAGTCAAGTTAATTATCTTTTTTTTTTCTTCTGTTTTCACTCATGACATTTTTTTTTAAAGCAATTGGGGTTAAGTAACTTGCCCAAGGTTACACAGATAGGTTTTTGTTTCTGTGTGTTAAGTGTCTGAGGCCAGATCCATACTCAGGGCCAGTGCTCTACTCACTGTACCACCTAGCTGCCATGACATTTTGAAAAAAATCTTTTTTTTTTCCCTTTGGAGGGGGGAAGGCAAGGTAATTGGGGTTAAGTGACTTGCCCAATATCACACAGCTAGTAAGTGTTAAGTGTCTGAATTCAAATATGAACTGAGGTCCTCTTGACTCAAGGGCCCATGCTCTCTATTCAGTATGCCACCTAGCTGCCTCGAAAAAAATAATCCTTTATGGTACTTAACAGGTTTGCTCTACCTTCTTGACAAAGTAAAATCCCATTGGAAAGTTTAAATGACCTACATTCAATTACTGTTGTTGTTTACTAAATGGCTTTTTTTTTTTTTTTTGCCTTAGTTGTTTTACCTGCCAAGTATGGTAAAGGCTTGTCATCCATCTCGAGATTGTAGTGGTACAATAAAAATGAATATATAACCACTTCATGAGGTATAGTCATTAATATGTGTTTTCTTAGTTCCCATAATTTAAAAATTTTGATGAATATTTAAAGTATTGATGACAGTAACACAAATAGCATGTTTTCTGGAAAGACCACTGAATTTTACCATAAAAAAATATATATTTATTTAAAACACATTGCATCTACCATATGGTACAGTATTTATGATTCTTTCCCAAAGTTGTTATAACCTTGATTTTATTTCTAAAGTATACTTAGTATTTATATAAATTTTAATTAATTCAGTTAGCATTTATTAAGTGCCTGCTGTGTGTCATCTGCTGTGCTGAGCACTAGAGATACAGAGACAAAACCTTTCCTCAAGAAGATTGCTTTCTACCGGGGTGACATGGCATATACATGGGCAAGTAAATACAAAAAATTTAGAAAGTTATCCAAATGATTTTATGTTTGAGAATACTAACTCTTAGGACATTTAAAAATGGACCCATGTAAGAGGTAGCCCTTAAGTTACTCTTTGATAAGGAAGTAGAAAATGTGTACAAAAGTTATTTTCTGGTGGGGGAGCATTAACAAGTAGGGTGGTACTTGAGCTGAGCCTTGTGGAAACTAGGAATTCCCTTCTGCCCTATCTACCCCTTAACATATTTATACTTAATTGTTACCCTCCTATCAGAGTCAGTATACTTCAAGATGTAAAGGTTTTTAATTTTTGGAATTGGATTATACATAAAATTGAAGTCCTAGTTAAAGGTAGAATGAGGGGTTTTGACATTCAGTGTAATGTATCTTGCTGCTTGTATCTGTATCCCTGGCACACAGTAATCACTTTAAAAAATGCTTACTCTATCTACATACCTACCTGCCTACTTATTCATTCATCTATCTATCTATCCATCCATCTATCCTTGTTGCTATAAATTTCACTGTGGAAGCCACTGATTAAAAAGGGGGGCAGGAGGACTGACTTTACTCTAAGGGTTGTCCTTTTTAACATGCTTTTTTTTTTTTTTACCACTGCTGTGTCCCTCCAGGCAAATGTCAAATAAGTTGAGAAAAACTAATGCTTCCCACTTTCATCTTTGCTCACTTTTGCAAGAGGAAATGGACAATTAATCTTCCCTGCATTTTACATGTCAAGTGAAATGTCTTTTCCTTCAGGCGACAGCTTTGACTTAAGCTGGAGACATTTGCTTGTAAAATTGGTAGCTTTGTCTACTTAATACCTTTTTACTCCCCTCTCCCCTTCTTTTACCTCTGTAGTGTAGAAGTCTTTCATGACACCAATTCTACTTGGAATTTCTGTCTTTGTTATTTCTATGATATTTGACACACTCACTGTATTCTCTCTCTGTATTTCTGTTTTTAGCTCCTGGCTTAACATTGTCATTTTAGTGGGACTTTCAAAAGCATCATATTCAATTTGTGACTAAATTTATTTCTAAATACATGCATGTATATTTTTATACACACACTCAATACTCAAATCACAAGTTAGAGTTTTTTTTATTATTTAAGCTTTTCAAGTAAGTCAAGTATTTGAGAAACTACGCTAATACACATTTATTTTAGTTTTTTACAGCAAAGCAATAATTTACCAAGTTGCTTCTAGTAGATTGGAAAAATTAATGCAGCTTTTAGAAAAGCCCATCTTAAGCCCAAGCAAAAATGTGTATGTGTAAGAAAAATTCTGACTGATAATTTTAGAATTAGACTTCAGTGATAATTTGCTTTAATCTTCTAACCAATGGAAGACTTTTAAAAATAGTATTCCTAATAGATGTCCTCTACTGAAGTGTGGAGTTTATTGCTTCTGAAATAGCCTGTTCCTTGGTTGAACAGCTCTAATTGTTAGGATGTTACTTTGTACTAACTCTCAAAAATATCTTTAGAAAAATTTGACAGCAAAAAACAAAAAAAGGAAAATTTGACAAGAGAGAGAATCTTAACAAGCAGCCATGGATATTAGGTAGGGATGCTAGAACATTAAAAGACTATATAAACTGGCCCGTCTTGAATAAAATGGTATTTCCTCAGTCCCTGTTTGTGTTTTGTTACTTTTGAGGAAGAATAAGTTCCATAGATTGCAGAAGGACAATGCGAAGCAATGAGCATCAAAATTCAAAATACTTTTTCAACTTCATAACAACATAACTTTATTATATTTAATATATGCAAGTACTGATACTGTGCTATCCCCTCAGTATTCACATGCAGAAATGAAATAATATCTCCCTTCCAGCAGTACGCCTTCTTTTGAGGGTGATGGAACATATATACAATTAAACACAAAGTAATTTTATGAGGTTGAGAGCACTGACAAACTGGTAGAATTCCGAAAGGTCTCTGGTAGTAGGGATACACTGAGCTGTGTTTTGAAAGAAGCTAAGTTGATGCATCTTGCAAGTCATTCATTATTCCTCCCTAAGGAATTACCAATGGGATCAATATGTATTCTTGTTGCCTCTATTTATGTTCATTAAAGAAACAAAATCTTAGAAAGTTAGAATGGGAAGTGATTGCAGAGGTCATCTCCCCAAGTCTCTATGTTGTTGCTCAGGAAACAGACCTAGAGAGGTAAAGTGACTTGTTCAAAGGCAATTTCCTAATGCATTGACAAATTAAACCAATAACCCATCACACAATATGTCTGTTTTCCATACTTCAAAACCCTAGACTTGGAAGGATATCAGACCTCCTAATTAGAAAAACTTATGACTCTAACCAAAATATTAGAAGTTTCTAATTTGTCCAAGAATCCAGTTCATCTTGTAAAAAATCCCCGTGCTCCATGGATTGTCCTATGCTTATTGCTGGGCAGCATTTTATTGTTCTTTAAGAATCTTCCTGGGGGCAGCTACGTCGAGAAGTGAATAGAGCAACAACCTGGAGTCAGGAGGACCTGAGTTCAGATTTGACCTCAGACACTTGACACACTTACTAGCCATGTGACCTTGGGCAAGTCAACCCCAATTGCCCTCCAAAAAGCAAAAAAAAAAAAAAAAAAGGAATCTTTCTGCTCTAAGTAAAGCAACTACCTAAGCAGCCATTTAAAAATATATCTTAAAGAAACTCTGGAAAGTTGGGTAGAAAATATACCTCAGACACACCACTTCCAAACAATGTAAGAGGTGGATTCTGAACAACTTCTGGAGCTCCAGCACCCACAGAACGACACAGAGAAGCCAACTTCCTGCTGAGGACAGCCCAGCAGCCCTGCAGGGAGCAGCCAGTACAGCACAGCACAACACTCTGGTAGTCCAGGCCTGCATGAGTTGCGGTTTTAGCCCCAGGGCGGCCAGGCCAGCAGCCAGCTGGAGGGACCCCAGAACACCAGCAGCTGTGGCGACTCCAGAATTATCAACACAGATATGCCTAGGACAAAATGAGAGATTAGTGCCCTATGGACTTTGGGACCAGTATTTGGGGAACTGGTTGGCTTCTTCCCCTGGGGGCAAGAAGCAGCTGAGGAGCCATGGCACAGAAGCCATTTTGCAGTGTCAGTGGCAGCTTCAGCTCCTGGTCTGTGAACTGTAGGGAGATCCAGCAACCAGTTTGGGGGTTAATTGCTCTTGCTTTAACCTGCTTGGATCTGGATTGTGGTCAGCGGGGGAGGTCTGGGGTGGGTATCCAGCTTGCCAGAGTGTATTGAGGCTTTACAGAGGCCACCCAACTAATACCTCCAGAAGTTGTGAAGACCCCAACATTTGGGACGGAAGCTTCACTGTCTGGTGGCAGAGTCCTACTGTGGCAACAAGCCCCCAAATCAAGTAATTAAGTGGCAACATGCCTAGGCAAAGGAAACAAAATAAACAGAAAAATGCAACATTAGACTCCTATTTTGGGGGCAAAGAGGATGGAAGCATGGAACAGGAGGATGTCTGTGAGGTCAAAACTCCTGCACCAAAAGCCCCAAATGAAAATATGAACGGGTTACAGGCCATAGAGGACCTTAAGAAGGATTTTAAAAACCAAATAAGAGAAGTGGAGGAAAAATTGGGAAGAGAAATGAGAAGGATGCAGGAAAAGTATGAAATGAGGGTCAACAGCCTGACTGAGGAAAATAACACCTTAAAAATAGACTAACTCAAATGGCAAAGGAGGCTCAAAAGGGCAATGAGGAGAAGAATGCCTTAAAAAGACGAATTTGCCAGATGGAAAAAGAATCTCAAAAGCTCACTGAGGAGATTCATTCCTTCAGAGTTAGACTGGAGCAAATGGAAGCTAATGACTTTATGAGAAATCAAGATACTATTAAACAGATCCAAACAAATGAAAGAATAGAAGGCAATATGAAATATCTCATGGGAAAAACCACTGACCTGGAAAATAGATCCAGGAGAGATAATTAAAAAATTATTGGACTACCTGAAAGCCATGATCAAAGAAAGAACCTAGAAATCATCCTTCAAGAAATTCTCAAGGAAAATTGCCCTGATGTTTTAGACCCAGAGGGAGAAATAGAGGTTGAAAGAATCCACCGATCTCCTCCTAAAAAAGATCCCAAAAAGAAAACTCCCAGGAATATTATAGCCAGGCTCCAGAATTCCCAGATCAAGGAGAAAATACTACAAGCAGCTAGGAAGAAACAATTTCAATATTGTGGAAACACAATCAGAATAGCCCAGGACCTGGCAGTTTCTACACTGAGGGGTTGAAGGGCATGGAATATGATATTCCAGAGGTCAAAAGAGCTGGAATTAAAACCAAGAGTCACCTACCCAGCAAAACTGAGTATCTTATTTCAGGGGAAAATATGGTGATTCAGGGGAATAGAGGACTTTCAAGCATTCTTGAGGCAAAAACCAGAGTTGAATAGAAAATTTGACATTCAGACACAAGAAGTAAGAGATGCTTGAGAAGGTAATCAGGGAAAAGAAATCAAAAAGAACTTATCAAAGTTGAACTATTTACATTCCTACATGGAAAAACAATAACTGTGACTGATGAAACCTTCCTCATTATGAAAATAATTGAAGAAGGTATATGGGCATTCACATATGGCACATATGTGAATGTGTAAGTATATGTTTACAGGTATACATGGATAGAGGGCACAGGTGGAATTTGGTGGGAAGGGATGATACTTAAGGGGTGAAGTTAAGAGGTGAGAGAGGAAAGTGGCAAGAGGAGATGGGGAGAGACAGGGTAGGGTAAACTGTCTTATGTAGAGGAGGCAAGGGGAAGTAGTTGCAGGGGAGGGGAAGAACAGGAAGGCAAAAAGACAAAACCATACTCTCATTGAATTTGGCTCAGGGAGAGAATGACATACATACTAAATGGGATAGCTCACCCTGCAGGAGAG
This sequence comes from Gymnobelideus leadbeateri, assembly GCA_011680675.1. NCBI lineage: Eukaryota > Metazoa > Chordata > Mammalia > Diprotodontia > Petauridae > Gymnobelideus > Gymnobelideus leadbeateri. The sequence continues at coordinate 278,961 of WOXC01004673.1, read as the reverse complement.
TAGGGGGAAGGGGGGTGAGAAGGGGGATGATGGAGGGGAGGGCATTCTGGGGGGAGGGGAGGTTGGAAGTACCCACTTTCGAAGAGGGACAGGATCAAAGTAGGGAATGGACCAGGTCGGGGGTGGGATGGGTGGGAGGGAAATATAAGCAGTCTTTTATAATATATCTACTATCGTAATGTTTTGCATAGCTATACATGTACAACACATACTGAATTGCTTATCTTCCCACAGGGAGTGGCTGACAAGGGAGGAAGGGAATGGATCTAAAATTTGAAGTTTTAAAATTAAATGTTTCAAATGTATATAAATACTATTATTACTATTTTGCATGTAATTGGGAGATAAGATGTCCAGGAATTGGGGCTCAGAGATTCACCTTGCCCTAATGGCAAAGTCGAAAGGGGTATGGGAGAAGATATGGGAGAGAACAGATTGAATGATGGGATATCTTGTGGGACTGCTATTCTTGGATGGTGTGTAGGGGAAAAATGGGGAAAAAATTGTAACTCAAAATCTGGCAGAAATGAGTGATGTAAGCCAGAAGTTAATAAAGCATTTGTTAAAATAAAAAAGTAAAAAAAAGAAAAGAAAAGAAAAGAAAAAAGAATTCCTCAATGAAGAAACTCTGCCTAGTTTTGCAGATTGGCACTGTTTAGAGCAGAGGGGTTAAACCAGCATGTTACAGCTGTACAACTCCTCAGTGCAGTCCAAACCAGGTGAAACCATTATTGGAAAATGTTTAATAAAATAAATAAAAATACAATACAACAACAACAAAAAAGCAAATATACCTCAAATTTTGGCAACCATACTATCTAAGGGATAGCATGAAGATTTACTGTTTTCTTCAAAATTCTTCCTCAAGGACCTTAATAACTGGAGAAGTTGAACATTTGAAAATGGAAAAGGTTTGTTTTATTTTTTTTCTGGGTACAGAACGCAGTGAATTTCTTCCTGTTCATGTATGAATGGAAAGAGATAGTATACTGTGCAAGTTTTCTGATTGTACCACTCTATTCATATAGCCTAGAATAGTTTTTGTTGTTGTTCATTTTAGTTGTATCTGACTCTTTGGGACCTTATTTTGGTGTTTTCATCGCAAAGATACTGGCATGGTTAAGTGCCTTGGCCAGGATCACACAGCTAGTAAGTTTCTGAGACCAGAATTGAACTTAAGAAGGTGAGTCTTCCTGAATCCAGGCCTGGCAATCTATCCTCTGTGCCATCCTAACCACCCCCAGTATAATTTAACTATCTATGTTTCTCAGTATAGAGCAGTCCAGTTACTTTGATTAATCACGAAAGAGCAACATACTAGTCAATAATTGGGAAAAAGTTGAAGTTGAAGTAGTAATTGTGGGCAAGTCATTTCACCTTTTTTAGACTTAGTTTTCTAATGTGTAAAATAAGAGTGTTGAACTGTATGATCTTTAAGGTTGTTTTACAATTCTAAATTGATTCTATGTATTATTGCTTTTATTTATTATCTTTCTTATTATTATTACTTTTTATCATGTTTTAGAACAAGTAATTTATTACATTAATTGTGACTCTTAGACTTAAAGAATTTCAGAATTGGCAAGAACTTTATTCACCTTGTACTTGGAACAAGAATCTGATCTATAATATAGAAGTCATTGAATATTTGTGTGAAGACCTGTAGGGCAAGGAGAACTCAATTCCCTATGAGACAACTAAGTTAACTTTTAGAAGTTCTATGTTTTAGGAAGCTTTTCTGATCCCAAGCTGAAATTTACCTCCCTCTGAATTTTAGCTTTTTTTCTTGTCGTGGCTTCTGGGTTTAAGTAGAATAAATCAAATCCACCTTCCACATGATAGTCATTTAAGAACTAGAATATAGCTATCATATCCTTTCTATGTCTTCTTTTCTCTAGGCTACACACTCCTTGTTCATTCAACTGATCTTCATATGGTATGAACTTGAGGTGTTTCACCAGATTTTGTTTACCTAGTCTTTTTGCCAGGAAGATTATAGCTAGAGTTGTGAGCTCTTCTTCAAATATCACTTATGAGAGGGAATGGCTATAATATCCCATAGCTTATTTCTTCATATATTTTTATTAGAAGTTGTCGGTGTTAAAAAGCTAAATGGTTGTATCTCTGTGCCAGTGTGGTAAGTGAAATCCTTTTTAAAAGGGATTGCAAATCTGTTAAGATTAAGAGAAAGAATATGAAAAAAATGGTTAAAATAAGGAAACGTCTACTGTAAAAACCATCTGAAAAAAATTCAAATCACTGGTGATAAGATAAATGCAAATTAAAGCCATTTTGAGTAATCACCTCATACTCATCAACTTAGCAAAGCTAGCAAAAGATGGAAAATCCATTGATGGGGAGGGGCTTTTGGAAGATAGAAAATGCTAATATGTTGCTTTTGGAACCATTTTAGAAACAATTTGTAATTATGCCAGAAATTTGTTCATGTCCTTTGACCTCTTATAATGATATCCTAAAATAGCTAATGACACGCAAAGACCCATGTATAAAAACACTTATAATGGCATTATTTATGGTAACAGAAATCTAGGAAAAAACATGCCCACGAATTGGAGAAATCCTGAAAAAAAAAAAGGATATATGGGTATAATATGTCCAGATTTATCCCATCAGTACTTTTAATTCTTGTCCTATATCCCCCTTTTTGCAGTCAAATTCATAGCAAAAACTGTGTGCACAGTATTCCTCCTAGTCAGTCAGTCAGTTAGTGAACATTTATTAAGCACCCAATATCTGCCAGGCACTATGCTAAAGTGTGGGGATACAAATAAAAAAAGACAGTCCATGACCTCAAGGAGCTTATAATTTAATGGTAGATAGCAACTCACAAAAAGATGCCTAAAAGTATGTATTCAGGGAGAGGTGCCTGGCTACAAGTATGAGAATGGGGGAGAGGGAGGGAGAATACAGCTAGGTGCAAAACAAAAGAGCCTGGGTGCCTTCTTGAAATCAAGGCTCTGGAAGACACTCTACTTAGTTTATGTTCATCAGTCAGAGGAAGTACATCCAGGTGCAAAGGGGACTAATGAAGCCTGAGTTCTAGCATTAAAATGATCTTGCACAATAAAGAGCTTCCTGTATGGAGAAGTCCAGAGGCATTTACTTGTCAACCATTCCCATTACGGCTTCTGATCTCATTTAACTGACATTGCTCTCTTTAAAAATTACCAATGATTTTTAAAAGTAAGTTTTATTGATATATATTTTTTACATTGTCATAGTCTTCCCCAGTATCCCTCTATCATCCTTTCCTAGGGAGCCATGCCATACAACAAATAGCATATTTTTTTTTAAAGAAAAAGAAGAGGAAAAAATCAACACAGTTATTCAATTTATTGAAAACGTCTGAAAACGTGTAATACCTGTGGTCCTCCAGCCTCCATGAATGGGTGGGCTAGGAGTGTACTCTTATCTCTTTATTTAAGTTTAATTATTTAATTTATTTAAGTTTATTTAAGTTTAATCCTTATAGTTTTGTTCACTCTCACACTAAATTTAAAAAAATTTTAGTTCCAAATTCCCTCTCTGCCTTCACTACTCCCCCACCCATTGAGAAGGCAAGAAATATGATATCCATTATACATATGAACTCATGCACAACATTTCTACATTAGGCATGTTGTATGAGGTGGGGGAAGCAAGTAAAAAATAAAAACTTTATGCTTCCATCTATACTCAAAATCCATCAGTTCTTTCTTTGGAGGTGGATAGAATTTTTTATCATGAGTCCTTTAGAATTGTTGTGGATCATTATATTTATCGGAGTAGCTAAGTCTTTCCCAGGTGATTATCATTATAATATTGCCGTTACTGTGTACAATGTTCTCCTAGTTCTGATCACTTCATTTTGTATCAGTTTATATGTCTTCCCGGATGTTTCTGAAATCATCCTCTTCAATTCTTATAGCACAATAGTAATCTATTACAATCATATATCATAGTTTGGTTAGCTATTCTCCAGTTGATGGGGGAATCTACTTTGTTTCCAGTTCTTTGCTGTCACAAAAAGAGCTGGTATCAATATTTTGTGTATATGGGCCATTGATCTCTTAATTGTCAAATCCATTGGTCTTTTCTTCATCCTTCATTTTCTTGATGTCTGTGTAGCTTCTGACAGTGTTGACCACTCTTTCCTCTCTGGATTTCCATGATGCTGCTCATTTTTCTTTTCTGTCTTTTTGGTGATATCTTCTAAGTCTCCTTTGCTAGATTGTCATCCATATCCTATTTCCAACTGTGGCTATACTAAGGTTCTTTGCTGGGTTTCTTTTCCTTCTTTTGTTTTTATAGCTTTTCTCTGAGTGATATTATTATCACCTATGATTTCAGTTATGTATGCAGCTGATTGCCAGATCCAAGTATACAGGCCTAGTTTCTCTCCCAAGCTTCAGTCCTATATTACCAACTGCTGATGAGATATTCCTGCTAGATATTCTATTGGCATCTAAAACTCAGCATATCTGAAACAAAGCCTGTTATCTTTCTCTTTGAATATCCATCTCCCTTGCTAACTTCCCTGTTTCTGTCAAGGGTACCACTGGCCTTCCAGTTGTGCAGATTTGCAACCCAAGAATCATCCTTTACTCTCTACTTCCTCTTATTTCTGTATCCAAACGACTTGCCATTGTCTTGTCAATGCCATTTCCACAGTTCTAATATCTATACTTTTTTCTTTACCCACAATACCACTATCCTTAACACCTCTTTCTTAGAGGTGATATTTTATTAGTTTTCTAATAGGTTACCTTGCCTAAAGTCTCCCATCTCCAATCTTCACATAGCTGCCAAAATGATATTCCTAAAGCAAACATCTAATTATATCATTGCTCTCCTCAAAAAAGAAAGACAAAACCCAATATGCACAGTGACAACAATGCAAATAAGGATATCTCTTTATTTGCCAGTAGAGGATTAGGAAAATCATATCCCATACAACTAACAGTGGTTGATGCTGTCCTGCCGCCAAATTTACACCACATATCCTTTCTTTCTGCCAACAGTTGGCAAATTACAGAAGTGCAAAGTGACATACATTGATAATTGCAGTCATGCTATTGTGTGATTTAGTTTGATTGGTTTGGGGAAATGCACACTTTAGGTTTATTTGGGTATTTGTTGGAAAGGTCTTTTGGGTCAAAACAAAATGTATCAATTAAAAAACAACTTAAGAGCCTTACTTAGATGAAGTCTTTTGATCTGAAAAGCCTAACAGTCTACTGTATTACTATCCTTTTGGTCTTCCATAAACAGTTTATCTTAGGTGGCCTAAACTGATAGTTCTGGAGGCCTATAATAAAAATACCAATGTTTGAGGAATTTTGACTTTAAATTTGGTGAGAAATAAAAGTTTTGAAGACTCAGTAACAGTTGAGTAACATTCTAATAGTCTACCCTCAACTTTTAAAAGTTTAATGTGCTCCAGTTTTCCCTGTAGCTAGTTTAGATTTCTTGGCAGCCACTTGCAAATGAATGTATGAATCATCTTAGTTGGTGAATAGTCAATATGTAGAATGGGGATATAATAAATTTTTATTCCTTAGCATTGTGTATATCCACCTAAATGTCTCATCTGTGTTTTCAAAGGCTGACTCATGAGAGAGGTGGGATGTTGATCAATTGTTTAGGCAGAAAATTTAATTTTTAACTTGCTGAAGGCAAAGCTTTTGTTTTCCTGAAGAAAGGAGATGTTTGAAATTATTCATTTTCATAGGTAGTGTGGAAGCAGCCCTTTGTTGTTGTTCAGTTGTTTCAGATGTTTTGTGATCCCATTTGGGGTTTTCTTGCAGAGATAATGTAGTGGTTTGCCATTTCTTTTTCCAGCTCATTTTATATATGAGGAACTAAGGCATACAGGATTAAGTGACTTTCCCAGGGTCTTGAAGCCAGCTTTGAACTCAGGAAGATAACTTCAGGTCAGGCCAGCTATCCACTGCACTATCTTGCTGCCCATGAAGCAACCTTAAGCTCCTGGGTTTTTTTTTTTTTTTGAGGGAAAGAAAAAAAAAAGATTCTCCCAATCAGACATTTCTTCTAACTACTTGAACTTCTTGTTGAATTGGATATTGTAAGGGTTCTCTTCCTTGACATGCTTAGTTAACCCTGCTGTTTCGGGATCTTTAGCTTCTGGGGTGAGAGAATTTCATTCCCAGAGAGCACATTGTTTGAAGTTGGTACCTTTCATATATGATTCCTCATATTAACTTGTCCTTGTTTGTCCAGTTCACCCCAAGGATCTCTAGAAAATGAGTTCAAAGGAAAGAAATAAAAGCATCTTTCTTAAGAACATCAGTAAAACCCCTTAAAATTAATATGCTTAAAACTCTTTAAGGGCAGACATGATGCTATCTTACTCATTTTTGTATTCCCCCCACTTCTCATCCCCCCAGCATAGAGGAGTACTTTGCACATTACAGGTGATCAAGACATATTTGTGCATGAAACGATTATTTTTTTTAATTAGCTCATTTAATGTTGTGTCATACATATCAATAAAACTTTACTCTGATGGTGGAACATTTCTGTACTTTTCTTTAGCTCACAGGAACGAAAATGGTAACTTAATTCTTTTCTTGATTAGGTGATTCTCAATTCAGTTAAACAAGTATTCATTAGATATTGGCTCTGGGCAAGCTATTGTGGTAGGTTTTGAGGTGACAAAGATAGAGCAAGTATCAGTGTGTTTCCTTAACTTAGTGTTCTACTGGGAAGGCACACCATTTACCCAGGTAAGTAAGTACAATTTAATTTGTGAAGGAAGAGAATGCCTAACAACTAGGGGGTTAAAAAAAAAGTTTGTAGTAGGAAATGACACATAAGCTGAAGCATGAAATAAACTAGGGATTCTAAGAAGTAGAGGTGAAGCGAGATGCATTCCAAGCACTAAGGATAGCCTATGCAAAGACACAGGGTTCTGCCAGTCTCTGGGAATAATGAATAGGTCATTTTATCCAGAATGTAGTTTGTATGAAGGGGAATAATAAAAAATATCTCAAAGTGTAGCCTGGAGGCAGATTGTAAAAGGCTTTAAATGCCAGAGGAATTTATATTTTATCCTAGAGGCAATAAAGAGCCACTGGTTATTCTTGAGCAGGGGAGTGATATAGGCAGAGCTGTTTTTTAGAAAGATTTTGGTGACCCTTTATAGACTGGATTGGAAAGGGGAAAGCCTAGAACCAGGCAGAACAATTAGGGAGCTATTGCAGTATTCCTGGTAAGAGTGTTGAGGGGGTGAGAACCAGGCTGGTGGCTGTGTGAGTGCAGGGAAGATACAGATCAGAGACTGTGAAGGTGGAACCAGTAATTGGCAACTGATGAGTGTGGGAGAAAACTGAGAGAGAGGAATCAAAGGTGGTTCTGAGGTTATGCAGCTTGGGGACTGAATGGAAGCAGAGAAGTTTGGAGGAGGGGCCAGAATTAAGCAATAAGATAATGTGTTATCATTTAGACATAGTCATTTCTAGATGTCTGCAAGACCAGGAAGTGGGGATCTTAAGCAGGCAGTTGGTGATGTGGAACTGGATGGAGTCCTGGAAGGAGATTAGGGCTGCATTTGTCAGTTTTTATAGGCTTGTAGTAATCTGTGCTTCTGGAGGGCAGGGTATGCTTACCACATTGGTACCTCACAAATGCTTGCAGATTTGACATGAGTTCCACCTGTGTAGCCTTCCTCCAGAATTTACCCTCACCTAGGACTTCTGGTCCAAGGATTATTTCCTTGGAAATGTGGTGGGAAATTTCAGAATAAAGCAGTATTTTTTTAAATGGCCTCTGGATTGTAGGCATGCTCCAAGAATTTTTGTATGACTTTGCTATCTACATTTTTGTGACTTTCCACACCCAGTAGATCCTAAATATTTTCTTATGGGCCCAAACGTGGGATTTGTATTGTACAACCGAGCCACCCTAACAGGTGGGTTGCAGTAGTCTGAGGAGCTCTCTGCTAGGCACTGGAGCTTTCCAATTTGTATTTTTGCCCTATTATTCATGCGCTAAGGTCATGGTAGGAAAGGTATGAGCATGTAGTATGACCATTGTGCTAATAGCATATCTTAATAGCAAGGTAATTGGAGGAAAATCTTGAGTTGAATGCTTTTCTTCAAGAAGAGAATAACCATGTCTCAAAAATTTGTGCAGGTTGTTAAAAGTTAGTAAGAAATGATATGAACTCAAATTTACCTCTAAGATTCTAGGTGGGGGATGTTGATTATTTTTTCCAGTGATAACTGATTGCTAAGTAATATAAAACAGAAGGAGCATTGCATTCTATAAAACTCCCTATAAAAGAGAGCATTATAATGTCATTATGTTCATCTCCATTGAGCGTATAATGGGGGATGGAGTGGCATAGAGTGTTATCTGTCCTATTTTCCACTCTAATGATCATGGACCTAGTGGAAGGGAAAAATTAAGACAACTTATGGCAACACTACCCTGTGTTTGTGGTCTTCTCTTGGCAACAGCTGTTTTTACTCCTAACTCTCAACTTTCCCAGGTAAATTGAAAGGAAATTAGTTTTGGGAGAGTTTTTAGACTTCTTTTATCTTTTAAAAACCTATAATAGTCAAGTTGTCGACCTTAAAAGTAATCAAATGCTGCTTGATATGAAAAGCCGAAGGTCTAGGGGGGGAATTTTTAAAAAGTTCATGAAATTTAATGTTTTTATTTTAATGTTTTTCATTTAAAACTTAGATATAATTTATTAAACTCAGTTTGAAATATTTAGGAGGCCTGTTTGTATTTCCTTCAGAAGGAATATGATTAAAAATGGGAGATAGGCTTTCTTAGTTTCTAAGAAAATATAAGAAAGTGACTAAGAGCTAAATCATTTCAGGATTTATATATTTGTAATGAATTCTGTACTTTATGGTAAACAGAGCAATAAATGTAAAAACACCTCTTTGGTGTGAAATATTTTCTGGTGAATTTGTAAGTTAGCAAGCCTATAGTAAATACCTGCTTTTGTTTTTGCAGCCTAATGACTGTGTCAAAGTTTTGCTATGTAAATTTGGCTCAAGATGACCTGGAAGGCAGCAATAATTCCCAGTACCCTCAACTTACTTTTTTGAAGGCCACAGAATTGCCATTATTAATAAAGATAAATCTTGTTTAATGCTGGGAACTATCTTATTTAGCGTTTGAGTAGCCGTACTATAGAATGAATAGATTTGCCCTAGACCTGAAGAGGGGTGTGGGCTCACACCAGAGGTGCATTTGTTTTTTCCCTTGGCTAACTTTTGCCCTTTGTGGAAGTAGACTCCTAAAATGTCTGTGTAGTGTGAAGCCTCAAGGTGAGGAGGGAGGAAGGAGACAATCAGGTGGAATAACTGGGGTCCTTATTGGCTCAAAAGTGTTTTATGGAGCTTTAGTGATTAGAGGATCCAAGATCTGCAGCTGGGAGGGATATTTTATTTTCAGCTAGTCCAGCCCACTCATTTTACATATGAAGAACCTAACAAGTGGGTAGAATTTATAGGCAGGAAGTACTTCCCAAATATTAGAGCTATTCAAAAGTAGAACAAGCCGTTCTTGCAATGTAAGTAGTCAGTGTGGTATATGGTCTTACTAGCATTGAACTCAGATGACCTGGGTACAAATTCGAGCTTTACCGTGTGATTTGCTATGTGATTGGATGATTTGCTCTTCCTCAATTTCTTCATCTATAAAATGGGATGATTAGACCAGATGATTTCTCAGATCCCTTCTAATCCTTTCTGACTTGTGTGATTTTTAGCATATTCACTTAGTCTTTTGTGGGAAGGAAACTTGCTGCCTAATTCCCTCCATTTAATATTCTTTCAAAATCTTTAAGGTGACGATGAAGTCCCTGTTGAAGCTTTTCTTCTTCAGTAACACAGCCCTAGTTAGTTTGGTCTTTCTTGGTAAGGCCTACTATCCAAACAACAGATCATTTTCATTTCTTCCCATTGGTTGCTTTTCAGTTTAGAACTTAGTTGCCTAAATTCTCAAAATAGTCATAGGCCCATTGTTATAGTATGTTTCTGTATCTTGGTACCATGCTTCATTTTTAAACACTTCTATACTGCTAGCATAGATTTACCTTGTCATTCCTTATGACTTCTAGACCCCATTCTTATGGGGTTCTTCAGAGTGAGGTTCTATTACATTTAATCCTGTGTTAATTTCTTTCTGTAACTTGAAAGGCTACTTTGATACATAATCCTACCTTATCATCTGACTATCTCACCTAGTGCCATTTTGAAAAGAATCCCTATTATACAACAAGAATGTATATCATATAACCAAACAGTTAACAATAAATAGCATAAAAAATTGGATTTCTAGACTAACATGTCATTCTGATTTTATTATTAATTTCATATAGTGTTGGTATTTCTGTATATGTTTATTCACTCTACTAGGCTGTGAACTTCTTGGGGGGCAGGGGCCATGTTGTCTTATACTTCCTTATATCCTTTTGTCCTCCAATATGATATTGAATAAACATTGAAAATGCATAAATGATCAAAGACATTAAATAGACTTGAGGCCAAGGCCAGTCAATCTGTAATTCTGTTCAATAAGTCCTTTGATGGCAGTGGGCTTTATTTTTTAGGTTGCATTTTCTTGATCCTTTTTCTACTATATTTGGCAGGGTTAAGGGAGAGAGTACAGAGGGGAAGAGGTCAAGACTCATATATAGTTTCTGATATGTCTTTAAATTATATCACATAAGAGTCAAAATGGTATATTGGGAAAAGCACTGAATTAGGATACTTAAATTCTAGTCTCATCTCTATAATTAACCAAATGTATAACCTTGAGCAAGTATCTCCACCTTATTGATCCTCAGTAGTCTTATTTGTAAAAATGAATGTATTGGGTTAGATTATCTTGGCAAGTACCTTCCAACTATAAAAATCCATGTTCTTTGACTATATTTAAAAATATAATCTGGTTGAGCCATAATCACAGAATGTAATATTAAAGGATATAGGGCAGGAAAAAAAATCCCCAAAGGTCCTTAACACCTTACAATTAGACTGTCACAATGGTCTCTGCTTTCATGTTTTTGTTCTTTTTGTTCATTTTGTGCCCTGCTAGCACATTAAACTTCTCAAGACACTATTGTCTATTCTGTGATTCTAGCTGATATTTTGGTTCTTATCTTCCATTTCTCTCCTGCGTAAGCCCTATGCTCTTGTCAGACTATCCTACTCATCTTCTTAATCTTGCTAATTTTATTTCTTCTCATAGTATTCTAGCTCTTGGAATTCTTTCCTTACCATTATTTATCTGAATCCTATCCATCCTTTTTGTTTTGAACTAACAAGTTTTGAATTAACAAGATTCATAAACCTTCAGTGAATGACTCAGTCACAAGTATTTATTCAGTGCCTACTATTTATATTCCTGGAAACAGTGGAGAATACTGGTATGAAACTCAGAATTTTACTTCAGGGACCTTACAGTATCTGTAAGGTAAAGGTATCTTTAATTCAGTTCAACTGACATCTTAGTAATTATGATAACTGTAAGCAAACTGGGAGTGTAAGGAATTTACTTGCCAGATTTATGGAGAACAGAAGAATTTATAAGCAAATAAGAGAGAGAGAACATCTTAAAATGCAAAATGAATACTTTCGATTACATTAAATTGAAAAGTTTTTGCACAATTAAAGTCAATACAACCAAGATTAGAAGGGAAGCAGAAAACTGGGAAACACTTTTTGCAACCAGCATCTTTGATAAAGGTTTTATTTCTAAAATATATAGAAAACTGAGTCAGATTTATAAGAATTCAAGTTATTCCCCAATTGATAAATGGTCAAAGGATATAATAGGCAGTTTTCAAATGAAGAGATTAAAGCTATCTATAGTCATATGAAAGAATTGGCCCAATCACAGTTGATTAGAGAAATGAAAATCAAAACAACTCTGACACACATCATACCTATCAGATTGGCTAACATGACAAAATAGGAAGATGATAAATGCTGTAGAAGATGTAGAAAAGTTGGAACATTAATGCATTGTTGGTGGAGTTGTGAACTGATCCAGCCATTCTGGATGGTAATTTGGAACTGTGCCCAAAGGGCTATAAAACTGTGTATATCCTTTGACCCAGCAATACTACTTTTTGGCCGGTATCCCAAAGAGATCATACAAATGGGAAAAGGACCCACATGTACAAAAATATTTATAGGAGTTCTTTTTGTGATGATAAACAATTGGAAGTTGAGAGAATGCCCATGAATTGGGGAATGGCTAAACAACTTGTGGTACATGAATGTAATGGAATGCCATTGTTCTATAAGAAATGATAAGCAGGCAGACTTCAGAAAAATCTGGAAAGACAGGAACTGATGCTGAGTGAAGTGAGCAGAACTAGAAAAACGTTGTACATAGTAACGGCAACATTGTGCGATGACTAGCTTTGATAGACTTATCTCTTCTTTACAATGCAAGGATCAAAGACAACTTATTCATATAGAAGGTATATATTGCAAGAGTTAAGTTAAAGAGAACACTTTAAACTGTTCTGCTTAGGGAAAGCTTCCTGGAGAGTTGGGATATGAGTTGGGTTTCGATGGGATTAAATACCTGGTAGGTTGAACTGGATTGTTATGTCAATTTGGAGTGAAGAGAAGACATTCTAGTATTGTGGACTCTTCCTTAGCAAAACCTCTTGTAATGTGCACTCTCTGTGTGTCTCTTCCCTCCTCTTAATTTAAGTTGCTCTTTATTTCTTCTTTTTTTAATTGATGTCTTGTTTCTTACATCGCCCTAGTATTCCATGTACCTCTCCCTAACCCCTCCCCGAGAGCTATATAACTATATAACAAATAGTATTGTTTAGAGTGACCAAAAAAACCCAAAAAAACCCAACCCAACCAACTGCTACATTTCAAAAGTCAGAAAACATGTACAATTTTTAGCTTTTGCGGTCCTTCCACCTCCATTTCTTCTCATATCTCTTCTTTCAAATCCTGCTTTATCTTTATAAATTTGTTACATTTACTTTTGATTTTATGGTATATCATTGTCATTTTTATTTACATTGTCGTATTTACTGTGTATATTATTTTCTTGGCCCTTCTTACTGCATTCTGCATTAATTTATACAGGTCTTTCTATACTGCTTTGTATTCATCACACAAATCATTTCTTACAGCATAGTAATATTATATTGCATTCATGTACCACAATTTGTTTAGCCAATTCTCAACTGATGGGCAGATATTTGTTTCTAATTCTTTGCTGTCACAAAAAAAAAGTACTGCTATAAATATTTTTGTGTGTATGGAGACTTCTTATTGATGGTTTTCTTGTGGGTCTCAGAGCCCAGTAATGGAGTCTCTGGTTCAAAGTGTATGGGTACTTTATCACTTTATTTGTATAATTCCAAATTGCTTTTAAAAATGATGGTACCATTTTACTGCACCATAAACAATGCACTTTTTTGTTGTTCATGTTCAGCTGTTTCAGTTTCATCTGAGTCTTTGTGACCTCATTTGGGGTCTTTTTGGCAAATATACTGAAGTGGTTTGCCATTTCCTTCTCCAGCTCATTTTGCAGATGAGAAAATTGAGGCACAAAGGGTTACATGATTTGCTTAGGGTCATACACAGCTAGTAAGTGTCTGAGGGTAGATTTGAACTCAGTCCTTGATTCCAGGACTGAGGCTCTATCTATTGCATTACCTAGCTTCCTTAATAGTGAATTACTGTGCCTATAATTCTATAACCCCTCCAACATTGACTGTTGTTAATTTTGGTCATTTTTCCAATTAGTGGGGTATGAGGTAAAAGTTATTTTTATTTTCACCTCTCTTATTATTAGTGATTTGGAGCATTCATTCATATGATTATAAATTCTTTGCAATTCTTTTGAGAACTGTATTTATATCCTTTCACCACTTAGATGTTGGAGAATGAGCATCCATCTCTTTTTATTCCTCCTGCCACCATTTCAATAAAACCAGCATACCTGGACCTTTTCAGTGGTCTCATAATTGAGCTTCTTCTTTCCCTTTTCCCCTTTCCAAGCTATCCAACATTTTCACTTTTGGATTAATATTAAAACACCACTTTCATTGTGTCACTTACCTGCTTAAAAAGTTTTAGTAGTTTCTTATTGTCTACAGAATAAATCTTATTGTCTACAGAATAAATCCAAAACCCTAAGCCTAGCATATTAGTCTTTCTGTCTTCTGGCCCTAACCTATGCCTTCAATTATATTTCTTACCATTTCTCTGCATAAATCCTTTGTACCAGCCAGATTAGTCTATTCACTATTTACCTATACTTCTTTATTTTTACTTCTCCTAACATTTCTTTCTACTCCCATCTGAATCTCTTTAATCCTTTAAGACCCTTTTCAAATTAACTTCTTCCCATCAAGTCTTTCTTTCCTTTTCCTTTTCTTTGATCATCTCTTTTTGTTTTTATTTTATTTTAAAAAATATTTAGTTTTTATCTTCCCCATTACATGTAAAAATAATTTTAACATTCATTTTGAAAACTTTGAGTTCTACATTCTTTCCCATACCCCCTTCCCATCCTCATTCCCAAGTTGAAAAGACAAACAGTTCTTAGTCATGTTGTGAAAGAAAACATAGAACCCCACCCGCCAAAAAAAAAGCAAACCTCAAGAAAAACAAAGTAAAAAATGTATGCTTCAATCTGTATTCAGATGCCATCAGTTATTTCTCTGGGGATGAATAGCAGTTTTCATCATAAGTCCTTCAGAGTTATCTTGGATCATTGTGTGCTGAGAATAGCGAAGTCATTCACAACTAATTATCTTACAATATTGCTGTTACTTTGTACACAGTGCATTTCACTTTGCATCAGCTCTTATAAGTCTTTCCAGTTTTTTCTGAGAGTATCCTGCTCATCATTTCTTATAACACAATAAGTCACAGTCACAAAGAAAAATTTTATGAAGACCTGGAGATCCTTATCATCAATGTGCCCAAAGAGGAAAAGCTTATAATTCAGGGTGGCTTTTTTTTTTTTGCCTTTTGGAGGGCAGTTGGGGTTAAGTAACTTGCCCAAGGTCACACGGCTAGGTTTTGTTTGTGTGTGCATTAAGTGTCTGAGGCCGGATCCGAACTCAGGTCCTTCTGACTCCAGGGCCGACGCTCTACTCACTGCGCCACCTAGCCGCCCGCAAAGATTTTATTTATTTTTTATTTTTTTGTTTTTTTGGTGGGCAGCTGGGGTTAAGTAACTTGCCCAAGGTTACACGGCTAGGTTTGTGTGTGTGTGTGTGTGTGTATGTTAAGTGTCTGAGGCCGGATCCGAACTCAGGTCCTTCTGACTCCAGGGCCAGCGCTCTACTCACTGTGCCACCTAGCCGCCCCAATTCAGGGTGACTTTAATGCTACAATTGGTTCAGACTACCAGACTTGGCAGGACATCTGAGGGAGGAATGGAGTTAGAAACAGCAACTCCAATAGCAATGGTCACTTACTACTGAAGACTTTTGCATCTCATGACCTTCTCATTACCAGCACTGTCTTCTGTTTACCTAAACACAATAGAACTTTGTGGATGCTCCCTTGCAGCAAAGATTGGCAATTAATAGACTGTATGATTGTAAGGAGAAAGGACAGATAGGATGTGAGAGTGGCGAAAGCAATGTGTGGTGCAGAGTGCTGGACTGATCATAAACTTATCCTCTCCAAGCTAAATATTCATATTCAACACAAATGGTGTCCCCAAGGTAAAATGAATACCTGAAGAATCAATATCAACAAATTAGAGCTCTTCTCTGAGTGGGAACAGTTTGTTACTAACTTGGAGGGAAAGTTGAGCCAACACACAGTTGGCAACAGTGGAGCAGAGAAGGAGTTGGCAGCTTTCAGAGATTTGGTGTATAGCACTGCTTTTGCTTATCTGGGTCAGAACATTTGTAAACACCAAGACTGGTTTGATGAAAATGATGGGGAAATTCAGAAGCTGCTGAATGAAAAATTAGAACTCCATAGGATTTACCAGCAGGTTACTTCATCCATCTCTAAGAAGACAGCATTTCATGCTATCAAAAGTAAAGTACAAGCAAACCTTAGATGCAAGATTCTTGGTTCAGCAAGAAGGCAGATGGAATTCAGTTTTATAATGATAGCAATAATCTAAAGTGCTTTTATGATGCCCTGAAGGCTATTTATGGACCAGAGACCCATGGTGCATCTCAACTACTCAGTGCTGATGGGGCCACGTTGGTTAGTGATAAGGATATGATCCTGGACAGATGGGCTAAACACTTCCATAGTGTTCTCAACAGACCATCATCAATCAGTGCTGAGGTCATTGATTGTTTACCTTAGGTTGAAGTCAATCCCTCCCTAGCTGAAGTTCCAACAGAAGAAGAGGTTTTGAATGCCATTATAGGCTCTTTTTGTGTGACAAAGCACCTGGTGCTGAGATTTACAAGGTAGTGTTTCATTGCTCAGATAAAAGCTGACTGAAATTTTCCAGGTTATATGGCAAGAGGAGGTTATCCCCAAGGAGTTCAAGGATGCCTCCATTGTCCATCTCTATAAAGGTAAAGGAAATAGAATAGATTGTCCTGTGACAATCACAGGGGCATCTCTCTCTCTTAGTCATTGCTTTCAAGATTCTTGCCAGAGGGGCGGCTAGGTGGCAAAGTGAGTCTGGAGGACCTGAGTTCAAATCTGACCGCAGACACTTAATATTTACTAGCCATGTGACCTTGGGCAAGTCACAACCTCAGTTGCCCTGCCTTTCCACTTCCCAAAAAAAAAAAAAGATTAAAGATTCTTGCCAGAGTTCTTCTTAATAGGCTGATCCTTCACCTGGAAGATGGTCATCTACCTAAGAGCCAGCATGGCTTCAGAAAAGGCCGAAGAACAGTCAATAAGGTGTTTACTGACTGACAACTCCAAGAGAAATGCCAGGAGCAGAACAGAGGTCTGTACCCCATGTTTATAGATCTGACCAATGCCTTTGATATTTTTAGTCATGGGGCTTATGGAAAATTATGTCAGAATTTGGTTGCTTGGGGAAATTCATCAGCATTGTACGTTAATTTCATGATGGCATGGTTACCTGGGTTCTGGATAATGGATAATGCTCTTGTGTTTTCCCAGTCACCAGTGGAGTAAAACGAGACTGTGTGCTTGCTCCCATGCTTTTTTGGTATGATGTTTTCAACCATGTTGTCAAATACTTTCAATGAGGATGAACACCCAGCATCTAGGTCAGCTACCACACTGATAGTTCTTCAACCTGAAAAGGTTACAAGCTAAGACCAAAGTAGAGGGAGTGTTGGTACATGATTTTCTGTTTTCAGATGATTGTGCACTCAGTGCGGCCTCTGAATTTGAGATGCAACAAAGTATGGATCAGTTCTCTGGTGCTTGTGCCAGTTTTGGCCTAACAATTAACACCAGAAAACACAGGTGCTCCATCAGCCACCACCACACCATATGTGGAGCCATTAGTTATAACAAATGGAGAAGTTTTGAATGCTGTGGATAAGTTCGCTTACCTTGGTGTGGTGTACTTTCCAGGGATGTACACATTAATAATAAGGTTGATGCACACATTGCCAGAGCTAGCTCAGTGTTTGGAAGGCTCAGAAGGAAAATATGGGAGAGAAGAGGTATTAGACTGACTACCAAACTGAAGGTCTACAGAGCCATTGTGCTGACCTCATTGTTGTATGCCTGTGAAACCTTGACAGTCTACCAGCACCATGCCAAGAAACTGAATCACTTCCATCTGAATGGTCTTAGGAAGATTCTGATCACCTGGCAGGATAAGATTCTGGATATGGAGGTCCTTACTAGAACTAAACTGCCAAGCATTCAAACTTTGCTTCAGAGAGTGCAACTTTGATGGGCTGGCCACATTGTTTGAATGCAAAATGTACGCTTGCCTATGGAGAACTCAGGGCAAGCATTTACATGGTGGTCAGAAGAAATGATATAGGGACACTTTCAACGTCTCTCTTAAGAACTCTGGAATTGATTGTACCCCATGGAAGATACTGGCATAGGACCACTCAGCATGGCTCACCTTCATCAGAGAAGGTGCTGTGCTCTATGAGCAAAGCAAAATTGATACAGCTCAAAGGAAAGGCAGGCTGTGCAGATTTAGAGAATCCACCCCAAATATTCACACAGACCATTTGTGCCTGACCTGTGGTAGAGCATTTGGAGCTCATATTGTTCTGATCAGCCACAGTCGGACACATTGAATATTGACTCAAGCACAGTGATGTCATTTTAGTCCTTTTTGAGAATGAAGGACAACAACCAACCATCATAAGCACATACCACAATTTATTTGGCCATTCTCCAGTTGGTGGGTGTCCCCTTAATTTCCAGTTCTTTGCTCCCAGAAAAGAGCTGCTACAAATATTTTTTGTACATATTTTTCTGTTGTTTGCTCATTTTCTCAGTCTATTTCTTTACTTTTAACTCTTTGTTAAAGTAGGGCTCTGCTTCCAGGGTGGAGGGCTTACTGTTTTGTGCAGCCATTTTCAGAGATAATTCTAGGAATCTTTAAGTTTTCAGTTCTTCCAAAGTGGTATGATCTAAAGAGAGGTTTGTTTTTACTACTCTCATTTGTGAGTGACCACAAGCACTTTTTTCTACCTTGGAACTGTGATGAGGGTACTTGCACTATTGCTGCTATAAGTTTTGGTGTGCTAGTTTTCCTCCTTGCCCTGGGACTGCCAACAATGTCCTGTCTCAGTGCTAGCAAAGAGACTCCTGTGATTTCCTTTTGGCCACTTGTTCAATTCTTTTACCATCTGTGGGCTGAGAGCTCTGGAAGCAACTGCTGCCCCTGCTTATTCAATTCCTGTTTTGGGGGCTGGTGCCATGCTGGCATGGCCTGCACTGGACTGAACTCTACCTTTCCTGCTGACCTTCTAAGTTGTCTTTGACTGGAAAGTTATTTCCCTTATGTCCTTTTGTGTGTTCTGCCCTTCCAAACCTGTTTTATGACATTATTTAAAGGGATTTGGGGGAGACTCAGGTGAGTCTCTGCCTTTTCCCTGCCATCTTGGTTTTGCTGTCCTCCGGGTCATCTCTTCTGTGAAACCTTTCTTGACCTCTACAATCCACAAAGATCCTGAACTACAGCCTGATGACGTCTTGTTGCCTCTAGATGGCCTCCTTTGGGCATCAGGGTGGCAAAGTAGATCGAGTGCTAGGCTTAGAGTTAGGAAGACCTCAGTTCAGATTCAACCTCAGAGACTAGCTAGTTCTGTGAACCTGAGCGAGTCACTTCTGTTTGCCTCAGTGTTCTCAATGTAAAATGGGGATAATAACATCACCTACTTCCAAATGTTGGTGCAAGGATCAAAGAAGTGCTTAGCACAGTGTTTGGCACACAGTAGGCAATTTATAAATGCTTATTCCTTTTTCCTTTCCCTTTTTATTAGACTACAGTAAGGTGGTGGTGTTCTAAGATTTGAAATGATAGATATGGAAATGCTTTTAATAGCTAGCATTTGTATTGTGCTTTAAGGTTTGCAAAGTGTTTTACAAGCATTATCTTATGCTTATCACAACAACCTTGGGGAAATAAGTGCCATCATCCCAGTTTTATAAGTGAGAAAACTGAGACAAATGCAAGTTAAGTGTTTTACATGCAACTAGTAAATATCCAAGGCAAAAATTGAACTCAGGTCTTCCTGACTTCAGGTCCAGTGCTTCATCCCTTGTGCCTCCTAACCTTTTTTTTCTTTCCATTTTTGGAGGGGGTAAGATAGAGCATTTGGGATTAAGTGACTTGCCCAAGGTCATGCAGCTAGTTTTTTTGTGTTAAGTGTCTGAGGTCAGATTTGAACTCAGATCTTCCTGACTCCAGGGCTGGTGCTCTATTCACTGTGCCACCTAGCTGCCCCTCCCCCCCAACTTCTTTTAAAGATGAAAGCTCTACCAATATAGATGGAAAGAATTAGTAACCTTGCTTCATTGCAATAATACAGCAGTATCTGTCTGCTAAAGACAGAAATGTAATGTTTTTCTCTTCTCAGCAATGTTCATTTGCCTAGAATGACCTCAGTGAATGAATTTGCCAATAATTTAGCAATCTACCTTCTGTATTTTGCTTCTGCTATTAAGAAGCTGTTAGCAGATGGCGGGTGAAGAGATGTGTTATTTTCACTATTAGTCCTAGCTATCCATGACCTTTCTCTATGGCTTGTGGAGTGCACTGTTTGAAAGGTTATGTGTCAGGAGAAATGACTTCTTATTTCAGAAAATAGGATGTGTCTGCCTGGTGGAAGAAGTCTTGCAGTTATCTAAACTTCTCTTTTGTGGAAATATGCTGTTTCTAATTGGGCTGGATTGTAGGAAAAAGCCCCAAACTTGTATAATGTGAGCAGACTGTTTTATGTATCACTAATCTCAAGCAAGATTCAAGATAGAATGTTACATGGTAGACTTAGGAGTTATTTTTTAAACATGTTTTTACCTGGTTTGCTTACAAGTTTTCACAGTTTCTTTGCCTAGTCGTCAAGCTACATACATCATTATCTGTATGCAGTACGTTCAATAAGAAATCTACCTTTCATTATTCCAGTAAGCACATTTCACTGATAATTTGAGAATGTAATTCAGGAAATATTAGTGCTGGAATAGAAAGCTCGTCAGTCATTATTATAATGCCACATTCCCTAGGTGTAGCAGATAAATAATAATTTCAATAATTGAAAATTGAATTAAATTGAAACAGTTGAATAATTAAAAAACAAATGTCTGGCTAGTGAAATCTTCAAGCTACTAGCATTGTTCGATTTTTACCCTTTGAGACTTAGCTATGGGTGGACAGTATAGAGTAACATGTGACATCAGAATCAATTTGGTGGAATCCAGGACTGTTGGTTTTTATTTAAATGTTTATTTGACATTTTCCATATTGATATGTCACTGTTGTGTTAGTATTTTGCATCATCGCCTTTTGAGAATGTAGTGCATCCTGTAATGCAAAGGGGGAAGACCTGAGTTTGAATCCTTGCCTTGCTTCCTGTGACCTAGCTCCAATCATTAGGATCTTGGAATCGCATTTTTCTTTTCTTTAAAATGGAATTGGGATATTTGTGATCATCCCTTCCCAGAGCTATTGGGATCGAATGAGAAAACACGAGGGATTTTTAACTAAAGAACTATAAAATGTAAACTATTACCATCTAGTTTCTGATGCTGCCATAATTTAAACCATTCCTTCCTCCTCTGTAGGGGGCCTGTTTTAAATCAGAATGTAGTCTTTTCTATTTGTGCTCAACTTGTTAGTACAAGTAGCTATTATTACTGTTATTTCCTACTTCTGATACTGCTGTGTTTACTTTATACCAGGGTTGGCATGGTCAGCATTTGCTAAATCAAACTAAGAATCACAGTCAGAGTAGAGGACAGGGGAAGCAATATCTCTGAAGCCATTTATCTTCACATGGTTATGTAATAATAGTCATTTTTCAAGGGAGAGGCCCACTTTCTGAAAGGACTGGAGACATCCATCAGGTAAATTTTTTGCATGCTAGCCAATGTCATTCTGTGGTCTTAAGTTTTCTCAGTTTATTTCCTCTTTCTTATTCCAGACTTTACTACTCTCACCTAGATAATTTTGGTAAAAGTAATTTGAATCTGGAGTTTTTTTTAAATTTTCTTTTTTTTGGCCTTTGTAATATTAATGCAAGGGCCCTAATCTTTGTTCTCCCATCTTGGGTAGTAGTGAACATCTCTTAGTTGTAATCACGGTGAGGATGTTTTCCAGTGGATTACTAGTGGCAACATAGTCCTAAATACAGCACCTTTTTTTCATGAGAGATCGCTATTTTACCAATTTTCTTTAATGGAATGGTAGTAAAATAGAGATGGTACTCTTGATTTTGCCATGAATGTGTAGTATGACCTTGAACAGGTCATTTCAAATCCTTGAACTTCAGTTCTCTTATTTATAGAATTAAGGATTTAGTCTGGGAAGGAATGTTTCATCAACAGTTCTGTGGGATCATGATTATTCATTATTGTTAATAATTTTTTTTTTTTTGCTTTTTAGTTGTTTTCATTTACAGTGTTATAAGACTTTGTGTCTATTGTTCTGATTCTGTTCACTGTACTTTGTATTGGTTCATGTGAATTTTCCCATGTCTCTATCAATTCCTCAAATTTATTTTTCTTATAGTGCATAAGATCACATTCATATTCTATCATTTGTCCAGTTACAACCCGATTGTTGGATAGCCACTTTGTTTACAATTTTTTTTGCAAGCAAACAATTGCTGCTGTGCATATATGCATATATGTGCATTTCTCTATCCTTTCTGGTCTTTATTTTCTTGAGGGCCTTGTAATGGCATCACTAGGTTAAAAGCTATGAACAGCTCAGTTATGTTTCTCACGTATTTCCAAATTATTTTTCATATGTAGACAAGTCCACAACTCTATCAACAGTGTATGCTTGTCTTCCCATAATTCCTCTAACATTATTTTTATCTTGTATAATTTTTTTGGTGATGTGCAGGACTTTCATATGATTGTTGATAATTTGTAATTAATTCTTCTTTTGAAAACAATTGCAAAGAAGAAATTAAGCAGAGTCAGATTTTATATTTTTGGGCTCAAAGATCACTGCAAACAGTGACTTCAGTCATGAAATTAAAAGACTCTTGCTCCTTGGAAGGAAAGCTGTGGCAATCTGGACAGCATACTAGAAAGCAGAGACATCACCTTGCTGACAAATGTTTGTATAGTCAGGTTTTCCCAGCAGCAATGTATGACTGTGAGAATAGGAATATAAGGAAAGCCTAGTGCTGCAGAATTGGCACTTTCAGATTTTGATGCTGGAAAAGACTTTTGCGAGTCCCTTGGACTTCAGAGAGATCAAATCAGTCAATACTTGAAGAAATTAATTTACACCACTCATTGGAGGAACAGACAATGAAGCTGAAGCTTAAATACTTTGTGTAGTGCGAACTCATTTGAAAACGAAAGGAGATGGGAACAGTAGAGGATAAGATAGATAAATAGTGATATGGAATCAATGAACATGAGCTTGAATGGCTAGACTTCAGGAGATTGTGGAGGAACCCACCTGTCTCATAGTATAGATGAAAAATACTGCATCCTAGAGGGCATGTGATTTGCTCTTGGTCACACACCTAGCACTAAGAAGCAGTGCTGTATTTTGACCCCAGATCTCTTCACTCCAAATCCAATGTTACTTTGTCCATAATAATTGCCTTGGTAATAGGCAATACTTTATGACTCACACTAGATTCACAACTGCTACTAAGTATTCTAGTTCTTAGGCCACTAGGAAAGTGAAGGGGGATTATATGCTTGGTAATTTATATGCCCTCCAGAAGAGAAAAGTGTCAGTACTATAAGGAATCATTTCGATCTTATGTTAAATTAAAAAAAAAAAAAAAAGGTCTAGTGATAGGTTGGCCTCTTACCTCTGGAGTTTTCTTAAAATCATGTCAACCCACCAGAAGAAGAGAAAAATAATATTTAAGTACTTAAGATGTATTAAAATCTGGTGCATCTTCAGTTCTTTTTCATCTCTAAATTCTAGGAATCTATCAATTGTATTTCCTTGGACTTCTCCTTTAATTTTATTTGAAATTTGAATTGTCTGGCAACGAGATTACCATTTATATTTTTGGAATGTTCATGGAAAGAACATACATTTTGGGGAAAAGTTCATGAAATGTTACATAAGTGTAAAGTATAGAGATTTTTGGTAAAGGATTCTATTTGGACCTAAAATAAATTCATATTTTTCTCTGAGGCTTTGGATGTAGCAGTATTGACGTTGTTGTCTTTTTCTGAGTTTATGTTTTGATTTTCCCTTTCTCTGGTTAGGTTTTTGATGTTGTTGTTGTTTACTCATTTTCCCAGCCTATTTCTTGGCTTTTAACTTTATATTCAAGTTGGACTCTCCTACTGGAATGGATGGGGGACTGTCTCAAGTTGCAGGCTTTTTGTGTAGCTATTTTCAGAGATAGTTCTGGGGGTCTTTAAGTTTTTAGTTCTTTGAAGGTGGTATGATCTAAGGAAAGGTGTTTTAACTACTGTCCTGACCTATGCTCTGGTCTGTGAGTGACCACAAGCACTCTTTTTCTGCCCTGGAACTATCACCAGGGTCTTCTTGCAGCCACAAGCTCCAGAGTGCTACTGCTCCTTCTTGTCCTAAGACTGTAACCCAGGACTGTGACTCTGATCCTTGTATGGACAATGCAACAGAGTCCTGCATTCACTGCCAGCAAAGGACCCCTGTAATCTCTTTCTGATCAGTTGTCCAATCCCTTTACCATTTGTGGACTGAGGGCTCCTGAGGCATAGCCTGCTTCTCTCTTGCCAGGGCTTTGCCTGCCCTGGACTTTGCTCTACTGTCACTCCAGGGTAACAGTATTGAATGGGAAAATTGTTTCACCCCATCCTTTTGTGGGTTCTGCAGCTCCATTATTTGTTTTGAAGCATAATATAAAGTTTTTTTGGAGGGGAATTTGGGAAAGTTTAGTCAAATTCTTGCCTTTTCTCCACAATTTTGCCCCTGTGTGGTAAAGGATTCTAAATACCTTTCACATATGTTCATGTCACATAGTGAATATTCCTGTTCACTATGTGAAGAAAAAAATCATTAATAGGATTTTAAAGCTTTTCTTCTTTGAAGGAAGTACATAATTACTGCCAAAGACATTCCTTAATCCCCTGAAAATGACTTTCCCTTGAGAAAGCTAATTATTCCAGTCAGAAGACTGGGTCATTATACTTTTAAGGTATACCTCATTCATTTGAGTAGAAGGTCTTGAAGCTAAGATGACATTGCTGGAAGGAACAGTTTAAACATGTAGACCAGTGCAAGTAGAATGAATGAGATCAAGTAGACATCAAGTGTAATGCTTCCTGTGCCTGGCATAGTGCTGAGCACTGGGGATACAGAGAAAGGCAAAAGCTGTTTCTGCTCTTAAAGAGCTTGCTGTTGGGTGGGGGGAGAGACAATGTGCAAACACCATCTATGTACAAATAAGATATATGTTTATATTCTATCTATCTGTCTATCTATCTATCTATCTATCTATCTATCTATCTATCTATCTATGGTAAATCAGAGATAATCTCAAAGGGAATACACTAGCATTAAGGGGGCCTGGGAAAGGCTTGAATTAGGAAGAGGAAGACAAGATGAAATTATAACAGTCAATAAGCATTTGTTAATAGCCGACTACGTACTGGTCAGTCAATCAGCTAGCATTTGGTAAGCCCTTGCTCTGTGCCAGACACTGTGTTAAACTTTAGAGATACAGTGAAAGGCAAAAAAACAGTCTGTACTGTCAAGGAGCTTATGGTCTTATGGGGGAGAAAACATGTGCACTCTGTGTGTGTATAAAATCTATACAGGATAGATTGGGAGTAGTCTCGGAGGGAAGGCATCAAGACTATGAAGATCTAGAAGAGGGTTCGTAGAGAAGGTAGAATTTTAGTTAGAATTTGAAGGGAGCCACAGAAACCAGGAGGCTAAGATGAGCCAGGAGAAGAGCTCCAGGCACTGAAGATAGCCAGAAAGAATACTCATAGTTGGGAGGTAGTGTCACAGTGTGAGGAATAACAAGATGGTCTGTGTCACTGGATCACAGAGTATGTGTAGGGAAATAAGGTATAAGAAGACTGGAAAGGCAGGAAGAGTCCAGGTAGTGAAGGCTTGTAAAAGTAAAACAGAGGATTTTGTATTTGATCCTAGATATGTAATAGGGGACGATTGGAGTTTATTAAATCGGTGAGTAATATGATTGTGTTTGTCCTTCGTTTTCAAAGAGGACCATGGCATCAGGGAAATGATGACATGACTTGCAGTTAACTTGGATTTAAAGGTCACCAGCCTCACTTTCTCCTCCAGAGCCATCTGGGTCCAGTGACCCAGGATGACTGGAGATGGCCCAGGATGCCATGGGAGACCCTGGCCCTTTTAGACTAAGGCCTTTTCAGGTTCTCATTTTGAGTGAGGTAATGTCCATTCAGTGAATAGTCATCTTAAAGAAGTGAGTTGAGGGATGACCCCTTTAATTAAAAAAAAAAAAAATCAAACTGGGAGGGAAAGACCCTCAGGGTTACTGGCCAAAAGAGAAACAGTTACTATGACATTCACTCTAAGCCTGGAGGGCCCAAAATGTAGCCATTAAGTGGTGCATGGGCAGAGACCTGTTGTCATCCAATCTTTGAGTGATCTGTGTTTTAGGATAATCAGTTTGACAGCTGAGTGTAGGATAGATTGGAGTGGGGAAAGACTTGTCTCAGGGAGACCAGTCTTCAGGCTATTTCAATAGCCTGGGCATAAAGTGATGAGGGTCTGTACTTGTAATGGAAATGCAAATTTAAAGATCTTCCCTGCCCCTAGCTTAAGTGCACCTGGAGCCTGTGGTGGGAGGCTTGTTTTTTAGGAAAGCCCACACCTTGATACTTTGTGATTGGGCAGTGGGTCCAGAAGGTTGTTACATTCTCTGAGCCAGGAGAAGGCTATATAAGCCCTGAGGAGGGGCTTTGCTTTGGGGCTCACTTTGAGAAGTGTTGTGTGATTTGACCAGATGAGACTCTGGGAAGCCGTTGTTGAGAGCCCCCCAGCTTTGAAAACCCAGATGTTGATGCTTCCCTCTCTGGTAACTGTGATTTAGTATTGATATAATGGTAGGACAGTTTGGAAGCCTGTCTGTTTGATCTGTAAGTTCTGTAACTCTGAAGTTTGGGGTGCTGACCTTTTCCCCCTGAACTAGGTAATGTATGTTTGTTTGATTAAAGTAAGCTTGTTAACCCATTTTGAGTTGCTTTCCTTTTGAAAAGCAGATCTAAGAACCTGTGTTGGCAGTCACCCTGGGGATATTGGGGTGCTTGCTGCTACAGTACTAGGGTAGTGATAAGTGTCAGAGGAAAGAAGGTGACATTTACCAGAGGTGGTAAGAAGGTAGAAATGACAGGAATTAACCATTGATCAAACGTTAGCCGGGAGAGGGAGTTGAGAATGACACCTAGGTTGAGAGGTTGGATTAACGGGAGGATGGTGATTCCTTAGATGATAATAGAGAAGTTAGAAAGAGGCTATGTCTTGGTGGGTAGAGAATGAGTTTAATTTTCTACATATTGATTTTAAGATGTCTACAAGTTAGTTGGAGATCTGAGACTGTAGGTTAGGAGAGAGGGTAGAGAGCTGGGTAGTCCAAAATAAAAATAAGACAGTCCCTGCCTTAAAGGAACCCATATCCTAATGGAATAGCATGTTTATTGAACCCAAAGGTATGAAGGTCGTTTAGAGAAGTAAATTGTTGTGTAGTCAAAGATCTCAGTGATTCATGTGGATTTTCAGCATAATTAAAAAAGCAGGACATTTAATGTTAAAGATAAAAGGGCCCTGGGGTGGCTAGTTGGCTCAGTGAATAGAGCACTGGCCCTGGAGTTCAGGAGGACCTGAATTCAAATTTGACCTTGGATATTTAACACTTACTAGTCGTGTGACCTTGGGCAAGTCACTTAACCCCAATTGCCCTGCCTTCCCCCCTCCAAAAAGGAAAAAAAAAGTCTAAGGGTCCAGGGAAACAAGGCTAAACCCTTTTTGTCTTCTCAGAATTTCTGCTAAAACACACTATCTAAATATACAGGTCACAGCAATGCAAACTGTATATTCTTTGCCCAAATTTCTAGGACTGACCATATCATTGATCTGGTCTTTTGATGCCAAGCCTTTTTGAAGACCTATGCCATATACCAGGCAGGCAACCTTGGCGGGAATTTCATTTATTATGGATGGAATCCTAGAAATTTTCCATGAGTTTTAGGGTGTCCTATAGTCTCCTTAGGATATTACTGCTCCATGTCCTCGATTGTTTGTATTTCCCAGACTGTGAGGTCATTGATCATACAAGCACTTGTGTTGAGTGAATAAGGAACAGTTTCTCGCCATAGTGCAACCCAACAGATATAGGCATTTCAGTTCCATTGTTTTCAGTTGTGTTTGACTCTTTGTGACTCGGGGTTTTCTAGGCAAAGATACGGGAGTGGTTAGCCATTTCCTTCTCCAGTTCATTTTACAGATGAGGAAACTGAGGCAAACAGGGTTAAGTGACTTGCTGAGAGTCACACAGCTAGTGTCTGCGGTCAGATTTGTACTCTCAGGAAGATGAGTCTTCCTGACTTCAGGCCTGGCTAAGCTAGAAAAGTACCAGGTGGCTTTGCTTGATAATTAAGGATGGAAGGAAGGAGAAAGATTTAAAAAAAGAATTTATGGCTACAGATTCTATTCCTTTGGCTAAAAATGTCTGACTTTCCCACCAGTTCTACCTCCTACCCCCACCCTTACCTAGTAGGATGAGATAGTGTAAACAGAAAATACTGTTGCAGAGCAAACGTAAATTTCTACAGAAGCCTGTATAGGAAAATTCAAGTTAACATTTCTCTTGCCAACTGCTACCTCAGCACTGTATTTATGAGTTTAGCTAGATTAAAAAAAAGATAATTCAGAGCATATGGGACACAAGATTCTTTACAGGGCAGCTGTCATATAGTGCAGTCATTACTACAAAGACATTTCTGACACCTGCCTGCAGCCAGTGCAAACAAGAATGTCAAAAAACAGCTGGTGTTTTAAAATTTAGTCTTGCATAAGCATAGGACAAATAAAAAATTCTCAAAGAAAAATGATTTTGGGTGAACAACATTTTTTACGACTTAATTACTACCAGTGAATACTATTAGCAATACACTATAAGTGGCAGGATCTTACGCCAAACTCCTAGTCCTTAACAAAATAGAATCAAGTGAATTTACAGACAACAACTAAAACAACTTTTTTTTTTTGTTTCATGTTTCTTTCCAATCATGCTCAAAGTTCTGTCACCTTTAGCCCTTCTTTCCTTTCTTCTTTTTCCGTTTGTTTCCTTTCTTTTCTAACAATAAAATTGTAGAATTGTAGTTAGTATGTGTACGGTTTGTGTTCTCCTGATCACACTCTATACCACTGGTGTCAAACTCCATGGCAATTTAGAAAGCCACAAATTACCATTATCTATGTGGTATTGTATTTTTATTAGTTTTGTTAAACATTTCCTAGTTACATTTTAATCTGGCTCTGACACAGTTTTGCTGGCAGCTTGTAGTTCACCCGTGAATTTGACACTTCTGGTCTATACCACTTCCACTCCTGTATACAAGATTGATCTTCCTTCCTTGCATGAGTCATGTGTGTATATATACACATACATATATATGTATATATACACACATGTATACACACACACACACACATATACATGTATTGCATCCTACTATTCTGTTACATTAGTTTTTTTGAAGGGTATCTTGGATGTTGGTATAGAGTGGGGATTCTTAAACTCTTTTTGGTCTTCTGGAGTCCTTTGTTAATAAGGTGAAAAATATTCTTCTCAAAATAATGTTTTTAAATGCATTATATATACATACATACACACACACCCATATATATACACGAACATATACATACAAGCTTAGGATTGCAGAGAAAACCAATTGTATTGAAATAGAATTATCAAAATATTTCTTAAAAATTCACAGACTGAATGTTAAGAACTCCTGATTTAAGAATAGTTTCAATTGAGGAAAATCTCTCCATGGATACAAATAGCGACTTGCCTATAATTTGCAGTCTTACAGACTTGCCTGGGGGCACTTAGAGGTTAAGTAACTTGTCCAGAGTCATATGACCAGTTTAGTGGAACCTAGGTCTTTGTGCTTCCTACGTCAGTTTTATCTACTTTGTTATGCTCCCTTTTCTTATATATAGGTATATACATGTAGATGTTGGTTTAACGTAATTTATTCAGCCATTCTTCGATTCTTGGAAATACAAGTTGTTTCTCATTTCTTTGATAGTACATATTGAGCAACTGAATATTTTTGAATAGGTAAATACTCCCTGCCCCCCTCCCCCAAGATTTTTTTTTTGGGGGGGGGATAGAGTCCTAGCAAATGCTTATTTGACCTTACCTCAGATGACCAGTGTTGTAGCATTGTGTATCTAGAAAATAGATTAAAAAAATGAACTCATGGAAGAGAATAATGGAGCATTTGGGTAAGGATCAGTTAAGGGAGAAATAGAAGCAGTGTTGTCAGTTAGTGATTACCTCATCAAAAGGTGGAATAAGATGAATTGAGGAAGACATCACAAAATTCTCAGTGCTGAAATGAAATGATCATTTCATTTGTTGGAACTCTCTCCTTATTTTAATAATAATTTTATCCTTCAAAAGTGACAAAATTTTCTACCATGGACATGATACTGACCAATAAGAACTGGCTGTTGACATACATACACACATATAAACATACATACATTCATATACACACAGATAATTATGACTTTGGTGTAAATAACTTTTCTAGCTTAAAACTTGTGAGAGAGAAGGAGAGTAGAATATATAGGCTGACATGTACCCTAGATACTAAGACAGCAGAATTTAGGGAATCCATATAAAGTAAAGGTAGGATCCAGTGATATACTGTTATTCCTCAGTTAATGTCTGCCTGAGAGAGGTGGGAACCTCTCAAGGATGAATTTCTGAAGACAAAACCAGAAATAATTTCAACAGTAGAAAATGAGGGGTAATATGATCATTGTAACTGTATAGAAAACTTAATGAACAACTCACAATTTTAGAAGAAATGTGTAGAAGGTAAAAGCAGAGACAGGTAACTATGAATTGATACGATTTTAGCCCAGTCATGTATGAAAGGTGTCAAGTGGAAAGGCCTAGAATGAACTGAGGTTGGTGATAGATGGCTAAGGAGAATGAAAAAGGGCTTTTTGGGTAAGCTATGGCTTTAAAGAAGATTAAAGAAGGAGTGGTCTTAGAGGATTAGTCTTAGAGTCTTACAGAATTGCCTGAGGGCAGTTAGAGGTCAAACCACTTGCCTGGAGTCACATGGCTATTATTATACCTCAAGTGAAATCTGGACCCAGATCAGGCCTGCACAGCAACTTGTGACCAGTGGAGGGATTACAGTCTTCTAGCCACTTGCAGCCAGTTAATGAATTTCCTCTACATTTAAAGGATGTTTTCCTCTACGTTTTTCACAGGCACTGGAAAGCCTTTGGCATGCCACAGGTGGTACAGGCCTAACAGAGTTTTTTGCCTCCCAGGCCAGTTCTTTTATCCACTTTATCCTCCTGCCTTTCATTTTTCAAGGTAGATTATGAACAATTATGAGAAGGCTGAACTACTCAACCCTTAATTTGCTTCTCTTTTCTCTGAGAAGAATAATTTTGGGACTGGGAAAGATAGAGCACAAATGTTTAATGCCTCAATGACTTCAAGTTACTCCACTTAGTATACTATGTCCATTGTTGATGTTGTTGGTCTTACTTTTTTGAAGAGGACCGATGACATCATGGGGTGATGTATTGACATTTAAGTGAGTTGTACAGTCTCCATTGATACTAAAGTAAATAACTGACTTTGCAAGATCTTGGAGGATTAGAGTATACTCCAGCAGAGCAACTGCTCTGGCTTTTGCAAAAGTGAAAAAAGTGAAAAAAGTGAACAGGGCCAGGGGCAGCTAGGTGGCACAAGTGAGTAAGAGCACTGGCCCGGAGTCAGGAGGACCCGGGATTGGTTCCGGCCTCAGAAAATGAGCACCCAGACATAAATAATGACTGGCTGTATAACCTTAAGCAAGTTACTTAACCCCAATTGCTTTAAAAAAAAAAAGTGAACAGGGCCTACATTGTTTTCCAGCAAGCACTGAGACCTAGAAAATAGAATAAGACATAGAGGCAAGCCTTCGGCACACTAGAGGTTTCATGTAGATCTATGGGAGATCACACATGAGAATTACATAGGATGAGAAATTATGGATGAGTTGTGATCTATTTATGAAGAGGGATCTCACGTTTGAGACTGCGCTGATTGTGACCAGTTTTAAAGTATTATCTCTTCTGTTTGCCAACCTACTTTTAGAATGTTGAATTGAAAATCTAGAAAACTTAAACTATGGAAAGGTTTCTGAAACGGGAGGCAACACTTTCTATTAAGGTAGAGGAGAATATTTTACCATTGATATTTAAGACAATTTGGGCTGAATACTAAGAAAATACATATTTTTAATAAATATATTTTTTCAATTAGCCAAAATTTGCCTGCAGAATGTGCATTACTAAATGAAATCATGTGACACTTGTGCTCTTCATCCCTGCTAGCTGCCTTGCTTTTTATGCCTGAGGAAGATCATATCACTATTGAGTAAAACCAAGAAGAAATGTTTTCATTATTTTGCATTTTCATTTTTCCCAGCAGAGAGAGGATATACATGTGCACATACTTATGCATTTATGTATGTGTGCATGTGTGTGTATTTGGCTTAGCCAAAGGGAGAATGTTGTTATTCTTGTGTAATTTTAGAACAAGAAGACACGTACACATTTCATACTTTATCTAAGGTCCACAGAAGTAAATTGACTTGCTTTAGGTCACTCAGCTACTAGTAGCATATTCAGGATTAGAACAATAGTATCCTGACTCAGTCTCCTGTTCTTACCTATAAGCCATTCTCCTTCTCTATATGCACTCTCCTGCTACTCACTATATTCTTGTTTCACCAGTTAACTTAATCTGCTTGTGTGGTAGGTAACGAATGTGGGACTGATGAAGTTTGTGAGGAGTCTCAAAGAAAAACAGGGATTCTAACATGCTGATCTTGTTTGGCTCTTTGGGAAAAAAAAAGAATAACGATAGGAATAATTTATGGTTGCAATCTCCTGTTTAAAAGCTATTTCTGAGTCTTAAATTTTTATTTCCTTTTACTCTGAAGATGTAAAATATTATTCAAAGATTCCTACTATTATAGGAATCTATTTACACAGAAGAATGTGACCTGGGGTATATATATATATATATATATATGTTTATGGATATGGCATATATATGGGAATAAAGCATATTAAAATTCATAGATTTAATGGTCAGTTTAGTTACAGTACTCCATAAAGGTAAATATGGCCATTCCATTGGCTTCTAGAAATAATTATTATTACAGATTTGATCAGCTTTTTCTCTGTGAAAGGAAAGCATTGTCTGATATGGTCCAGACAGTTTTATAGCTACAAGGGAGAAACTGGATTTTGGCAGCATAGGATAAACACAGGGAGCTGGGATGTTTCTATGTTTAATACATTTATGGAAAATAATTTTAATGCAATTCCTCCCAATGCAAAATATCAGCTTTGGAAATGGCAGTGGAGTTTATTTAAAGATCTCCTTCTGTGGTGCATATTAGCAGGTATTTAGTAGCAATATTGGCAGTTGTATAATTCCTGCCTACTATGTGGTAAATTGATTCACAGCCTTTAGTAGGCTCATCAAGGGCTGATTTCAATTTGAAAATGTTCACAGAAATGTTATTAGAGATATTGTGTTTGTTAGAGGCCAAAAGGATATAAAATAAAACATTTTAAGTAGAAAAGAAATAAAAAATTAGGTATATCTATTTCATATCTGTATAAAGAAAAGAGTGATTAAATGGTAGTGAGTTATTTTTCATTTTCTAATTATGCAGTTCTTGCTACATGCTTTATCAGTTTTACACTATAGTTGAGGCCTTCTTTTAAAGAAATGGGGTCATTGCTGGTTATATAAAATCCCACAAGTTAATAGAAGAATTAGGATTAGAGTTTAGGGCATAATGTTAAATTTGTTGCTTATCCTGAGCTGTAATATTCCTTGTTTTCAAGGAAGAAACAGAACTTGTCTCCTATTTAAAATTTCATGTCATGGTAAATGATCTCTTCTAGCCATCATTATCATTTATTGAGTGTGTAAAGTATAAAATTTACTTTGAATTGATGTAGAGAAGTATGATATAGGTCCTGCCCTTAAGGAACTTGACCCATATAGGAGATATGACATTACATTATAAGGCAGGTTATGTAACTACTACTTTAACTGCCTAAATTACACAGTTGAAAACCATTTATTA
The DNA here is from genome assembly GCA_011680675.1 of Gymnobelideus leadbeateri. NCBI lineage: Eukaryota > Metazoa > Chordata > Mammalia > Diprotodontia > Petauridae > Gymnobelideus > Gymnobelideus leadbeateri. The sequence goes on along the minus strand of WOXC01004673.1, from coordinate 245,002 downwards.
ATGGTATCACACATAGGACCTAAAGAACTATATGAATTAAGTTTAAGTGAGCCTAGTTCCTTCCTTTGAGAAGCTTCCAGATTGAATTCAACAAGAAAAGGTAATGGGGCATAGACATGACAACAAAAACATCGGAAAAGTATATGAATACATTAAAATATTTATTAGATTAAAATATAACCTGCTGTTATATTGATATTGAACTGTAGTAGTATTGGCATTCTTATTATAAATGAAACTAGAAGACATAAACAAGTTGCAGCCAAATGGAGTAATGGCTCACAGGTTCTTGGAGAGGTAAATACAAGGACTGATAAAATAAATTTCCTCCTGCATTCCAGAGCAGTAAGAAACATCATTTCATGGCACACTGATCACCTAGTCTGATGGTGCACACAGTGAATGTGAATAAATAGACCACCATGAAAATAATTGCACTTTGTACATTAATATCTGTTATGGAAAATGAAGAAGTAGAGAAACTTTGATGAGGCTCTGTCATTCATCCTAAACTCAACATATACCTTGATGCTTGATGACTTCAATGCCAGGATAGGCAGAGGGGAAAATTAAGAAATATAAGATGGCAAAGACTTGTAGCTTACTCAGAAAGCTTCCATTAACAAGAATAAATGAACTGTATGTCATAAATACTTCAAGAAGAGAGATGCAACATTTTGGAAATGATGAGGAACTAACAACTCCATGAAAAAGAAAATTGTATCTTAATAGATTAAGGTATAGGTATTGGATTATAGGTATTGGTTATAGGTATTGGATTTATTTTTGAATCATTTACCTGTGTTCAGTTAGATCATTACTTAATTAGTACAAAAACAAAAATTAGCATCAAATTAGAAGAAAGATAAAGAAAAGATCATATATTTGGAGCTAAAATGGATCCTGGTGATCCTCATCTATTCAAATAAGCTGCTGATTCAGAAAAATGAGTATTGGGTTAAGGTATGAGATGGACTTGGATTATCACTATTTTTTATGTGATTAACAGATTTAAATAACAATTAGTAATATTTAAGTAGTACTTTACTTTCATGATCTCATTTGATCTCACAATAGCACTTGATAGAAAGTACTACTGCTTTAAGGTTTTGTTTTTTTTTTTGAGGGGGGGAGTTGTCTTTTTTTATTAGGGCCTATGGGGAAGTCCCTTTGCTGATGCATATTGACAGCTCATTTAGAGCAAAATGAAATTGGTAGAATTTCCATAGTGATAATTTCTCATCATTGAAGCTAGAGAATCATTAAATTTGAAATCTGGCACTTTTGGTATGACATGTGCTATATGAGAAAATTGAAATGGCATTAAAAAAATGAAACTTGGAAAAGTGACTATACTCAAGCAAGTGTAAACATAAAAAATCCCTGCACCACTATTTTCAAAATACAGGGATCAATTTTCAGGGTTAGTGCAAACAAGGGAAGACCCCAAATAATGAGAAAAGATTGTAGATGGTGATGTTAATATGCAAAAGGGATGTTGTATAGTAGCAAATAATGACATGCACGTGTGTTTTCTCATGTCTTTAAAATCTTTGAGAATGGTCTACATGTAATAGTCAGGACTTTCAGAGATGATTTTAAAAATTGACATATTGTGTTTCAGTATAACAACAAATACCCAAGCCAACTTGCATACAAAGTTACATTGCCTCCAGTTTGTTTATTTATTGTTATCTGGAAAGAAGGTATAAAGCCAAGCATGAACAGCTTTCCAGAGGACTGCTGCTGTGAACGGCTTTAATGTTCTGATCACATAGTATAGTGAACTCTCTATTCAGCAATAAATTAAAGTAAAACATTTACCGAAACCAAAGTACAGCATTCACAATGTTACAACGTAACAACATATATATAGTGGCCACATAATTTTTACCAAAGGGGCAACATAGTTTTAAGCAAAAGATATTCAGTAAGTCCTTAACTCAGTCATCCTTAAGGAGTAAACCTTCTTAAGGGACACAAAGTACAAAGGTCAAGGTCCTCCACCCCTAGGTCACATTGTCTTAATCTCTCTGTCAAAAAGTCTTTTTTCTTTTTGATTGGAGATTAGTTTCCAATCATCCTTAACCCAGTCATCCTTAAAAGGTACAAGGTACAGAGTACAAAGTTCTCCCTCCCCTAGGCCACAGTACATCATGATCTTTTCAGTCAGCACTAAGTACCCAAGGAGAGGTCTTTAAATCTTGACTCTAGTCTGGCTTTCAAATTCCAAGGTTCCTCTTCAGTGGGTCCAGCTCCTGCCATTCACTACCCAACTGTCACCTGAATTCAAAGGTAGGCAGCTCTCAGCTCCTCGTCTGATTCCTCATCCAGGTCCTTGTCCAGTTCCATATCGAGGCTCACAGTTTCTGGTCCACCTCAAATCCTTCACAGTTTCTTTTTTTTTTTTTAAAGCAATTGGGGTTAAGTAACTTGCTCAAGGTTACACGGCTAGTCATTATTTATGCGTGGGTGCTCATTTTCTGAGGCCGGATCTGATCTCGGGTCATCCAAACTCCGAGGCCGGCGCTCTTACTCACTGTGCCACCTAGCCGCCCCTTTAGGGCAATTGGGGTTAAGTAACTTGCCCAAGGTTACACGGCTAGGTTTTGTTTTTTTTTTGTTTGTGCGGATTAAGTGTCGGAGGCCGGCTCTGAACTCAGGTCCTTCTGATTCCAGGGCCGGCGCTCTATTCACTGCGCCACCTAGCCGCCCCCCTTCACAGTTTCTATTTCTGGGAAGAAAAAACTTAACAGAGCCAAAACAACATTCACACACATTGCTGGCACCATCATCAATTCACTGTCTGCCCGTGAAATCAACCCAGGACCTCAGAATCTTCCTCCAGAACGTCTGTAAACAGACAACAAGAAAATACTCTTTGAAGGCTTTCACTAAGGTCCCATGGCTTCTGTACAAAGTATCACAAATAAAAATCAACACAAACAGAACAGACAGAGTGCCTGGCCACCACAAAGTTCCCCTTCTCAATTCTGCTCTTTCCCAACTTGGGCTTCTCCTTATATGCGGTTATTAGCTCCTCCCAGTTCTGCCCCTTCTTATTGCATCAGCAAGTTCCTCCCCCTGTGGGTTTCACAAGTCTGGTTTCTTAACAAAGACTTGATATAATCAAGGGCAGGGCTTAAAAGAAACTTGAACTGAAACAAGGTGCTGAATGATTAAATAGCTGAAACAAGGTGCTTAGTACTTCTTTGCTTGCCATTACAGAAGGTTGTGGCCTTTAACTTTGAAAAGACAGAACTAATATTTATCATTTTATTTGATCAAACTTTGTTACTTCTCAGTAATTATTGTAGTGTTTGTTTTAGCTATTGTGTATAAGATTCTTTTCAGTGTATTTTTTCATTCTTTATTATTTTGTATGGGTCCTCCAATTTTTTTCAAAATTCTTCATATTCTTCACTCATTGTGATTTATTGATATCTCATGTTAAATAAAATTGTTCTTTTATTCCAATTATTGGGCACATATCTTATTTGCAATTCTTTGTTATAACAAATAATGGTACCATGAACATTTTTGTATAAGTAGATTATTTTTCTTGCTGTTCATAACCCCCTTAGAGAGTGGAATCTCTAGGGCTAAGGATATGAAAAAAATTAGCAACTTTTCTTTCATAATTCCAAATTGTTCCCCAGTTCAGTTGAACCAATCCATAGTTCCAACAGCAGAGAATTAGTATGTCTTTATTCCCATAACCCAACAATGAATTATCTCATGTTTTCTCTTCTTTTCCTCCTAGCTTAATGGTGTGAAGTAATACTAGATTTCAGAAGTAATTTTCTTAAGGAAACTTTCATCTTTAGTCATTCAATTGACTAACAATATCATGCCATCTTTATTGGTTACTGATTACAAAAGCAGTATTGTAATATGTAGCCTTAAGTACTCTTCTCCAGTTGGGAGCCTACTATGCATATTTTATATAAAGATTATAAAAAAATTTATGTGTAACAAATAGGCACTCAAATACTGAAATGTTAAAGGACATGGAAGATTATCCAATAAATGAGACTGGGTATGAGTGGTTATATTGGTAGGAGAATCAGGAGAGAGTATGGTCTCAAAAGCCAAAACACTAGGCAGTAGGAAGGAGGTTGGTTGGTTAACTGAATCAAAAATTATATAAGTCAAGTATAATGAGGACTAAGAAGAAACTGTCAGATTTGACAATTAAGAATTAAAGATTTTTTTGTGGCAATTTTGGAGAGAACAGTTTTAAGGGAGTGGGATTAGGGTCTTGATTTAAAGGATTTGAAAGTATATGGAAGGTGAGGCTTTAAGAGGCAGGGGTCTCAGACAGCTTTTTATAGAATTTGAGTGTGAAAAGAATAAAAGACATGGATAATTGAGGGAGTGGAAGAATTGAGTGATTTTTTAAAAGTATAATCAGATCTTTTTTGAGGTAGAGGTTGAGGGGCCAGTTGATAAGGAATGAAGACAAAAAAAAGGGAGAGAGCAATCCAAGGGGCAAGTTACTCAAAGACTGAAAGGTATAAGATTGAGAACATAAAGCCTGAACCTTGTTAAGGAAAAGAGTCACTAGTCCTTCATTAGAGACTGGAGCAAAGAACAAAAGAATAGAGGTTGCTGATGGGGTGGAGGCTGCAGAGAGTTTGGAATTGGAATTTTTTTGCTCCTGGCTCTATGTATCAGGGGCATGAGGGAAGGTACCCTTGATACTAGAGGATAGTGATGAATAAGCAGTGGTAGTAGGAGACCCTAGGCATAGAATGGGGAAATAATGCCTCTTGGGGTTTTTACTCTCAAGAATTTTTCATTGAGTAGAACTGTAACAATTTGTTTCAAGCATCGAGATAGCAATGGAAACAATGAAAAAACAGATAAAACTTTTATTAAGTGTTTACTAAGTATCAGACATTGTATTACATTTGGGTTTGAACCTCTGCTCAGCCACCTTGTGTGACCATGGGCACATCACTTAAATTCTTTGAGGCTAAATTTATTCATAAAATAAGTGGAATGGACTAGATATCCTTTAAGAACCTTTCTACCTCCAAAGCTAGTATGCTGTGAGTAGGGGAGATTGTATTGAGGATATAGGGCTGTAAACATTTGATAATCAGCTCCTCATGGACCTGAATGGTACATTCAGTTGTACTATTTCCTTTGTCTCATCTAAAGATAATGGTGAATGATACACAATCAGAAGATTCCTTGTCCATGGGAGCATGTGCTTAGTCTGACCTGGTATATGAGACTCTCAGTCTGTTCAAGGTCCTGAATATATGAAGTGTGGTTTCTGAGTCTCTCATCCTAGACTGTGTCCTGAACTGGAGAGGTTCAATGTTGAAACCTCTAAGCCAGAGTGGAAACCTAGTAGTGAACAGCCTGACATCTGGTGGTCTGGTCTTAGGAAGGTATAGTCAAGCAATAGTGGTTTCCATGTTTGCCGGCATATTAGTTATAAAAATCAGCCTTGTTGCAGTGGGTTAAGGGTGGGAGGTGGGGAGAGAAACTTAGCTCAAACACTAAGCAGGCTGGGACTAGAGGTATCACTCTCATCAACCAAGCACTTCCCTACCTCTTCCGGAATTGTGACGGCAGCTCTTGCTTGCTTCTGTTTTGCCTTTCCTCTCTCTCCTGACTCTTGCCCTTGCTAGATTTTATTTTAAGTCTTTGGAAATAAAACCTTACAACATAAAGCAGCTACTCTGAGTGGGAAGTAAGGGATGCCAGCAACATAAAGGAGACCAGTACTCATATCTAGATTAGCGTTATAAATATAGACAATTTGTTGGCATACCAGGAGGGATACAGGACCAGTAATTAGGAGATTACATTTATGAACTTGGTTCTGCATCTGGTGAAGGCAAAATCTATCCTCAAACTTGTGTTCTGCAGGAGAAAGCCCATTATCCTTTACCCTTTCTCTTCCATAATTGGTCTGAGATACCATTTAGTTCATTTACTCAATATTTAAAGTTTAAAATATTATAATACTTTTTAACTCTTTGTTGAAAAATAATGAGGTCATTGTTTCAAATAGTAGTATCCACTTCTTGACATCTTGACTTGGACTTGAAATCAGTTCCAGTGATCATTTAGAAAGATACAAATTAAAAGGCTATTATTTGCATATTCAAAATCAAACTTTTATCATTCTGCACCATAGAAGATTTTTGTCTCCTTCCTTGACCTTTTTTTCAAGGTCTGACTTCATCTAAAGCTGTTTGAAGGCCGTTTCTTAAATTTATCTCAAAAGTAGCAGCAGAGAATTTCTCTTAGCTATCTTAATTTTATTATATCCATTTTATACTTTAATTGTAGAATTGGATTTAACCAAAGTCCTTAAATGTATTATAATCAGTAGGGAAAATAGTTTTTTAGAATTTATTTTCTAATTATTTAATACCATGGACAATGGTTGCTTTTGTGTCTATATATTATCATGATCAAATACTTGGTAACTTTGTGCAAATCACTGGGGATACTAAAAGATATCATTGGGGCAATTAGGTGACACACTGGATACAACACTGGGTCTGGAATTAGGAAGACCTGAATTCAAATTCGGTTTCAGACTCTAGCTTTGTGACCTTGCGTAAATCACTTAACATCTATCTGCCTTAGTTTCCCCATCTGTAAAATTAGAATAATAGCACCTACATGAAATTCTTAGCATAGTGCCTGATATTAAATAAACACTATATAAATGTTAGTTCTTGTAGCTATTATGTAAATTATCCCAGTCATTATGGAATCTGGTCCATATAGGAAATATGGTGCAATAATAGATCAAGTTTTAATCACATAATTTATGTACTTATTCCCTTTTAGTCTTGCCATTAAAAAAAAAAGTCCCAGTCTCTTTTTGTATAATTTGTTCCAGTTTGGTATAGTGCTTACTACTCTGGGACTTAAAGAGTGTGTTATGGTGGAATGAGACCATCTCATTCAATGAAGAGCTATAAATCTTTCCCTGGTGTGCTCAAGGAGAGGCCGTGTAGTTTAACTGGAAACACCCAAGACTGGGAGTGTGGAATGGGAGAAGAACAATAGGGCATGACCTAGTACCCAGTCTGAGGCAGTAGATAGTAGTGCATACTTTCACAGAGGTACTGGGAAGAAAAGGAGGCATATAAACAAGAATGTCCCCAGAACAGGAGGAGAGTGCACTATGGTCCTGTAAGATGCTGTCCCTTAGACCAGGCACATTGTTACACCAAGCTTTTGCCACTTCCTCTAGGTGCAGTAGATAGAATTCCTGGTTCCACCATCACTAAATATGTAAGAATAGCTCAGGAATGTGAAGAGAGCTAGGGCTTTTAGAAACAGGAGAAGAGTATCACCCCATAGGCTAGGAAATTGGAGTTTTGCAGCATGAAAGTTTCTAGGCATAAAAAAAAGTGGGAAGGGTTCCAGGTGGGAGAAGGGGCCATGAGACAACTTATCATCAGAGAGATTAGGCCCAGAAAACCAGATGCTTTTCTGGATTATCACAGTATAAGTATCTAAGATTGTAATGTATACTTAAGAGGTAGCTTTGAATATACCAATTTACTTATCAAAAAAGCAACCATGTTTTTTTTTTCTTCCTCTGAATTAACTCAACTTTTGTGGAAATTAACTCTCTGGTTAAATTTTGCTAGAGAACGAGTTTTAGATTTGGAGTCAGAGGACCTGGGACTGAATTCTGGCGCTGCTGGTTATTGCCAGTATGATGTTAAGTCATTTTACCTCATTTGGCCTCAGTTTCCTTTGTAAAATGAGTGGATTGTATTAAATGACTGCTAACAGTTTCAGCTTTAAATCCATAAACTGTAATCAAGTAGCCCTAAAACTAAGGTCATCATTTCATTTGGAAGTTTGACTTGAGTTTTGTTCCTTGTCAGTAGGCATTGTTTCTTTCATTGTATTTATATACCTAGTGAGATGTCTGGTACATAGAAATGCTTAATAAATACTTGGTGATTGATTGATTACGGTTGTATATTTTTCAGGTGGCAGAAATGCATGGGGAACTTATCGAGTTCAATGAGCGACTACACCGAGCTCTGATTGCTAAGGAAGCTCTTGTATCCCAGATGAGACAGGAACTCATTGATCTTCGAGGACCAGTAAGTACTTTATATGTGAAACTCCCAAAGTTCATGTTTAGAATATTTACCAAACTTCAATCCATTTAGTCAGTATAAGTGCACGGTCTATGGCTCTCCATGTTCCTCGCCATTTCAGTCCTTTTGATTACATTAAGGAGAAAGTATATAGTAACCACTTATTTCTTTTCCTTACATCTGGTATTTTCTGTGATTGAATGACAAAGAGAATAACGAATAGAATGTTGGCCTTGGAGTCAGAGAGGAACGGGTTTAAGTCTTGCCTCTGATACCTACAAGCTGTGTTACTACAGGCAAGTCACTGGACTTCTGTAAATTATAGATTAATTACTGGTCTTCATTGAAGGAATTTTTTCCCTGGGGTTTCTTGATGAATTTAGAGAATTTATTATTTATTTATTTTAACAGTAAAAGCAAGTCAACAAGTATTTATTTAATTTATTTAACTTTATTTCCAAGTATTTATATTTTAAAGATTAACATAGAAAATGTCTATAATAGCTTAGTAATTGCTCCCTCTGTGACTCTCTTTTTTATCTATTCCCTTCTATATTTGTGCATATATTATTCTTTTTACAGATATAGTCAGTGTATCTACTGTCTGCTTATGTTTTCTTCATTTCATATTAGTCTCTCCAAATTTCTTTATATACCCCCTTATTTATATTTTAAATTGTGGTATTGCCTCATTTAACCAATATACCAGAGTCTACTTAGCCATTTATTGAACGTTCTTTATATTTCCAAAGAATTCTATTATCTATCTTTTTTTTATTTAAAAAAATGCTCTATTAACTTCTGTTTAACATCATTCATTTCCACCAGATTTTGAGTTACAATTTTCCCCCCTGTTTTTCCCCTACCCACCCTCCCAGAATAGCAGTCCCACAAGATATTGCTTCCTCCAATCTGCTCTCTCCCATATCTTCTCCCATACCTCCTTCAACTTTTCCATTAGAAGAAGGTGAATCTCTGTGTCCCAATGCCTGTACATCTTATGTCCTAATTACAAGCAAAAGAATATTAATAATAGTATTTATATATATTTGAAACATTTAATCTTAAGACCTCAAATTTCAGATCCATTTCCTTCCTGCCTTGTCACCCATTCCCTCTGGGAAGAGTAATTCAGTATATGTTGTGCATGTCTAGCTATGCAAAACATTACCACAGTAGATATATTGTACAAGGCTGCTTATAATTCCCTCCCACTCATCCCACCCCCCCACCTGGTCCATTCCCTACATGATCCTGTCCCTCTTCTATAGTGGGTACTTCCGACCACCCCTCCCCCCAAGGGTGCCCTCCCATCCATCATCCCTCCTCTCATCCCCCTTCCCCCTATTCTGCTGCAGGTTGAGATATCCCATTTAGTATGTATGTCATTTTCTCCCTGAACCAAATTCAATGAGAATGTGGTTTTGCCTTTTTGCCTTCCTGTTCTTCCCCTCCCTTGCAACCACTTACCCTTGCTTCTTCTACATGAGATAGTTTACCCTACCCTGTCTCTCCCCATCTCCTCCTGCCACTTTCCTCTCTCACCTCATAATTTCACCCCTTGAGTATCCTCCCTTCCCAACAAATTCAACCTATGCCCTCTATCCATATATAACTGTAAACACACACACACACACACACACACATATATATATATATATGTATATATATATATACACACACACATTCACATATGTATTCATATAACCATACACCCTTGTTCCATTATTTTCATACTGAGAAAGATTTCATCAGTCACAGTTACTGTTTTTCCATATAGGAATGTAAATAGTTCAACTTTGATAAGTTCCTTTTGATTTCTTTTCCCTGATTACCTTCTCAGGCATCTTTTGCTTCTTGTGTCTGGATGTCAAATTTTCTATTCAACTCTGGTTTTTTCCTCAAGAATGCTTGAAAGTCCTCTATTCCACTGAATGACCACATTTTCCCCTGAAACAAAATACTCAGTTTTGCTGGGTAGGTGACCCTTGGGTTCATTCCCAGTTCTTTTGCCCTCTGGAATATCATATTCCATGCCCTTCGATCCCTCAGTGTAGAAGCTGCCAGGTCCTGTGCTAGTCTGATTGTGTTTCCACAATATTGAAATTGTTTCTTCCTGGCTGCTTGTAGTATTTTCTCCTTGATCTGGGGATTCTGGAACCTGGCTATAATATTCCTGGGAGTTTTCTTTTTGGGATCTTTTTCAGGTGATCTGTGGATTCTTTCAACCTCTATTTTGCCCTCTGGATCTAAAACATCAGGGCAATTTTCCTTGAGAATTTCTTGAAGGGTGATTTCTCGGTTCTTTCTTTGATCATGGCTTTCAGGTAGTCCAATAATTTTTAAATTGTCTCTCCTGGATCTATTTTCCAGGTCAGTGGTTTTTCCCATGAGATATTTCACATTGCCTTCTAATCTTTCATTTGTTTGGATCTTGCTTAACAGCATCTTGATTTCTCATAAAGTCATTAGCTTCCATTTGCTCTAGTCTAACTCTGAAGGAATGAATCTCCTCAGTGAACTTTTGAGATTCTTTTTCCATCTGGCAAATTCGACTTTTTAAGGCATTCTTCTCCTCATTGCCCTTTTGGGCCTCCTTTGCCATTTGAGTTGGTCTATTTTTTAAGGTGTTGTTTTCCTCAGTCAGGCTGTTGACCCTCATTTCATACTTTTCCTGCATCCTTCTCATTTCTCTTCCCAATTTTTCCTCCACTTCTCTTATTTGATTTTTAAAGTCCTTCTTAAGGTCCTCTGTGGCCTGCAACCCGCTCCTGTTTTCCCCTGGGGCTTTTGGAGCAGGACTTCTGACCTCACAGTCCTCCTCCCACTCTATGCTTCGACCCTCTTTGCCCCCAAAGTAGGAGTCTAAGGTTGCATTTTTCTGTTTAATTTGTTTCCTTTGACTTGGCATGTTGCCACTTAATTACTTGACTTTTGGGCTTGTTGCCACAGTATGGCTGGGCCACCAGACAGGTTAACTTTCATCCTGAACGTGTGTGTGGGGACAACTTCCATTTCTGGCAAGCTGGAAACCCACCCACGACCTCCACCCCAGATCACAATCTAGATCCAGGGAGGTTAAAGCAAGAGCGATTACCCCCCCCCCCAAGACTGATCGCTGGATCTCCCTACAGTTCACAGGCCAGGAGCTGGAGCTGCCTCTGAAAACTACAAAATGGCATGTCTTCTCAGCGCCTTCAAGCCCGAGTTCCCCAAATACTGGTCCCAAAGTCCATAGGGCACTAACCTCTCACTTTGTCCTAGGCATGTCTATGTTGATAATTCTGGAATCGCCACATCTGCTGGTGTTCTGGGGTCCGTCCAGCGGGCTGCTGGCCCTGCCACCCTGGGGCTAAAACCGGGACTTAGGCAGACCTGTGCTAGGTTCCCCATGCACTGCGCAGCAGTGCTGGTCCTTCCTGCAGGGCTGCTGGGCTGTCCTCAGCGGGAGGTTAGCTTCTCTGTGTTGTTCTGTGGGTGCTGGGGCTCCAGAATTTGTTCAGAGTCCCCTTTTACATAGTTTGGAGGTGTTCTGTGGGGAGAGTGGCTTGGACATGCTGTTTCTACTCCGCCATTTTGGCTCCGCCTATCTATCTTAACATTTCATTTTTTTAGGATAGTGTACTTAGCTTGTTTTCCTCACAATGGAATTATTGGCTCAAAACATGTATTTATTTTCTGACTCATATATTCCCAGATATGGCTAAAAAAAGATTATGGTTAATTTACAAAATTACCAAGTATGTATCCATTTTTCTACAGCCTTGTTAGAATTGAATTTTATAGCTTTCGGTTATTTTTGCTGATTCATGTGTGTTTTTCTTATGGTGCAGTTGAAAACATTTTAAATGATAGCTTAAATGTGTATATACACTGTGTTGCAAATTGCTTATTCATATCCTTTGCCCATTTAGCTAATGGAGACTGGATATTACCCTTGACTTTTTAAAATCAATTCCTTACATATTTTAAATGTAAATTTTTATTAGTTGTATTTGCCCTAAACTTTTAATTTTAAAATATTTTAAAATATTAAATATATAGCTTTATTTTAAGGTGTTGTTTTCCTCAGTCAGGCTGTTGACCCTCATTTCATACTTTTCCTGCATCTTTCTCATTTCTCTTCCCAGTTTTTCCTCCACTTCTCTTATTTGATTTTTAAAGTCCTTCTTAAGGTCCTCTATGGCCTGCATTTTCATGTTTTCCCCTGGGGCTTTTGGAGCAGGACTTCTGACTTCACAGTCCTCCTCCCGCTCTATGCTTCGACCCTCTTTGCCCCCAAAGTAGGAGTCTAAGGTTGCATTTTAAAATATTAAATTTTAAAATATTAAATATATAGCTATTTGTCTTTCAGAACTTTATAATTTTTATAATAAAAATCTTTATAATTTATATTAAAATCTATATAAAAATCTAATAATTTTTCCAATGTGATTAAAAGATTAAAATTTGTTTGCTTTTCACAATTAAGATATATAAATTTCATTTTTATAACTTTTTGAAGTTTTTTAAAAAATAATTTCTGTGACAGCTATAGTTTTCTGTGGTAGGTAGTTTGAAGTGAGAGATCTAAATTTTTTTTGGTGGGGAGGGTATATATCTCTCCTTTTTTCTGCCAATTCTTGGCAAGCACTAATTTAATAATGATGAATCATTTGTTTAATGTTTATTTTCCATTGATTTTTTGAGAATTAATTTTTTATGTCTATTATTTTGTTTATTTTTGGAATTTTGTCAATTCTATTGTTTTTAAAAATATTTTTGCCCAGTACCCAGACAGTTTTGATTATAATTGTTTTTTATTTAGTGTTTCAGTTCAAGAAGGATAATGTTTATCTTCAAAAACTTTTTTTCTTTCTCATGTTAATCCTTGATAGTCTTGCCTACTTGTTTTTTTTCCATATAAGTTTTGATACAATGTTATTCAGTTCTGTAAAGGAAATCATAGTCTTTTGAATGGTATTGGGTTAAATTTCTAAATTAATTTAGGAGCTATATATTTTTTATTAATAGTGCTTTGTCTCATCCATCAACCTTGGATTTTCTTTAAAAAGACTCGTATCAATATCTTTTGTTTTTACATTGCCTTCATTCAGAACATATCCCCCCACTATCCCCTATGAACTATCCCATAACAAAAAATAATTTAAAAAGAGAGAAAAAAAGTTCAATAAAACAAACTAACATATCAACCAAGTCTGATAGTATATGCACTCATCTGCATCCATAGCTCCCTACTCTTCAAAGGAGGGAGAGAGAAGAAGTGTATTGTCTCATCTCTTCTTGGAGCCAATCGAGCTTTGTCATAATTTCAGGGAGTTTATTTGAGTTTTTTGGTTGTAAATGTATATCAATGCAATAATTTACATCTTTTATTACTTCTGTTGATGTATTTTTATAGTCCTTTTTACTAAAATCATGTACATGTCTATATAAAATAATTCCACAATCATTTTTTGCCTCCCTGTTATTGGAGTTGATTTTTTTTTTCTTAAAACAATGCTTTATCTGATTTTATTGGTATGATCTTGATGTTGTTCAGTAGTTTCAGTTGTATCCAACTCTTTGTGACCCCACTTGAGATTTTCTTGGCAAAGCTACTGGAGTTGTTTGCCATTTCCATGTTACTGAAATTAAGTGAATTTATTATTTTTATTCCATATAGTCTAATTTGCCTCTTCCTGTTCACTACCTTCTTATATGTATTATCTTTCCCACTTGGAATGTAAACTCCTTTGAATGAACAATTCTCAATTGAATTGCTAACTGTTAGAAAGAATGCTTGAAATCACTAATAATAAATTCAAATCAAAACAAGCCTGAGGTTTGACCTCATAACCAACAAAGTGGCAAAGATGAAAAAGATGGGAATAATCAATGTTGGTTGGGAGGGTTTTGGAAACACAGGCACAGTAATACATTGTTGATGGAGCTATAAATTAGTACAACCATTCTGGAAAGCAAATAGGGCTGTGATCAGTAATGTTGAAAGGATTACTCAAATTAATTAAATAATAGGCCCATGCATTATTGAAATGTCTATATGTATATATTTGTTATATAAAAACATGAGGAATATTGAATAAAATGTTCATTTTTTGAGGTTTTCTGGTTTGAATTCAGTCTTATCTAATATCATTGCCCATCTTACCTTTTCCTTTGTGAAGATAAATATGTTTAAATTCCTTCTTAATTTCATGAATTATAATGCTTATCTCAAATCCTCATTTGTTTTTATTCCTTTTTAAAAATTTAATTATACTTTATTTTCAATTTGGAATTTTCCCCCTTCCACAGTCTCCCTCCCCTTGTTGTCATTTCAGTGGTGTGCCACTTTTTGTGACCTATTTGGGAGTTTTCTTGGCAAACATACTAGAGTGGCTTACCATTTTCTTCTCCAGCTCATTAAACAGACGAGGAACTGAGGCAAAAGGGATTAAGTGACTTGCTCAGGGTCACACAGCAAGTGTCAGGAGGCCAGACTTGAATTTAGGCCCTCTATCCACTGTGGCACTTCGTGGCCCTCTCCTACCCACTGAGAAAGTAAGAAAAACAAAGCCCATTACAAATATACATGGTCCAGTGTAACAGATTCCCACATTGACCGAGTCTCTCCCCTTCACCAGTCTGCTTTCTATTCTGTTCCTTTCTTTTCCTTCTTTTCAGCTGGTAAGAGGAAAGTGACTTGTGGTTTTATTGGTTTAGGGAGCTCCCCTGTGAAGAGCATCCTTTTATCCATGCAGACTGGCACCTGCTGTGACACTCAAGGCCATATGTTGTCTAACATCTCTACTATTCTTTAAAAAATACAATAACAGATTCAAAATACCTGATTGTCTTTATTGAGAGAATTCTTCCTGGTTAGTGGGCACCTTTTAAATGGTCGACTTTGTAAATATTTATGGAACGTCTTCATATTTTTCTTCTTTTTTCAAATAAAATGTCCGTATTTGTGTGAGATGTAATGTTACGATATAATCCTGTGCTTTATGACATCTATGTTTTCACCAACTTGTCTATTTTTCTTTTATACATTCTAAATGGTACTTTAATACATTCTTATTCCTCATCAACAGTTTTAAGAATCTTTTATGGGGGCAGCTAGATGGCTCAGTGAATAGAGCACTGACCCAGGAGTCAGGAGGACCTGAGTTCATATTTGGCCTCAGACGCTTGATACACTTACTAGATGTGTAACCTTGGGCAAGTTGCTTACTCCCAATAGCCTTGCCTTCCCCCTCCAAAAAAAAGAAGCTTTTTTTTGTTGTTGTTGCTGTTTTTGTCTTTTTGAAATTGATAATTATACATCTTAGAGACTTGAATTTTGGATTTTTTGTTTGTAGGGTAATATGATTTTTCCCCAGATGTTCATTTCTTACTTATTTTGAGATTTTTTTTCCTATTTCTTCTAAGTGTCCACTATATCACTTTAAAAAAAAGACATTTAACAAAATTTTCTTAGGGATTTTGATCATTTTCTTCAAGGAAATATTCTAATTTTACTTTTTTTTCCTGTTTGATGGCTTCTAGAGTCCTAGTTAACCTAATATTTGACTTTATCAATCTTAGAAATCTTTTATTTTATTACTATATTGTCATTCACCATTTATTTAGTTTTGTGACATTTTGTACTTTGATTTTATTCTCTGCTGCTTCATTGCTGATGAGGTGCAAGGTGTGTATGGCAGGCAGGTCATCTCGAAAGAATTCACTTAGCCTGTCTCCAAATCAAGTAAAGGAATTTATCTGGGATAACCATGCTTCTCCTTAAGGGAGGTCACCACTCCTTAAGGGAGGTTGCAGCTTAAGGGAAATCACAGTTTAAGGAGGAGGGCAGCTCCTTAAGGGAGAAAGTCCCCCCTAGCCAGGAGAAACTAGGGATTCTTGGGGAGGAAAACTTGCTCTGGGTGAGGAAATGAGGTAGTCAGGAACCAAAAGGTAAGGTAATCAGGAACAGGAAGGGCAAATAGGTAAGGGGGGAAGCTCAGAGTTTTGTGCTTATCTACATCATTATTCCATTATTCAGCCCATTTGCCCAGGCTGGAGGGGCCCTGGTTAGTTTCAGTATTTCTTAGACCAGTCTACTTGAATCTCATTATTTTCTAAAGTGGCTTTAAGTGGTACTTGAGGTAATGGGCTTCTCATTGACCAGTTGTATTTGAATTTCATCAATTACTATTTAAATTCAAAGATACTGTTTTTTGTAAATTGTACTATATCTTTTTTTGGGGGGGGGAAGAATCGATCTCTTTCTTCTCAGCATTTTTTTTTTTAATTTTTTTTTTTTTTTAAAGCAATTGGGGTTAAGTAACTTGCTCAAGGTTACATGGCTAGTCATTTGATTTATGCGTGGGTGCTCATTTTCTGAGGCCGGATCTGATCTCGGGTCATCCAAACTCCGAGGCCGGTGCTCTTACTCACTACGCCACCTAGCCGCCCCTTTAGGGCAATTGGGGTTAAGTAACTTGCCCAAGGTTACACGGCTAGGTTTTTTTTGTTTGTGTGGATTAAGTGTCGGAGGCCGGCTCCGAACTCAGGTCCTTCTGACTCCAGGGCCAGCGCTCTATTCACTGCGCCACCTAGCCGCCCCTAAGGGCAATTGGGGTTAAGTAACTTGCCCAAGGTTACACGGCTAGGTTTTTGTTTGTGCAGATTAGGTGTCGGAGGCCGGCTCTGAACTCAGGTCCTTCTGATTCCAGAGCCAGCGCTCTATTCACTGCGCCACCTAGCCGCCCCTTCTCAGCATTTTTTATGCAGATTTATTTTATATTCTAGTATTTCTTTTGTTACTTCTGTATTTCAGAAGTATTTCAACAAGCTTTGTCCTGTTCTTTTATATTTCATTCATTTTTTATATATAATATTATATATTAATATATATATTTATTTATATATTATTTGTTATCGAGTTGTGGTTTTTCTTTTATTTCTTCATTATCTGTTGCAAAAAGCTTACCTTTTTCTCTTTGTTGCTTCTATGAAGTTTGATTTTCTTTAATATTTTGATGAGCAGTTGATCCCAGACAACAAAAGCAACAGCAACAATAAGAATTTGGAATTGAGCTGAAGAGGGAATAAAAGCAGTCGCTGAGTTTGTTATCTGTTACTGAAGCTGTTTACACGTATGGGCAGCTTTTTGGGCTACTTTATAGAGTATGTTAGTCATAAGAATGAATCCCAAAATAGGAAGCAGTTTTAGAAAGAAATGTATTTGGCGGTTTGGTAGAGAGCGAGCTGGAAGTAAGCGTGGCTCCCTGTCTAGTCACAGTGAGGTGAGTCCCTTCAGGTCACATAAGCAGTTACAAATACAAGTTTGCAGTGGCATCAGTTCACAGACAAGGTCCATGGAGTGGTATACCAGTAACCATAAAATTCAAATTAAGCTCAATTAGTATGTAAGCATAACTATTCTAATATGGAGAACCCCAAACCTCCAGCTTTAGGGTGGGATCCAAGTATTTCCTGAAGCCATCCCGCTTCTCCAGGAGCATCTCTGAAGGTCAAACTGACCTCTACTACAAACTTGGATTAGATCATTTCTAGCCACATAAAGCTAGGTTCAAATAATATTAGTAAATGATAAATATCAAAGTATTCTTTACACAACTATCACTTACTTGTATCCTTACCCCATTTCTTCTTGCTCGCTTTATTTCCCAGCATTATATAATGTTTGCAGTGTCTTCCATAGGTTATTTCATTTAATTTTTATAATAACCCTGGGAGGTAGGTGCTATTATAATCCCTATTTTACCTATGAGAAAACTGAGGCTGAGAGAGATTAAGTCATGTAAGTATCTGGGAAGGAATTTGAATGCAGTTCTTCCTGACTCTTTCCCTGTATTTTTTCCATTGCAATAGCTACCTGGCTAATTTAAGATGATTTTTAGAATTTTTACAGGATTAGGAATTCCTACTCATTAAAAATCTCCAATAATTTACCTCTTTCAGTATATCTAGCTCTTTTTTTTTTTTGGCAAGGCAGAGTTAAGTGATTTGTCCAGAATCACACAGCATTAAGTGTTAAGTGTCTGAGGCTGGATTTGAACTCATGTCCTCCTGACTCCAGGGCCACTGCTCTATTTACTGTGCCACCTTGCTGCTCCTCTATATCTCTTTTTTTGTTGCACCATTTCTTTTTGTAAAACCTTAGAATATGTGATACTCTTTGGCACTTCAAATTATTGTGACTATAATTTGTTATCTGAAAAAATTTGTGTGGTGTTAGATCTAGAGATAGATAATAAATGGTGACTATAAATGAATTTTGGGTATGTTAATACATTTTAGCAGATTATTTTTTGTCCCCCTTTCAAATCCTACAAACATGGACTGAACTTTGAATAGTTACTAGTAGTTACTAGGTTAAATGTATTCCACTGAAGTGGAATACAAGATCATTGGGGAAAGAAATCTGGCAGTTTTTTTTTTTGTATTTGTAAGCAATTTAAACATATGGGAACATCACAAAAATAATTGACACATTAATGTATTGAGGTCAAAAGATGAACTCTGAAATAGAAAGAAAACAGAATTTAAAAAATGGGAGCAGTAGCCTTTCTTGAAGGCTTCCCACACCGTTCTGAATTACGGTGATTTGTTCTACTTTTACCCCTTTAGGAGGACATCCAATTAGTTTGAAGATTTTGAATACACTTTTGTGTCATTAAGTTGTTTGTCGCAATCAAAGGGAGTTCATTTTAAAAGTTCACAGGGTGTTTGTGATCCATAACCACAAATGGGATTTATTGTTGAATAGTAAGGAATATGAACTGACAGGTAAACTAAAAATGAAGAAAAATATCACAGCCCCCCTGAGGCTGATATCTTTCTCACAGGTAGTTTGCCCACATCTGTGTGGTGATACTAATCATAATCTCATACTTAGCCTGTACACATACCAGCTGTGTCCAGTTTCAATCTTTGTAGAATCACTCCCTGGTGCTCTTAGTAGCTACTCAGGCAACAAACAGAGCTCATTTACTATTGGCAATAAAATGCAGTCCTTTCTGTGTAATGTAATGTGAGGGGTTGTGTGTGTGTGTGTGTGTGTGTGTGTGTGTGTGTGTGTGTGTGTGTGTGTGTGTGTGTGTGTGTTTATAGGGCACTGGAAAGGATTCTCTGCTTCTTCCAAATCAACCTGTTCGCTCATGTTTGCAATTCTTTTTTTAACAGTTGTCAATACCTGACTAATAATTTGTTGTCCTTACGTGGTACTTTATGTAACACAAAGCATTTTCCTGTGAGTCAGTGCAAATCTGATTAGGCCCATTTTATAGAGAGAGAAATCAGTGCTTTGACAGGTAAAGGAACCTGTCTTTTGCCATTTTGCTGTCTGGTGTTACTCTTGAATCTGGAGCCCAAGTCTTCTAATTTGAAGTCGAATGCTCTTCCAGGCTGCAAAAATAACTCATCCCATTACTTCTTTCATACATTACATTCATCCATACAAGTGTGTATCAAGTACCTCCTATGTGTTGAACATGTGTTAGATGCTAGGAGAAGTATGACATGGTCCTTAACTTCATGGAGTTTTGTTGTTGTTCAGTTGTATAGTCATGTCTGACTCTTCATGACCCTGTGGACCATACTGTCTATAAGGTTTTCTTCTCAAAGATACTAGAATAGTTTGCCTTCTCCTTTGGATGAAGGTAAGCAGATGTTAAATGACTAGCCCAAGGTGATGAAGTTAGTGTCTGAAACTTTATTTGAACTCAGGTCTTCCTGACTTGGCTCAGCATTTTATCCACTGAGCCATCTAGCTGTCCAAGGAGTTTACAGTATAGCACAGGGGGAAGACATAAGCGTTGCTTATAGGAATATAAGTTCCTTGAGCCAAGGATTCTTTTGTTTTGCCTGTGTGGGGTAGTGTCCCCTTCTGATTTTTGACAATTTAATAAATAGAAAGGAGCAAAAGCAGGGATAGTTATCAAAATAATTTTTTTTGTCTTTAGGTATTTACTTTTATTTTTCTTTTATTTTTAAAACTTATTTTTCTAATTTACAGAACAAAAAAGCATTTCCATAACATAGTACAATAAAGGAGATGAGTGCACACAAAACTGTAAATCTACCACGTACAACTTGTTATTCCCTCCAAATATACAACAAAGTCATCATATACATTACTTGTTTTTTCTTTTTTTCTTCCTCCCCACCATAGAGCTGGCTATCATTAGCTACAAATAGGTATTTGTGTATAAAATTATTCTATACATACTTCTTTTTTTTTATAAACAAATTCTTTATTAACTTCTGGTTTACATCATTCATTTCCGCCAGATTTTGAGTTAAAATTTTTCCCCATTTTTCCCCTACCCACCATCCAAGAATAGCAGTCCCACAAGATATCCCCTCATCGAATCTGTTCTCTCCCATATCTTCTCCCATACCCCCTTTGACTTTTCCATTAGAGCAAGGTGAGTCTCTGTGCCCCAATGCCTGCACATCTTATCTCCCAATTACATGCAAAATAGTATTCATAATAGTATTTATATATATTTGAAACATTTAATTTTAAAACCTCGAATTTCAGATCCATTCCCTTCGTCCCTTGTCACCCATTCCCTCTGGGAAGATAAGTAATTCAGTATGTGTTGTACATGTGTAGCTATGCAAAACATTACCATAGTAGATATATTGTAAAAGGCTGCTTATAATTCCCTCCCACCCATCCCACCACCAACCTGGTCCGTTCCCTACTTTGATCTTGTCCCTCTTCGAAAGTGGGTACTTCCAACCTCCCCTCCCCCCAGAATGCCCTCCCCTCCATCATCCCCCCTCTCATCTCCCTTACCCCGACTCTCCTGCAGGGTGAGATATCCCATTTAGTATGTATGTCATTCTCTCCCTGAGTCAAATTCAGTGAGAATATGGTTTTGTCTTTTTGCCTTCCTGTTCTACCCCTCCCCTGCAGCCACTTCCCCTTGCTTCTTCTACATGAGATAGTTTACCCTACGCTGTCTCTCCCCATCTCCTCTTGCCACTTTCCTCTCTCACCTCATAATTTCACCCCTTAAGTATCATCTCTTCCCAACAAATTCAACCTATGCCCTCTATCCATATATAACTGTAAACATATATCCACACATTCACATATGTATTCATATGCCCATATACCCTTCTTCCATTATTTTCATACTGAGAAAGGTTTCATTTGTCACAGTTACTGTTTTTCCATGTAGGAATGTAAATAGGTCAACTTCAATAAGTTCCTTTTGGTTTCTTTTCCTTGATTACCTTCTCAGGCATCTCTTACTTCTTGTGTCTGAATGTCAAATTTTCTATTCAACTCTGGTTTTTTCCTCAAGAATGCTTGAAAGTCCTCTATTCCACTGAATGACCATATTTTCCCCTGAAACAAAATACTCAGTTTTGCTGGGTAGGTGACCCTTGGGTTCATTCCCAGTTCTTTTGCCCTCTGGAATATCATATTCCATGCCCTTCGGTCCCTCAGTGTAGAAGCTGCCAGGTCCTGGGCTATTCTGATTGTGTTTCCACAATATTGAAATTGTTTCTTCCTGGCTGCTTGGAGTATTTTCTCCTTGATCTGGGGATTCTGGAACCTGGCTATAATATTCCTGGGAGTTTTCTTTTGGGATCTTTTTTCAGGAGGTGATCTGTGGATTCTTTCAACCTCTATTTTGCCCTCTGGATCTAAAACATCAGGGCAATTTTCCTTGAGAATTTCTTGAAGGGTGATTTCTAGGTTCTTTCTTTGATCATGGCTTTCAGGTAGTCCAATAATTTTTAAATTGTCTCTCCTGGATCTATTTTCCAGGTCAGTGGTTTTTCCCATGAGATATTTCACATTGCCTTCTATTCTTTCATTTGTTTGGATCTGCTTAACAGCATCTTAATTTCTCATAAAGTCACTAGCTTCCATTTGCTCCAGTCTAACTCTGAAGGAATGAATCTCCTCAGTGAACTTTTGAGATTCTTTTTCCATCTGGCAAATTCGACTTTTTAAGGCATTCTTCTCCTCATTGCCCTTTTGGGCCTCCTTTGCCATTTGAGTTAGTCTATTTTTTAAGGTGTTGTTTTCCTCAGTCAGGCTGTTGACCCTCATTTCATACTTTTCCTGCATCCTTCTCATTTCCCTTTCCAATTTTTCCTCCACTTCTCTTATTTGATTTTTAAAGTCCTTCTTAAGGTCCTCTATGGCCTGTAACCCATTCATATTTTCCTTTGGGGCTTTTGGAGCTGGATTCCTTACCTCACAGTCCTCTTCCTGTTCCATGCTTCCATCCTCTTTGCCCCCCAAATAGTAGTCTAATGCTGCATTTTTCTGTTTATTTTGTTTCCTTTGCCTAGGCATGTTGCCACTTAATTACTTGACTTTTGGGCTTTTTGCCTCAGTAGGACTCTGCCACCAGACAGAGGAGCTTCCGTCCCGAATGTTGGGGTCTTCACAACTTCTAGTTCTGGCAAGTTGGATGCCCACCCCAGACCTCCCCACAGATAACAATCCAGATCCAAGCAGGTTAAAGCAAGAGCGATTAACCTCCAAGACTGATCGTTGGATCTCCCTACAGTTCGCAGGCCACGGGCTGGAGCTGCCACTGAAACTGCAAAATAGCATGTCTCCTGAGCGGCTTCTAGCCCCCAGGGGAGGAAGCCATGTTCCCCAAATACTGGTCCCAAAGTCAGTAGGGCACTAACCTCTCACTTTGTCCTAGGCATGTCTGTGTCGATAATTTGGAATTGCCACAGCTGCTGGTGTTCTGGGGTCCCTCCAGCTGGCTGCTGGCCCTGCCGCCCTGGGGCTAAAACCACAGCTCATGCAGGCCTAGGCTCCTGCTGTGGTATGCTGGCCACTCCCTGCAGATCTGCTGGGCTGTCCTCAGTGGGAGGTTAGTTTCTCTGTGTTGTTCTGTGGGTGCTGGAGGTCCAGAAGTTGTTCAGAGTCCACCTCTTACATTGTTTGGAGGTGATCTGGGGGGAGAGCACCTTGGACGTGCTGTTTCTACTCTGCCATCTTGGTTCCACCCCCTCTATACATACCTATCAAAATAATTTTTAAAGAAGCAGCCCCAGAAAGCAAAGGCATAGCTTTAGATTAAAGACGGCCAAAGAGACCTGCTTTCCAGTGTCTGATCTTCATGAGACTGATGTGAGGACTTTGAGATAAATAGCTAGGAAATGCTAATGCCTAAAAACATTTCATGACCATGGGACAATTGTATATTGTCTAGCTGTGCACTGTTGGCAGAAAATGTGGATTTCAAAATTTCTAATCATAGTATGTAGACTAGTCATTTCATATGACACCCTACTTTGGAACAGTATGTTTGATTAAGATTACAACTCCAGGTCTGTCTATGAAGGGTCCTAAGGTCATCAGGAGTGGGGAACCTGTGGACTCAAGACCAAATGTGATCCTCTAGGTCCTCAAGTGTGACCCTTTGACTAAATACAAACTTCACAGAACACATCCCCTTAATGAAAGGATTTGTTTTGTAAAACTTGGACTCAGTCAAAAGGATGTGCCCGAGGGCCTAGAAGGTCACATGTTCCCATCCCTGCTAGGGTTTAGATATAGTAAAACCTGAGAGGCTGTAACAACCATCTGCTGTTAGGAAGAATTAATTGGATGAAAAACTTGTATTGCAAAGAGATGATTGGAGGAAAAACCTTGCTGCTGAGGAAGCAGACTAGAAGAGAAAGACACAACTGTGCATTGCCATCTACTGCCTGAAAGATGGAACCCCATAATTCCAGCCAAAAGAGCTGACCTGGAAACGCTACGCAGATCCCAGTCTTTCGGGAACTTTTTTTGCTGAAGAGAACATAATGCTGCCTCAGAGCCCAGCCAAGGAAACAGATGAGGGAAAAGCTCTGCAATTACCAAGGCTTATGGTTGCTGTTTGGCTAATAGAGCTTAATACTGCCTTGGTAGCCCAGAAGAGGAGTAGCAGCTACTAGAAAATCTGGGAAGCTAAGAAGACACTTGGTCCTACTCAGCAAGAGAGGCTCCATTTATCAGTAAATTGTGGATTCATATTGTCTCTGAGGAAGAAGGACTGATCAAAACTCATGGTCCAGAATTGTGAATTGACCTATATACCTGTGTCCTCTACTCCAGAGATATCAAGCATGCAGCCCATGGGCATGTATGGCAAACAGCACTCTTGAGTATGCCCAAACCAGATTAAAATATGATTGGGAAATATTTAACAAAATAAACATAGATAACATATTTTTATGTGAAATCAGCAGGAGGCCTGCAAAGATCATTACAGAAACACACTAGAGGAGGATGAAGGAGGATGATACCATGGTTATCTCTAAGACTCTGAGAGGGAATTGTAGCAATGTGACTGTCCCTGTGGGGATCGCTCCCATTTCCCTGACCTGGTGGTGTTAAGTTCAGGTTGTGTGAGCAAGCCAACCTCAACCCAGAGAGAGAAGAGGAATCCTTGAGAACTGGGTGCCATTCACTGACCTTGTGTTTGTATGTCAAGTGCCTCATACAATGACTTCTGTACAGTAGGTACTTAAATGTTTGTTGATTTAGATTAAATGAGTTATATGATATCTGTGTTAGAGAGTTGTAAAACAAAGAATGGGTACAAATCCAGCAGGTGAATTAGTGAGGTGGAGGGCATTCTAGGCATAAGGGACAGTGAGAAGAGGAACGGAGGAAGCACACGACCCTTGTCACTCCCTGTATACACTCTTCATTATAGTGAAGCTGGCCACCTTCCTGCTCCTCACCACCAGTGTTTCATCTTTTGTCTCCAAGACTTTACTCACTCTGTCTCCCATGCCTGTCATTCATGACCTGTTTCGCATCTTTTCTTGCCTTTGTTACTTAGAATCCTGTTTCCCTTAAAGCTCTGCCCAAACACCACCTCATTAGTGCATCCTCCAGTTCTTAGTCCCTCCACCCTGGTTACTTTGTATATCTTTTGTATCCTGTACACTTGTTAGTATACAGGTTGTCTTTCCCATAGAAGTAAACTTCTGGAGGGTAAGCACTGTTTCATCTTTGTATTTCCAGTAACTGATACAATGACTAACACACAGTAAAGTTCCTAATAAAAGCCTTTTACCTGATTGACCTATTTGGCATATGAAAGTAGTTCATATTAACTAGGAAGAACATGGATTTGATGGGTGGTAGTAATATGATAGGAGGTTGGAAAAGGCAAAATGGATCATACATTTTTTCTCAAGTTGCTCTGAGAGTATCCTGTCATGACAGAGAAGTGATGGATTAGAATATGCAGAATGAGATCTGTATTTTTGGATGTGGACAGTATGAGAATGTGTCTTTCTTGGTCATTCATATTTGTTATAAGTGTTTTCTCTTTCTTTTTTTCCCCAGTGGGAAGGAGGGAGAGAAAATGAATAATTTTTAATTGAAAAAAAAGTTAAGAAGAAAAGGTCATGTCACATTGGAGGGCAGTGCCAGAGATTTTCAGTGTTATCTTGTAGACTTGAATTTTCTTAATACAGTATAAATGACTTAGATGCTTTTATCGGAGCATTTCAACACCAATTATAATTCATGAGTTTTATGTTTTATGTACCTTTTTCTCTCCTGTGACTTGATTTACTGAGAGGCTATCAATTATGAGTTTTCTCATATCTCTTCTCCACACTTCAAATCCTTTTCTTTCTATTTGATTGTCTTCTTTTTTCCTCTTGTCTCAGCAGATTAGGTGATATTTTTTTCCAAGACTGTTTTTTCCCAATTTATACTCTGAATTCTGCCCCACTTTGTGTTTCCTTCAAGAGCTTGATTTACCTCTTATTTCCATTCTCTTTTATATTCCAGATCCTTCCTACTGTCTACAAATAAGATCAGTTCTCATCTGTCCTTAAAATACTTTGTCTTTACCTTTTTATTCTTTCAAGAAATTTTAAAAACAATCTCTCCCTACCTTTCACTACTCACCTTCAAGAAGTAATTTATACTCATAGCCTCTAGCTTTCCAACATCTCACTCACACCTTCAAATCCTTGAAACCTATTTACCCTAACCTCTAACACCTATATACATTTTACTCAAATTGGTCCTTCAGTGGTTGTTAAATAATCCCTTAATGTCTACATATCAGTCATTTCCTCTGGTTGGTCATTCTTAATCTCTTGGCAGCTTTCAACACCACTGACTATTCACTTCTCCTGAATTCTTTTTTAACTTGGCTTTTATGCTTCTCTCTCCTAGTTCTCTTTCTGTTTGACTATTCCTTCTCTACCTCCTTGACTGGTTCATCATCCTCTACTCACTAAAGCAAAACCTCTTAACCAGGGATCCATGGGTAAATTTCAGGGGAGTCTTATGAATTTGTTCTTTAAATTTTTTGAGAACTATATTTCTATGTCATTGGTCTTCTTCATAATATTATGTATTTTATTTTATATGTCTAAAAATATTATTCTGGAAAAGAATTGATAGACTTTACCAGGCTTCAAGGATGTCCTTGACAAAAAAGGTTAGGAGCTCTTCCCCTGAGGCATCTTCAGAGTACCTATCCTAGCTCTTCTTTCTCCCCCTCCCTATACTCTCTTAGTTATCTTGTCCTGTCCTGTGGATCCAGTTATCTCTATGTAAATGATTCCAAATCTGTGTATCTAGCTTGAACTAATTTCCTCATCTCTACCCAGCATCTCCATCTTTAAGCTAGATATTTCAACTTGTAGATCATATCAGGAATTCAAATTCTTATTAGCCAGAATATTTAAATACCCAGGATATTTGATTTGAATAACCTTTTCTAGAGCTTGTAGGATAAGAGTTTGACATAATTCTTCTTGTAAGGTAGCTGAAGTATGTGTCCAAACATCTATCACAAGTTCCAGAAATTACTAAGTTGAGGTAAAAATACTTTTAAATTGCACGCACAGCATAGAAGAAAAACCCATCTGAAGTTTCCTAACAAGATTGACAATAAAACAAAAACTCTTCTTGAAGCTTTCTTAGTGCTTCTGAAACCTTCGGTGTAAATGAGCTCCTTGAGTGCTGTTGCCATTTAATCAGGAAAGCTTAATAAGAAATATATCTTTCATCTGGGTAGCACTTTAAGAATATCAAATGATCAAATGCCAAATTCTCGGGAGTCCCATAGCAGCTCTGAAACATTGCATTCCAAATTACAAAAAAAAAAATCTAAAGTACTTGGACATCACAGGTTTCAATCATTTTCCTTCTTGAAGAAGATATTTTTAAAATGCTATTTAAAAGAGATTATGAGCAAAATCTTCACTTCACAGAGGTAACTCTGAAACATTAATTTTTACATAAAAGCATGTGATGCATATAGAATCCTTTTAAAAAGATAAGTGCTACATTAGAACCACAGAATAGTAGACTTTCTTCCTCCAAATATATTTCTCTTTAAATTAGCAAATACCCTAAGCTAATCACACATTCCTTAAGGTTTCTTCATCTGAATAATTGATGTAAAATATGTCCCAAGCACTTTTATAATGCCAAAAATAATTTATCTTTCTTTTCAAATAAGGCTATATTATGCTTTCTTTGCTGTTTTCTTCCTGAGTTGCCCATCACAATGAGTAATTGTATACTGTCCTGAAGTCTCATATGGACAAACATATGTGGTTTTGGTTTGGCTGCCTACCTCTATAAGGCTTATATATAGGTGAACTATTTTAAACTCAAATTTTCTATAAATGTAAGTTTTTTGTAAACTGGTAAATATAGCATAGTTAAACCTTACGTTCACATTTGTCCCACATTTATGTAGATATGCAGGAGTATGGCACAAAATGATCATGGTCTTCTAATGCTGGTGTTACATAATCATTTTAGTTGTTGGCTAAGAGAAGAATTTCAAATATTCTCTTACAATGCCTGTCAGTGACAATTTAGTGCATGTTGCATAGAGCACTCTTCTAGGCAGCTAGTGGAAAGGAAAAAAGGCTTAGAAGTTTGTGATGATGCTTACTCTGGAAGAATTTACAGTATAGTGGTAGAGATAGAACACGTATGCACATCCATACATAAGATGACTCACGATAGTATCAGATAGTAGATTAGAAGTGTCATTAGTCACATTGGCAGGTCATTTACGTAGTGCTTTATGGTTACAGAGTAGTTTTTATACCTTATCTCATCCTATTCTCACATCAGTTTTCTAAGGCAAGTTATATGGATGTTATTATTCCCATTTTTCAGTTGAGGAAACTGAGACTCTCAGAGAGATGAAGTGACTTACCCCAGGTCATACAGCTTATGGGAGACCTGAGATTTGCACCTGTTTCTTGATTCTGAATTCAATTCTTTTTCTATTAAATAAACCATGCTTATTTTTCTTAAAAGCAAAGAGAAAGATATTATGTTTGTTAACTGGTGTTCTATTAGTGCCCAGAAGACAAATCAGTTGATCTTGTTTGGAAGCTTAGGTTAAAGTTCAGTTCTTTGATAAGTCTATTGACTCTTCTCTGCCTTTGTTTTCCCACTTAAGTATTTCGTCCTTGGGAATCTTGGACCATCCAGTATCTTTTGCTTCTACTCCATTTCTGTTCAGTTTTTGATGGAGAAAATCATGAAATTGATCTGACTTAACCCATGGTAAACATTTTATTACAAATGCAACACTAAAAATACCAGGCTCTTGTTGCTCCTTGCCAATCTTACTCTATTCTTATCAACTATGAATCTCATTGCCCAAAGTGTTCCAAACCTCTTCTATCCCTCCTAAAATCACACCTTTTAATAGAACCCTTTGGTTCTCATACTTAAAGCAGATGATCTAGCCTCCTACTTGACTGAGACAATGAAAGCCATCTGAGCTGAGCTCCATCAGCCCACTTATTCTATTCTTCAGAATTTCTCAACATCACCACCCACTCTATCTTTCTCTCCTCTGATCACAGAAGAAGAGGTGTTCCTACTCCTCCCTAAGTTTTATCCTTGTCCTTATACCCTTAATCCCAATTTCCTAGTCCCTTCTCCAGAATTTTGCTACAGCAATAATTTTCTCTCATATAACTTTTCCTTCCTGCTCCCTACCCTATCTTCTTCCTCAGTGCTTAAAACAAAACAAAACAAAACAAAACAAAGCAAAGCAAAGCAAAACAAAACCCAAAACCTAATCTGGGCATGATAGTACCTATTTGTAGTCTCTGCTACCAGGGACACTGAAGTTGATGGATTATTTGGTTTTGGGTTTTATTGTGCTAAACTGATTGGGTGTCTTTACTATTTCTGGCACCGATATGTTGAGCCCTTGATAGCAAGGAGCCGACACACTGCCTGAGGAGGGGCAAAATGGCCCAGATCAGAGTCAGAGAAGGTCAAAGCTTCTGTACTCATTAGATGTGGTATTGGCCCCGTGAGTGGCTGCTACCCTTCAATCTAGCCAAAATAGGGAGATGGAGTCTCAAAAAACCAAATGCTTAGATCTTTCCAACTCTAAAAAAAAAGTATTTTCTTAACCCTACTAGCCTACCTGACTTCCATCACATTTCCTATCCCTTGTGTTGAAACTGCTTGAAAAAATGATCTATTTCTTCTTTCCTTAATCTTTTACAATTTGACTCCACCGCTGCCAGTCTATTAATCTTCCCTTACAATTGTTGCCAATGACTTCTTCTTTTTTTTTTTTTTTTTAAAGCAATTGGGGTTAAGTAACTTGCTCAAGGTTACATGGCTAGTCGTTTGATTTATGCATGGGGGCTCATTTTCAGAGGCCGGATCTGATCTCGGGTCATCCAAACTCCGAGGCCGTCGCTCTTACTCACTGCGCCACCTAGCCGCCCCTTTAGGGCAATTGGGGTTAAGTAACTTGCCCAAGGTTACAAGGCTAGGTTTTTGTTTGTGCGGATTAAGTGTCGGAGGCCGGCTCCGAACTCAGGTCCTTCTGATTCCAGGGCCGGCGCTCTATTCACTGCGCCACCTAGCCGCCCCTTGCCAATGACTTCTTAATCTCCATATATAACTGCTTCTTCAATTCTTATCTTCTGCCACTCCTCTGCAGCTTTTGACACAATTGACCATTAACTTGTATTAGATATTCTTTCTTCTCTTGGCTTGTGAAATATAACATTCTTTTGTATTCTTCTCAACCTCTCTGACTTCTTTTCTGTCTTTACCTTTTGTGGTATAATGAAAAAAATCATTGGATTTGGCTCTGATTCCCAGCTCTGCTAGGGATCAGTTGGGTAACCTTACGCACTTAAACAAGCAAACCAAACTTCTCTGGCTATCAGTTTCCTAATACATACAATGAAGAGGGTGGACTAGGGGAACTCTAAGATCCTTCCGGTTCTGAATGCAAGAGCCCATGCTCTTCTCCTTAACTGTGGATGGTGTTATGGAGCTGTCCAGGGTCTCTTGTTCACTTTATACTGTCCTTTGGCAATTTCATTTGCCCCCATGGCTTCAGTGACCCCTTCTGTACAGATAATGCCCAGGTATGTATTTCTAGTCATGACTTGTCTTTTTTTTATAGATTTTCACCCTCCAGCTTATTTCAGGACTTTTCAAATTGCATGTCTAATTGGTATCTTAAATTCAAAATGTCTAAAACAAAATTTATTGTCTTTCTTCCTATGCTAGCTTCTGATTTCTTGCATTTTACTTGACACTACCATTTCCTCATATGTTTGTAACTTTGGAGATCATGTATTGTTTTTCCCTTTCAAACATCATTCAGTCTCTTCTTCCTCTTCCAGATTTCAAATCTATTCCATCGTCTCTGTTTTCACTGCCATTCTTTTTTTTCCACTTATACCTTGTATGCACCCATACTGGCCAAATAACATTTTTACATATAGATCCACGTGTTACTGATTTCATAGCACCTATTAAATATAGTTCAAATGCCTTAGGTTCGCATTAAAAGCCTGCCATGATCTTCTGCCCATATCTGTCTAGTCTGTGTATTCCTGTTATGTACTCAAAGTTCCAGCCAAATTGAATTCCTCTTTGTCCTCAGAACATGTATTCTCCCTTATTTGTGCCTTTGTTCTTGCTTTTGCTCATGCTTGCAATGTTCTCTGTCATTCTTTACTTCTTGCATTTCTGTTTAACATTTAAAGTACATTTCAGATAACATACTCTCCATGAATCCTCCCCTGATCTCCTATGTTAATAATGTCCTTCTTAATTAAATCCTTGTTTTTCAACTCTATTATAGTTATGTCATGTTGTATATATAGTTATATGTATATTTGTCTCATTCCTCTGTTAGATCCTAAACTCCATGTGGTTAATGATTGTGTCTAATCTTTGTATCTCCCCTGGTACTTACTGTAGTGTTCTCAGCACACAGGGATTTGTTTGTTGAATGGATGCATGAATTTGTGAAGATATTTATATTGCTACCTGCCTTCTCTCTCATTCACAGAGATACTATGAAAAAAAACTAAACAATATAAATGAGAACAGCAAATTTGTTAGAATCAGGATACTAATTTAAGGTGGTTTCACTTATCCAAGATGACTTAAATGTCCTGTTTGAATTGGGGGGTGGGGAAACACAAGATAACTATTTTTAGGACTCATTTGATTTCAGAGTTAAATAATTTTGAAATAACCCAGTTTACCCCAACCCTCTGTATTTTGCAGAAACTGATATCCATTCAAGTTAAATGACTTTTTCAGAATCATAGAATTAGTGAGGAATCCAAATCTGAAATCCTAAGAAATCTAACATTTTCTAAATTCAACTCAGTGGCATAGCCCAGTGTGAAAGCAACTTCCATTTTGTGCTAGATGGCTGCTTCATGTTTTTTTTCCTAATGGTGTTCAGTTACTTAATCTACTCCTACTGATTTTCTGTAATCTAATAAATAGATGTTACCAACACTGTATTTAGTGTATGTGTCTGTGACTTGCCCGCATGAGTGCTTAAAAGCTGCCTATAGGTTTCAAAGCATGTGGTGTCTTAATATCTGTATCACTTTTCTCTGAGGCCAGTGATTCAAGTGATTGATTATATTAGATCAAATACACTTTTGAAAAGTGTTATCTTGATTCAGTGGACTAACTCAATGGTTTAGATTTCAAGTCCTATGATTATATGAAATTTTGTCTATCCGGTGGGTAAATGTCTTAGACCTTGCTTCTCTGTGTTTGTCAGGAGCAGGAGAGACTAGAAGTTTTCAACATTCAGAAGCAAACAAGCACAACCCAAGGGTTCTCATATCCATTCTTTGGTCTCCAACGATAACAGCAACAATAATTTTCTTTATGTGGGTGTTTGCAATCCTGGATTCCAGTGGTCTCTTTTTCAGTGGCTTCTGAATATTAGAAATGTTAGCCCTGGTGTGTGATATGATTAGGAAGTTGCTGATCAGCAGCCCAAGAGAGGAATTCCATACCCAAATTCTGATTAGGTAGGGAAAGCCTCATGTTCCTTTTTTTGTTTGTTTTTATTTATTATTCAGGACCATTAAAGAGATATACCTGGTAAGAAGGTGGTCCAGAATGCCTCTCAAATCCCTTTCAAGTCTAAGTTTCAGTGATTATAGATGTGTGGAATGAATGAAAATGTAGTAGAAACTTCTTTTGACTTGATTGCTACCTCTTCTGATGCATCCTCCTTTGCAGTATAAAGCTTTTATTTAAAACAAGCATGTCACCAACAATAAACCCTGAAGAAATACCCTCTTCAGCTATTTCACCATTTCACTATTTCTAAGAAACTATAGTTTGCTCCCTGGCCATACCCCAGAAAATCCTCTCTGCAGATGGACTAATCTAGGTTGAGGGTAAACTGATGGGCTCATGGATGAATTAGGGGGATTTCTACCCCAAGCATGTGAAGGCTTCCTCTGGTGGAATGGGCAGATGAGAACAATCTATTCCAAAGGCCACGAAGGTGGCTGAAGCAGAGGCTCATGGAGCGCTTAGAGCTTGGTCAGACATTGAAGATGCCAAGGCCATCCTCTGCATCCTGGCCATCACCAGTCATCTTGATTTGAGTCTTGCCACTGGCCTGCAATGACTCTGGGATAGTGAGGCTGATAACTCTGTGCAGTTCTGCTTTGTTTAAATCTAGTTCACCTGCAAGTCAAGACATCACCTGTGATGTCACCGGTCCTCCTCAGAACAAAGGATGAACAACATTTCATTACTCCCCCTGTTCTTGCCAGGTTGGTGCCTACCTACAGCAGCAGTGTCAAACTCAAATAGAAATGGATCCTTAAGGGCTTCATATTGTCTCTGAAAACTACAAATTAACATTTTCTGTCTTGTATTGTATTTTCGTTTATTTTGTTAAACATTTCCCAATTATATTTTAATCTGGTTCACAGGGAGTTTTGCAGCCACCTGATGGCCAAGTTTGACACCTCTGTTCTCTGACATTCCCTGAATGATAGACTCACTTTTCTGGCTTAGCCTTTAGCTTTGTTGTACTTGCTACATAGAGTGCCCTTTTCCTTTCCCTTTTCTGCTTTTCTAAAACCTACAAATTCTCCAGACCCTGCCCACATGTAAACTACTCCTATGAAGCTTTTTTGACATTCCAGCCCACATCAGTCATGTACTTTTTGGAGTTCCCCATACAATCCTCAAGCAATCTTTTACTGTCTGTACCACTTTGTCACCGTTTCACATGAGT
Organism: Gymnobelideus leadbeateri; assembly: GCA_011680675.1. Lineage (NCBI taxonomy): Eukaryota > Metazoa > Chordata > Mammalia > Diprotodontia > Petauridae > Gymnobelideus > Gymnobelideus leadbeateri. Next base: position 211,362 of record WOXC01004673.1, on the reverse strand, counting down.
ATTTTTAATCTCTCTGAATGAGACTCCCCTGTTTGAAGGGAATATATCTTATTCTTCTTTTGTCTCTCCCCTAGCATTAGCTCAAAGTTGAGCACATATTTTTTAGGTCAGATTTGAAAAAAAACAACACAACTACACTCTGAAAGTACACAGAGATAACAGTGTACTTATTTGTCTTAGGATGATCACCATTTCTGTTTGCATTTGCTGTCAAATATAAGTAGCTATCATACCTCTGCTGCCCTTGAGTTTTTTGATGTCTCTGTTTTAAACATTATTTATGGTTGTGATAGGAAATTACCCATCAGTCACAGAAAGTTAAGTTGTACTGTCAATGGTGGTTGTCAACTGAGCTAGAATATATTTGGAAAGAACACTATTATGGAAAATCAAGGTTTGACTATGGAAGGATGGTCTCCTTCAAGGTTAATTAGGGCACACCTGAGAGGGAACAAGCTGTGAACCAGAAATGGTTGAAGGGCTAGAACTACTTAATGAATCTTAGTCTAAATGTTTGCTATAGAGACTTTCTTAATTATTTAATCAAGCAGGTGATATGTTTTTTTTTAAGTACTTACTGTATGCCACACTTTGTGTTAGGCATTTGGGATACAAAAGCAAAAGCGAAGTGGTTCTTGTCTTAAAGGAGATTAAATTCCAGAGGGGACACCACATGCACAAAGAGAACTATATATGAAATACATACAAAATCAATAACAGGTCATTTTTTGGGGGGAGGCCCTAGTACTTGGGTGGGTGGGAGTATGGAAAAGGTTTGTATAAAAGGGGGTGGCATCTGTGTTGAGTTGGAAGAACACAAAGGATTCTAAGAAATAGGGATATGGAAAGAGTGGATTTCAGGTGGAGAGCAGTATATTTAAAACCATAGAGTTTGAAGATGGAAGGTCTTGTGTCAGAAACAGCTACACTTTGGCTACACTAGAGAGTATATGGAGGAGAGTAATGTATACTGGAAAGATAGGTTGGAATCAACTTCTAAAGACTTTTAACTGATAAACAGAAGAGTTTATATTTGATTCTATAGATAATAGGGAACCTCTTTTCCTCTTCCAGTTGTGTGTGAATTAGGGCAATGCTGAGCTACAGTATTGAATAATTGCAGAAAGCAACTGTGACTCTTCCAAGTGGTCCCTAGGATAATCACTGCCTTTTTTTTTTTTTAGTAGGGGAAAAAAAAGAATGTGAAGGCTGTGGCCTTTGGAAGAAGAAATTATGCCTAGTAGCCTTGTATCATAGATAGTTTTCTGGTTTGCTCTGTGATGAACTCAACCACTTTAGGTCCCTGAGAAATAAAATTACACTTACTGTTATTTTTTCTTTTAGAAAACTTCTTCAATATGTCAGCAACCTCTGATACATTCTTGTGGGTAATCCTTTCACTAAAACATATCACAAACCATCTATAGATTTACAGGCAGTTTGAGGAATTGTTATGACTGAAAAAAAATCATCATCATCTGTTGGCCGTCTTTCTAGCAATGAGCCTTTCCAGACTTGGCTAGGCTGGTTTTGGGAATGCCAAATGAAAAGATCATTATTGACTTATGCTCAATAGAGTTCTGCTTGGAAGGAAAGCTGTCTTACTTTGTCATTACCTTCGGGAATTCAGGGTGATTTCCATACTGATCAGAATTGGGGTCCTTATGTATTAATGAGTAAGCATCCATCAAATGCTTACCATGTGACATGCGCCGTGCCAACTGCTGAGAATAAAAATACCAGCAGGTAAGGTAGTTTCCATGAGGAAGCTTACATTATAGGGAAGGCAAGATGTGGAATGATGTTTTAGTAGGGAAGTCAGAGGAAATGGCCACTAGAAGGAAAGGGTAATTGACTGGTGTGTCCTAAAGACGTAATTGTTGATTTAATTACTGTTCTCAGAGCTGGAGCTGGAAGGTGAAAGTGAAGCTGGGGAAGAAGAGAGGCTTTGTGCACAGTGAACAGGGCATGGGAATGTCTGGGAAGTGGTGTGATGGTTCTGGGGCAGAAAGATAAGGTGAATGCTCACTAATCAGAAACCTCAAACCTTAGGAGAGAGAACTTGAAGCTCAGGTTGGAAGATAGAAAGAAGCTTGAGGCAAAGAAGGTGGCATGATGTGAAGGTGACTAGAAAATCAAAAATATTTCGAATATCAGCCAAGTCATTGTCTCAATATCTGAATTAGATCACGTAGGGAGAGGAAGAGAAATATTCTTCTCGGTTTATAAGTACATAAATAGAAACAGAAAAGCAAAGTGACTCCCAATGGTTCAACATCTTTCATCAACTAGGGAATATTCCTTGGATATCTCCAGAGATTTTGATTCTCTCAGTTTAAGAAAAAATTTATCAAGTGCTTACCACATGCCATATGTAACTGTTATTGGAAATACAAAGACAAAAAATGAAAACAGTCCATTTTCATACCCTCAAGGTGCTTACATTCTGTTGAGGGTAAATAGCATAGTTGCATGGATGGGACCTCAGGAGTCATCTGTACACATAGAAGTAAATACAAAATAATTTCAGAATGAGGATGGATTGATATCTGGGGAGTTCTGGATAGTGAAGCAATAATGATAATAATGGCACACATTTACATAGTGTTTAGGTTTGCAAAGCTTTTTGCTTACCTTATTGAATCCACACAGCGACACTGGGACATAGGTTCTGTTATTAGGCTTTCCGTTTTGTAGATTAGGACAGAGAGGCTCTAAGGACTTAAGTGAGCCGTATAGGGTGTGACATATGATTCAGATGCAGAGCTTTCTGACTTCAAAGTCCACCTCTGCCCACTACACCATCTAAAGCTAGGGCTTCGTTTTGATTAAGGCTAAAGATTCTAAGAGTTGGAGGTCAGGAGGGGGCACATTCCAGGCACAAGAATGAGGATGTGTGAAACTACTGAGGTGGGAGGTGGAGTGTTGTGTTTGGGAAATAAACAATAAGTAGGTCAGTTTGCCTGGACCAAAGATAGTGTGAATGAGGAGACATGATGTGAAATCATGCTGAAAATATAATGTGGAACCTTCTTGTGAAAGTTTTTAATGTCAAACAGAGAAGTTTTTCTTTTATCCTAGCGGCAATAACGACTACCTAAAGCTTCTTGAGCAGAGCAGTGCCCTGGTCAGACATGTACTTTAGGAATATCCATTTGGCAGCTGGGTTGGAGGTTGGTTTGAAGACAGGAAAAGTGGAATTGAAAAAGGAAGGGGCAGGGAGACCAATTAAGAGACTATTACAGTAGGATAGGTGAGGAGTGAGGAGGGCCACAGGGCCAGAGCCGGGTGGTGGCCATGTGATTCTGTGCAGCTGATTATTATTTGGTTATTGTTGAGAATAAATTATTTCAATCATGTTCTTTCTTACCAAAACAAAAGTCTGTGTTTGGCCAACAAAGGTAGCTTTTGTTCAGTGGGTTAGCAATGTGTTTTAAATGCCCATTGCATAAAGACCCTTGGCTCTCATGCTCTGGGGAGAAATTCTGCTGAAGTGGATCACAGTCTTTTCTCTCAAAAGCTAAAAAAGGGAATATACCCATGAAAAATCCAAAAGAAGTGAAATTATATACACAGTGAAATTATATAGACAAGTACAAATTAATATAGCTGTAAGACTCTACACTATTTACAAAGGTCTTTGAATACTGTAGAGAGAGAGAGAGAATGAGAGCCATTTGTGACTGGAGAAATTTCATCAGCTTTACCAGTTTATAAGAATTACTATAGTTCATTTTTTAGTATAAAAAATTTCCTTTCCTGATAAACATTGGCAACATACTGGGGGAAGACCCAAACACAGATAATAACAGTATTGCATAGTAAATGCATTAAAGATTTGTAAAACAAAATGGTATTTGAGAGCTGTGGAAAGAAGACCATTACCAACCAGGGGAACAGGGGGTTTTCACTCTTGATTGTGAATCTCTCAGAAGCTTGAAATAATATTTGCATCCCATATTTTTGTCAGTCATAAGATAATGTTTATATTTATATCTTTATTGAAGTGTTAGATTGAGATTGTTGCCTGCCAGCTACTTCTCCTTATCCTGTCTTGGAGGCTAATGTAAATTTTTTTTCTCCACACCAGTCATTTACTGCTCACCTGCTTTTATGATAGAATCATTTATGCTAGGAGACAGCTAGCCCAGATTGCCTTGAAGGTGCTGCAGTCACCGGCTTAGACATATGCACAGAGCAGAATGAATAGATGAGGAAATTATGTTAACACCATCAATTTTAACAAGTATTTGTAGAACAAAGGCACTGTGCTAGATGCTAAGTAAACAAAAGATGTAACCAGCATAGTCATTGTCCTCTATGAGGTATTAAGAGTATACTGGGATTGGGAAATACTCTAAGTATACAAATGAATATAATATCAAGTCGAATGTGATGGGGATAAAAGAGATCCAGACAAATTGTAATAGGCAAACTTGGTGAGGAAGGTAGTACTTTTAGCTAAGAAAATGAGGGAAAACTTCCTAGGAAAAGGGGGCACTTGACCCTGACCATGGGGAAAAAAGAATTTTACCAGATAAAGATTAGAAAGGGGTGCATTCCTGGCCTAAGAGAAGACATTCACTAAAGCTCTGAGGAGATGATAGGATGAGAGAAGAGGATGTATAGCAGCCAAGTCTGGCTATTTAGAGTGTGTAAAGGCAAGTAATCTATGGAAATGTACATTAGAACTGGGAGTGGGGAGTTTCTTTTGATCCTTGAGGCAAATGGGAATCACTGAAGATTTTTGAGTGAAGGAATGATGTGGTCAGACTTGTAGATTAGGAAAATTAGCTTGGTAGCTGTGTGAATGAATATTGGACTTGAATAGGGAAAGACTAGCAGCAGAAACTATCATCAGCAACAAAACCAAACATTTATCCAGTATTATTACGTGCTAGTTGCTATGGAGTTGCAGAGTTTGGATAAGGGGTACTCTCTACCTTTATAATTCCAATAGGAGATTAGAATAGTTACTACTACATAAGTGCATGAAAGTGTTTTGATAGTATGATGTTTTTGTAAGTATGATGTAAGGTTTTGAAGATGACAAAGGAAAGCTTCAGTCTTAGGGAAAATATTTTTGAAGGGCTTTGAAAATAACAAGAGAAATTCGATTGAGGTTCTTTCCTACCAACTCCCTTAAATAATTCAGTATTTTACAAGTATTTGTGCTCATGGTTTATTGTTCAGTCCTTTTTCAGCTGTGTCTGACTCTCTGTGACGCATTTGGGGTTTTCTTGGCAAAGATACCAGCGTGGTTTGCCATTTCCTTTTCTATCTCATTTTACATTTGAGGAACTGAGGCAAACAGGGTTAAGTGACTTGCCCAGGGTCACCAGCTAGTTAAGTGTCTGAGGCCAGATTTGAACTCAGGAAGATGAGTTTTCCTGACTTCTGTCTACCACACCACCTAACTACCCATGTGTTCAAGGTACTGAGTGTACCACTGAAGATACAGTGAAGTAGGAGAGATGGATTTCACCTTCTTAGGTACTTCTATCCTAATGGAAGAAAAATGTCCTAACTATCTGAAAAGTTATGCATCAATACACAGCATGGTGATGTAGATTCTTAGCTCCAGCCTGTTTTATGATTCTGGCCTTGTATCCCTTGGAAGTCTGAAGAAGTCAATTTCAATTTCAGTCCATAAGCAAGATGTTTGCCTTTTCTTTCAGTGGCTCTCAGCTTAGCCAGAGTGCTCTGTTTGAGTGAGGTATGGGATGGATGAAACTCCAGTCTTATTTATTTTTTTTATTTTTGGATGTTTATCTCTACTATATGTATAGATCTCTAATATCTCTACTACGTGTATAGATCTTGATACAGCTCTCAGAGAGTGTGGCCGGGCCACCCTTCCCAAATTAACTCAGCTTTTGCACATTAAAGGCCTTTCATTCCATTCAGGGGAACAGGGCCTCTGGAGTTTCTTTCCTCAGGAGCAGCTGGACAGGGCTGGTATTTAAAATCCTGAAACAATTGGCTGGACTAGAAATGGTACCCTTATTCCCCAAACAGGAAGAATAGCAGTCATAACTTTTTGTAGCCTGTGGTCCTGTATGTTCTGCATCTTTTTAGTAGAGGACTGAGCCTCTATGAGAGTTCTTCATGTAATGGGCAGATGCATTTTTATAAATCTTTGTCCCTGAGAAAGTATGACTTATCCCTTCTAAGAACTTTTTCTTTTTAAGTGTTAGTTGAGTCATTAGAACTCACAGAAACTTTGCACAGACGTGCTTTGTGGCCTGGACTGAGTAACTTTTAGCTGCTTTAACCCAATCTCAAATAACATCAGTATGAAGAGCAATCAGGTTGCAAATGGGGGAAAAAGCATCATGCTGAGGAAGATGTGATTATAAAGGGGATAGAAAATTGCAGAATGGTTTACATCTTTAATTAGCTGCTCTTCGTCATTTATCGCTTATTGACTAAAGACAGATTTAAAATTAGGGAGATTTATCTCTGGCAGGGACATTTGCGCTTCTGATTTTTGTTGGGGATGGTTTCAGTCTCTAATTGAAGGTTTTGGTGATTGGTTTCAGAAGTCATCAATCCCAAATAGAAGGCGCTGCTGAGCAGTGATGAAGTCATTGTTTAGTGGGTCACAGCAGGTTTGTGTCAGTGAAGTGTTTATTCCTTGTGTACTTTATCCAGAAGACTTTTGAAGACACCAAGGATCTTTCAGTGCTTTATGTCACAGAGCAAGTGGGCAGAGAGAAAGGTTTGTCATGTGACTCACGTCATGTTATTAGAGGAGTGAAGGGAGAAGTGGGCTCACCAGCATTATTTCCTCCTTGCCTCATTGTGTCCTTGGACAGTCTCCTAACCTTGCCTCCTTATTTATAGTATTGGAATTCAGAGACCAGTCTACTCCCTGACATAGCCAATTCATGATTCTAAAACCTGTTGCAAATGCAAAAGCAATGTTTAACTATAATGACAAAGGAGCTGAGCAGAAGAAAAAAAAAACTCCATAAATGCAGTGTTCCAGAAGAAAGAACAGAACAAATAAAAGAGCTCAGCTCCCAGATTTCAATTACTGATATATAGAAAGAGTCAGCCCCTAAATTCCCCATGTCATAAAATACATTGGAAGAGAAACTGGGTTATATCAGGATTTTTTTTTTCTTCTTCCTTACCAAACCTCTGAATGGAGCTCAAAAACACATAAGTTCAATAAGGGATGTTATCTTTTTCCATTATCCAATACACTTTTTCATTGTTGTATTACCACATTTGTGATTGTAGGTGAGGATTCATCAGAAGGCACCTGAGAGATTCAAAGGGACTTTGGTTTCTGAAAGGCAAAAAATGGCTTCTGGGAGAAGGCAGAGGTTGAGCTAAGGGGGAAACATAGAAGGAACATTTTGAAAATTTTTTAAGGAAATAAGGAAGAAGGAAAAAAAAAGAAAAAAATTTAGTTGACATCTCTCCTTGTATTCCTTATTATAGCTTTCTTTTTCCTTTTCTGTAAAACGGGGCTAAAAATAGTGGCCAATTTATTGAGTTATTGTGAGGATCATATGAGATAACAGGCATAAATATCTCTTTACATATTTACATATATGCCACATGTAAATATAGAAATGTTAGTTATTGTTATTATTATTAATTTCACAGAGGAATTTCAGAGGGAGCTGTAAGTTTGGAAAATGTATTAGGCAAAGTGAGAGGTATCACACCCTAACTTTAGAAATATACTGAATTATCTCATCACTTAGCCATGTGGTTTCAGAGAGGAAATCTGTACTACATTTGGTCCCTAGCAGTAACTATAAATGTGTTAACCCTAAGGGACCACCTTTCACACTGGTCTCTAATAACCAGGGCTACTAACTAAGGAGCTTAATTTAAAATGTACCCTCAGTACACATGAGGCAGGATCTAGGCTGCAGATATATTTTTTAAGTGGTAGAAATTAAATCCCCAGGAAAAATTCTGGGAGGAAAGATTCTGGAGTCATTTTGCTTTTATCTGCAAATTAACAGTGAACATTGAGCTTCATCAGCTGCAGATGTAATCATAGCACTTGTAATGTTAAAAATATAGTATGTACATGTAATTAGCAGTAAATGGCTCATACGCACATGCTCTGATTGCCTTATCGTAGTTTCTCATTAAAGCAAGCATTTTCACCCAGTTGCTAGCCTTTTCAGATTTCTCTATAAAACAGCCTGTAGGGGAAGCCAGCCACAAGGCTCAGAATTTTTTTTCCTTTAATATTTTCTCTTTGTCAGTATCTGGACATTTATTTCCATTCATTAGCTCTTTTTGAGACACTGATAGGGTCATTTAAGTGTGCTTGAAGACTTATTTTTCCATGGTGTTACTAATGTGGTATTTATTCTTTACACTAAAATTGTTCTTCACAGAGAGCCTGGAATGCTGGCATAGTATATATATTATTTTCAAGAAGGCAACATTTTATAGAATATCCATAGAGTTAACATTCTGCAATTTTTCAAAATGAATGCCTGTATTAGATCACCAGATTATAACAAGCTTTTATTTGCATTATTGATTTTCTACTGGCTAAGTATTTTTGTTGTATTTTAATGTTATTAAATGCTGAGTTTCAAGTGGCCATTTCAGTTATGAATTTAGAAAAAACTTAATGCCTTTTCATTCCTTTGTGGGAAGCACTAGGAAATTTGGTATCTAGTTCTAATATAACACTAATCATATCTTGTTACTAAGCCTGTCAAAAGACCTTCCTGAATTTGAGATTCATCTCTGCCACTAGATAGGTATTAGATATATTACGACTGTGCACAAGTTGTTTCAGCTTTCTTAAACTTGGTTTCCTAATATGTGAAATGAAGGGGTTAGTTGGTAAGGTCAAACATCTAGCATTTTACATATGAGTCTTTCTTAGAGTATCAAAATAAGTATTTATTTATTTATTTTGAATTGTAATAGCCCCCCCCCCCTTTTTTTAAGTTTTGATTTCCAAATTATCTCCTTACCTTCCTCCCCTTCCCACTCCTAAAGAAGGCAAACAGTTTGATAAAGGTTATACATGTGTAGACATATAAAGCTTATTTCCATTTTGGTGATATGAAAGAAAAAGAAAATGAAAGCAAAAAACCAAACAAACAACAGTATGCTTTCAATCTTCTTCAAGCCATCAGTGCTTTCTCTGGAAATAGATACATTTTTCATCATAGGTCCTTCAGAATTGTCTTGGATCTTTAAGTTGCTGGGAATAGCTAAGTTATTCATAGTTGATCATTGTACAATATTGCTGTTACTGTGTATAATCTCTTAATTCTGCTCATTTCACCTCACATTAGTTCATGTAAGTCTTCCAGGCTTTTCTGAAAGCATCCTGCTCATCATTTCTTTTAGCACAATATTATTCCAACAAAATTGTATACCTCTACTTGTTCAGCCAGTCCCCATCTGATGGACATCCCCTCAAATTCTAATTCTTTGCTACTACAAAAATAGCTGCTATACATATTTTGTATATGTATATGTATATATATATGTATATATATATATGTGTGTGTGTGTGTGTGTGTGTGTGTGTATATGTGTGTGCTTTACCTTTTTTTTTATCACTTTGGGATACAGCTCTAGTAATGGTATTTCTGGGACAAAGGGATTGCAGTTTAATAGCTTAAAGAGCTATAGTTACAAATTGTGCTCTAGAATGGTTGGATAGTTTACACTTCTATAAACAGTGCATTAGTGTCCCAATTTTCCTATATCCCCTCCAATATTTATAATTTTCTTTTTCTGTAACATTAATTAGCAGATCTGTTAGATGTTATGTGATACCTTAGAGTTGTCCTAATTTGCTTTTCTGTGATCAATAGTGATTTAGAACATTTTTTCACATGACTATAGATAGTTTTGAATTCTTCATCTGAAAACTACCCGTTTATATCCTTTGATCATTTATCAATTAGGGAATGACTCATTATTATAAATTTTGATTCAGTTTTCTGTATGTTTGAGAGATAATAACTCTGTAAGAGAAACTTGTTCTAAAATCCCCGCCCCAACCCCCAGTTTTCTACTGTCCTTCTTCTCTCTCTTGTTTGGTCTTAAATTCTTCTCTTATCCATACATCTGACAGGTAAACTATTTCACACTCCCCTAATTTGCTTATGATATCACCCTTTATGCCTAAATCATGTCTCATTTGGACTTTATCTTGAAATATGAGATACAGATCTATACCTACTGTCAAACCACTTTCCAGTTTTCCTAGCAGTTTTTGTCATATAGTGAATTCTTGTCCCCAAAGTCTGGATCTTTGCATTTATCAAACAGAAGATTACTTTGGTAGTTTGGTAGTATGTATTGTGTACCTAATCTATTCCACCTATCCACCACTCTATTTCTTAGCCAATACTAGATTGTTTTGATGATTATTGCTTTGTAATACAGTTTGAGATCTAGTATTGCTAAATCACCTTTCTTCACATCCCCCCCCCCCCATTAATTCCCTTGATATTCTTGACCTTTTGTTGTTCCAGGTGAATTTTGCTATTGCTTTTTCTATTGCATGAAATAATTTTGGTAGTTTGGTATGACATTGAATAAGTATATTAATTTAGGTAGAATTGTCATTATATTGGCTCGACCTACCCATGAACAATTGGTATCTTTCCAGTTGTTTAGATTTGATTTTGTGTGAAAAGTGTTTTGTAATTGTGTTCATATGGTTTCTGGGTTTGTCTTGGCAAGAATACTCCCAAGTACTTTATATTGCCTACAGTTATTTTAAATGGATTTTCTCTTTTTATCTCTTGCTGCTGAGCTTTGTTGGTAATATATAGAAATGCTGATGATTTATGTGGGTTTATTTGATATCCTGTGACTTTGCTAAAGTTGTTAATTATTTTACCTAGTTTTTTAGTTGTTTATTTGCAGATGAAAATTTTTAATTCATTGTATTGGAACTAAATATTTATTTTCTGAAGGTCAGTGGTAGACAAGGGGAGTGAAAAGGAAACATGTGAGAAGACTACCTTACATCAATAAAATATGTTTGGAAACAGTAGGACATTTCTAGTTTGCATTTATGTTGACTGCAAAGTTGAAATTTCTCATTAAAAATAAATGAGAAGTGCAGATGAATTGTTATTATCTAGTGTAGATGATAAGCATAAATAATAATAGTTCACACTTATATAGCGCTTTAAGGTTACAAAGTACTTCACATACATTAATAGTTATATTACATAATAATCATAAATAACCTTATGATATAGGTAGTGTAAGTATCATTATTCCCATTTTACAGATGGAGAAGCCAAGCCTCAGTATGATTTAATGACTTCCCCAGAGTCACACAGTTAGTAAGTTTTGGACTTGAGTCTTGATCCTAAATGTTTCGGATCTAAGACTACCATGCCTTCTAATATGTCACAGTGCTCTTTGACCTTTTTGATAACATTAGATGAGGCTAGTAAGTCCACTTGCTTGAATATTCTAAGCAACATTTACAGGATGTGCTAGAATATAAGGTATATTATACTTAATAGGAAACAATATAAAAAACACTCTTTTTAGTAATTTATCTTTTTCCCCATCTAAAAGGAAAATATATGGAATGCCTTAACCTCCACCTTCACCCAGAAACCATTTCTTTATAAGGAGGACTCGATTTCCATATTTACCAAATTAGGTTATCCTTCCTCAGAGCATGTTTCTAATGTTGAATGCTATATTCTCTAGGATTTAACTTGAAATTGGGAGCCTTGTCACCTCAGCTTTTATTTTTAAAATCCCATAGATCAAATGTCCCCTGATTTATTTTTTATAATAAAAAAATGAAAGAGGAAAATAGAGCAGGCATTGGGGCATTATGGCATTGGAAGGAAAAAGTGGCCTGGATGTTTTCATGATTATATAAATTAACAGACTTTGACCAGACTGTCCTCAGTTACATCAAAGCTTTGAAGGCAATGCCATTCCTAATTTTGTTTTTCACTTTAAAAACTAATTTAGAAATTTGGCATGTTAAAGTAACAGTAATTGTGTTTTTTTCTAATGGAAACTGAAAGCCAAAAACTAAAGCAGAGAGTCCTTTTAGTACCAGGTAAATATACCCAGACATAAAGGAGTAGGAAATGTCTTTGGATAATATAATTTTTTTTAAATTAAGTGGTTTTTCATGAAATAGGTGAAGATATTTCCTTTCTTTCCCTTCCCCTCAACAAAACAAGTACTTAAGTTGAAAATAAGCTATCTTCTTCTAGGTGGTTCTTTTTGGTTTGAATTTTTTTTTACCTAGATACTATTTTGCATTTTTAATAAAATATGCAATAATTGATTTGTAACTGGATATAAAATATTACTTTTGTGATTCTGCATTATTAGATAACGTGCAGATAATCTATCCAAATTGCTTCATTAGTAAATTCAGACTGAGAAATTAGAATTGCCAGAGACTTTAGAAATAATTTTATTGTTTTTCAGATGAGAAAACTGAAGCCTAGAGAAGTTAAAAGACTTGCCTAGATCACACAGCAACATTAAGAGTAGAATCTACCTCTACTAATTTCCATTCTATTGCTAAAGTATGCTGCCAATCTACCATTCTCTAAGGTATCCCTTGGGATATTCTTGATATAATGTGGATGTTCTGCCAAAAGGAATATAAATTTTGATTGCTGAAATCTGGCAAAATATCTTGGGGTTCAGGGGTTAGAATTCTTTCTTAAGGACTATGCCTTAAACCCAGATCACTCTGGCTCTCATTGATTGGTCAGCAGTTGGACCCTGAATGCTGGGAATGAATGCAAATAGCAATTGTTTGTTTTGACCAGAAATCCTGAGGGTCTTCCCCTCCCAGGTTTTTTTGGGGGGGAGAGGGGCTAGGTAAAAGAGGCCATTCTTTGAGTCATTTCTTACCTCGCCTTAATCACTGAATGGGCATTGCCTCAGCCAAGCTGAGACCTGGGAAAGACCTTAGCTTAAAAGGCCAAGGTTTCCCATGACATCCAGGTCCATCTCCAGTTGTCCTGATTTATATCTTGCCACTAGATTCAGATGGCTCCACGGGAGAGAGTGGGGCTAGTAACTTTGCATAACTTAATATGCCTCACTTAAATCCAATCTACTTACAAGTCATGGCATCGCCTCCCTGATGTCTTGGTCTTCTTCTAGAATTAAGGACAAAGAACAACAGCATACTGGGACCACTTTATTGAGATTGTGAAGAACAAGATTTTCTTCTCATTGAACCATTTGGTTTACACTTTTCTGTGCTGTGGGGTTTCACAAAATTTTTTTCATGAAATGTACTACAACCCTACTTAAAATTTTTAAGTATGTGTGGACTCCTTCACAGTACTGTTGATCATTTTAGTAGGAAATTCAGAATAGGAACAATTCAGAAATACTGAAGCCCCAAGAACCTAGATGGTCTATATGTGATTTTTTCATAATTAAGTAATGGAAAGCTAGAATATGTGAATTTCCTATCATCGTTACCACTACTAGTAAGTACTACTAGTACTATTTCTATTGCTACTAATACCACCAACTGCCACAGTACTTACCTTTGGTCCTGCATACTTTGTTTATGATTGAATAGGGTTGAATTGATTGGAGATGGATAAAGATGTGAATGTTTTCAGACTACAAACTTCTTGGACTAGTTTAGATATGGACATTAGTATGGTTTCCCAGATCTGTAACCTGACTGAGACAAGCCTGGGCCTAAAAAAAATAAAAATAAATAAAAAATCAGGTTTCAGGAAAATAAGAGTTTTCATCAAAACTGAAGTTGACTCTAGGGTGGTTATGGTTTTCAGGCCACAATGAATTTACTGCCTCCAATTCCTCTAAATATAACCAAGGATGAAAAAGGCACGTATTAGATTTTTGTTACAAGGGAGGGTGTTTAAAATTATTTTAAAATAAATTTTTGTTAATTGTTTTATGTTATCATAATTTCCCCCAGTATTCTTCTCCCTCTCTATATCAAATAACAAATACTATTTTTAATTTTTTTAAGTTAGTATATTATTTTTCCCCAGTTACATGTAAAAACAATTTTTAACATTCATTTTTAAAACTTTGAGTTCCAAATTTTCTCTCTTTATCCCTCCCCACCACCTCTCATTGAGAAGGCAAGCAATTTGATATAGGTTATGCATGTGTAGTCATACAAAACATATCCCTAATAGTCATGTTGTAAAAGAAAACAGAAACAAAACAATTCAAGAAAAATAAAGAAAGTTAAAAAAAATATGCTTTAATCTGTATTCAGACACCATCAGTTCTTTGAGGATGGATAGCATTTTTCATCATAAGTCTTTCAGTGTTGTCTTGGACCGTTGTACTACTGAGAAGATCTAAGTCATTCACAGCTGATTATCTTACAATATTGCTATTACTTTGCACACAGTACATTCCACTTTGCATCAGCCCATGCAAGTCTTTACAGGTTTTTCTGAGAACATCTTGCTCGTCATTTCGTATAGTACAATAGCATTCCATCACAATCACATACCACAACTTGTTCACCCATTCTCCAATTGCTGGACATCTCCTCAATTTCTAATTCTTTGCTTCTAGAAAATGGCTCCTATAAATTATTTGTACACATAGGTCCTTTCCCTTTTTGGGTATAGTTCCAAGTTGCTCTACAGAATGATTGAATCAGTGCACGACTCCATGAATAATGTGTTTTTTTCCCCACACTCCCTTAAATATTTGTCATTTACCTTTTCTGTCCTATTAGTCAATCACATAGGTACGAGGTAATACCTCAGAATTGTTTTAATTTTCATTTCTTCAATCAGTAGTTAGTTAGATTAACAAATAGTATTTTTTAAAGAAAGGGAAAAAGAACAAATCAGTATAATAGATGGATGTTTTCTGTTTTTTATTTTTTATGTGTGGTTGTTCTTTTCAATTACTTTGTTGTGACCCATTAATATATTGGTTCTTTTTTAGAAAAAATAATATATTGGTTTTTTCTGTATTGGTTCATGTAGATCTTTTTTTTTTTTTTTTGAGGGAGGAAGGCAGGGTAATTGGGGTTAAGTGACTTGCCCAGGGTCACACAGCTATTAAATGTAAGTGTCTAGGGCCAGATTTGAACTCAGGTCCTCCTGACTCCAGAGTCAGTGCTCTATTCACTCTACCACCTAGCTGTCTTAATTCATGTAGGTCTTTCCATGCTTCTCTGAATTCATCCCATTTGTTATGTACCACACCTAGTGTAACTAGCTATTTCTCAATCAATGACTATCTACTTTGTTTCCAATTCTTTGCTACCACAAAAAGTGCTGCTATTTTGATATATTTGGGGGTTTTCTTCTTATTATCCCCCGTGGGATATAAGCCCAGTAATGGAATCTTTGAATCAAAGAGCACAGGCATTTTACTCACTTTATTTGCACAATTCTACTTTGTTTCCCAAAATGGTTTTATTCATTTACAACTCTACTAGCAATGCATGAGTATGTCTTTCTTCCCATAACTCTCCTAACATTGACTGTTCCCATATTTTCTCATTTCAGAGACTTTTTTTGTTTTTTGTTTGTTTGATTATTTCAGGAGAAGGACAGGGGAGGAGGGGAAAGAAATAATGATTCCAAAAATAAGAGAAAATAATATTAGTGAAACATTTATAAAATACACAAAAGATCCCAAAAAGAAATTCAGAGAGAGTGATAAGCAGAATAGTATTGGAATTACTTTGTTAAACTTAATATTATCGGCAGTCATATGGTTTAGTGGATAGAGGGCTAAATTTGGGATTGGGAAAATCTGAGTTCAAATCCTGCCCCAAACACTGATTCAGTTCTGTGATACTAGGCAAGTTGTTTAACTTCTAGTTAAACTTTAGTTGACTTCTCTGACTCAGTTTCTCCATTTGTAAGATGAGGATGATAATAGCACTTACCTCCTGGGTTGTCATGAGGATAAAATGAGTTAATTTTTCTAAAACTGTGTAAATCTTAAAATGCTCTATAAATATTAGTTACTATTATTATTTTTCAAAGGTATATTTTATATAATTGAGATCACAGTTTCATATGAAAATTCTGTTTCTGTACATTCTATGTGGAAATGTTCATATTTATTGATGTCTGTCAAGTTCATAATAAAACTGTTTTAGATGATATCATTTTGTGATTTCATCAGCTCCCATGAATTGTGTTGTCATCTCTAATATAGATAATTCCCAGTTCTAGATCTATTACTATGTCATATCTGAACATATATAAGTTCCTTCCTTCCCTCCCTTCCTCCCTCCCTCCCTTCCTCCCTCCCTTCCTTCCTTCCTTCCTTCCTTCCTTCCTTCCTTCCTTCCTTCCTTCCTTCCTTCCTTCCTTCCTTCCTTCCTTCCTTCCTTTCTTTCCTCTTGCCTCTTTCCTGAGCTCCAGTCCCACCCTGCCAAATGCTTTTTGGAAATCTGAAACCAGATATTCTGTACACATCTCAAACTCAACTTGTCTAAACAGAATTCGTTATCATTTTCCACAAACCCTCTCCTCTTCTCAAAAGTGCCTAGTCTGTGCCAGGCAGTTTATTCAGTGCTGAAGACACAAAGAATGGGTAAAAAGTTGTCAAGGAACTCACAGTCTTAACTCTGGCTTGTACCGCGTGATCCAGGACTCCTTATTCTGCTCACATATCCTTTGTATCACCAAATCTTGTCTTTTCTACATTCACAGCATCTTTCATATATGTCTCCTCTTTTCTTCCCTCCACAACACTGGGACCTTAGTTCAGGACCTCATCACTTCTCCCCCAAACTATTGCAATAGCTTTAAGATTACTCTCCCTGCTCAACTCCATCCCCATTCGAATCCATTGTCCCCATCAACTGTCAGAGCCGTTTTTTCTGAAGTGTAGTTTGACTGTGTCATACCACTCCCCCACCCTATTCAGTCATCTCCAGGGCCTCTCTGCTCTGCCCAAGATCAAATATAAAATGCTCTTGACTTGTGAAGCTCTTCATGATCTAGCCCCTTCCTACCTTTCATTCTGTCCACACTTTACATTCCTCTGCATTGACCCTACTTGCTGTTCCTTACACAAACACTACATTTCCCTTGTCTTCTTTTGTACTGGCTAGCCTTCGTTCCTTGACTGATCTTTTTCCTCACTTCCTCTTCTTAGCTCCTTCCTCAACTTAAATCCCAACTTCTGCAGAAAGCCTTATGCAGTCTCCCCAGCAGTTAGTCTGACTTCTCTGACTTTGACTTCTATGGGCTGTGTGTTTGTTATATGTATCTAGTTACTTCCTAGCTCTCTGAGGGAAAGGACTATTTTTGCCTTTTTTTTTTTAATCCTCTGCTTACCATGGTGCCTGGCACATGGTAAGTAAACACTTGATCAGTGCTTGTTGACCTATGTTGATTTGATACCTGATCATTTGAACTTATCAGTCCAAGCAAATTAAAAGATCCTTTCAGCCAGAAAACCCTATTTGCTCTTAAGATTTTTGAAGGGGAAGGGACTGTTTCACATTTTCCATCTGGATTGCAACAAAGAGGGAAAATTTAGGCATTTTTGAGGAGAGATGTAGACCATAAAAACAGGAGAAGGACTGTTAAGATTTTCTAACAGAATAGTTAACTCTAAAAATAGACCTATACTTCCCAACTCCATCTGTAAACTCAAGTTGTTGCCTTCCTTGAAGTAAAAGTGGATGCCTGTTCTGGGCAAAGTCTACTCCCTAAAGTAACTGTATTTCTGACAATAAGTGTGAGGCTAGGCCTGGTGTTAAAGGGCAGAGTCAGGGATGAGAGATCAAAAGAAGAATAGTTCTTCTTATTCCTCTATTTCTCCCAAGATTTCCTGGATCAGTCCTGAGGGGCAGGTACAACTGGGACTTGGCTTCAGGAAGGACTCTGCTCTTTTCTGCTGTGTGTGTGTGTGTGTGTGTGTGTGTGTGTGTGTGTGTGTGTGTGTGAGAGAGAGAGAGAGAGAGAGAGAGAGAGAGAGAGAGAGAGAGAGAGAGGGAGAGAGAGAGAGAGAGAGAGAGAGAGAGAGAGAGAATTTGGGAGCTCGGGATGTTTAATTTTTTAAGCCTTCTGATTTTATGCCACTCGTTTTACTAATCGGTGAAGCATAGTTCAGAACTGTTCTTAAATCAGTTGTTTAACAGGCACCTACTCTGTATGCATGACATGCAAGATAGCATTGGCAGAAATACAATTAGAAAACAACATAGAGCCCCTGCCCTCGGTGTATAAGTACTAAGTTGATTTCCAGACGAAAGTGTGATCTGGTGGATCTGGGAAAAAAAAAAAAATTATCGAAGAGGGAGTATGTTAACAGGGCCTTGAAGAAAGAGAGAGAGGACCATAGCATTACAGATTTAAAGTAGAAAAGGGCCAATTCCAAATTCTGTTATGTTACATTTGAGTTTTAGGGAAGTCACCCAGGTAATAATATACAGGCAACCTCAGGTTATCAGAAGACAGACATGAAGGGGGGCTAGTTGGCACAGTGAATAGAGCACCGGCCCCGGAGTCAGGAGGACCTGAGTTCAAATCCAGCCTCAGGCATTTAACACTTATTGGCCATGTGACCTTGGTCAAGTCCCTTAACCCCAATTGCCTTGCCTTCCTCCCTCTAAAAAAATAAGACATGTATTGTACATTCCATTCACAGGTTGGGGTACACTTAGAAGCTCAGTTTGAATGGCACGTAGACTATGCGAAGAGGAATTAGAGCAGAATACAGTTATGCCGTGGTTTAAGTGCCAGGCTTAGCAGTTTGTTTTATTTCCTATAATTAATGAGGAGTTTGGGTTTTGGGGGTGTTTTTTGATGATGATATTGGGTCAGGAGAAAGATATCCTGTTAAGAGGATAATTTTGCTAGTGATATGAAGGGTTTTTTGGAAAGGAGGAAAAACTAAAAGTCCAGGAGCTTTGTCAGGAGGGTGTTTCAGTAAAGGCAGAAGGGATGAAGGCCTAAACTAGGGTGATGGCAGAATGATTGAAAAAATATGATTTATTCTGTCTGGGTTTCAGTTTCTTCATCTGTAAAATGAGAAGGTTGCATTTTTTAGATCCTATTGTTGTCTGTGAGTTACGTAAGGTATCATAAGGGAGCAATGGCAAAATCTAACAACTGATCAGATGTACACTGGTAAAGGAGAGAAGAAAGCAAAGATGACCTAGGTTTCAAGCTGCCATCAACAGAAAGGGAAGCTGGGTAGAGCATGAAGTAGAGGAGATCAGTCAACGTTTGTTTGGGGTGCCAACGAGACAGCCATGTGGAAATGTCCGGCAGGACTCTAGTTCTGGAGATCCATCATAACTCCATAAGCGAATTTGGGAGTCATCTACAGAGAGTTGATGATTACCGCCACCCCAGAGGATGGGATCACCAGCGAAGATCATGTACAGAGCCAAGAGAAGAGAGCCAAGGAGAGAGCCTTGATGGATTCCCACACTCGGGGGTTGTGGGGAGAACAGGAGGTGGGGAGCAAAGCTGGAAGAGTGTCATTGTTACTATTACTGTGCAGTTGGCACTGGTGGTTTTATGAGACCTGTATGGATATTCTTTCTAATACCCTATTTCCATTTTGGTAACAGTGGGCCAGGGTTTTCACATGAACTTGGCAGCTATTGTGCATGTATTTTTAGATTTCACTTTCTTTCTCCACATCATCCCTACCTCCTGCCTTGAAACCTGCTTTCATATTGTATTTTCTAAGATTATAGATTAGATGATCTGGGACCTTACACTAAACATAGAGAGCAGTGAGTGACATTTTCATTTATAATAATTAAACAACAGTTTCAAGTTTATAATCATTAAGTTAGGATTGATGTGAAGAGTGAGTCAGAAAAGAGGTCTATAGCACAGAGAACATGATTTCCCCAGTAACTATAAGGTCTCTGGGATTCAAAAGATAGAAGACATTTTCATAGAAATATGAAATTTTGCAATACGTATGGAATTTTCATAGATATTATTGGTAAAAAAACAACCAAGTATTTTTTACAATTGACTGTCTTCCTTTGTTGCTTAAATATTCTAGGTAAAATCAGTTTTCTAGAGCATTACCACAAATCTTTATAGGTATATTTTTGGTTAGATAGTATGATGATAAAAATCCTTAAAACATTTAATAACTCTTCCTGTCCATTATAATCATACAAATATAGTCATATGAATTGTGATTATCCAGGAGTATTCTATGAAGGTTATGGAGTTCATGAATTATGTTCCTAGCTAGCTAGCATGACACTCATATAGCTGCAATAAATTTATAACTGGGATGGCACAGAGAACACTACATAATTACAGGAGAAACTCATTTAAAGAAGAATTACTTGAAGGTCACCTGCTATTTAATATGTCCAGACTATAACTAAAAATAATCATAAGGGAGGAGAATATTTCTGTCAAGAGAATTTTTATAGCATTTTAAGATTAAGCTGTTATTGCTAATCCTCTTTATAATTACAAAGTAATATCTATCATTAAAAACAATATGTTGTCAATAATGCTACCGTATCTTTTCTTTGTTTCTTCACCTCTGCCCTTCTTGATGGAGATGGCAGGAATTATATTTTATTATAAATGATATTTGCTAATTCAGTACAGCAATATATGTATGAAGTAAGATAGAATATCAGTGATTTGTAGTCATATAATAATACTGGTGCTTAACAGTTTTTTTTTTTTAAAGCAATTGGGGTTAAGTAACTTGCTCAAGGTTACAGGGCTAGTCATTATTTATGCGTGGGTGCTCATTTTCTGAGGCTGGATCTGATCTCGGGTCATCCCAACTCCGAGGCCGGCGCTCTTACTCACTGCGCCACCTAGCCGCCCCTTTAGGGCAATTGGGGTTAAGTAACTTGCCCAAGGTTACACGGCTAGGTTTTTGTTTGTATGGATTAAGTGTCGGAGGCCGGCTCCGAACTCAGGTCCTTCTGATTCCAGGGCCGGCGCTCTATTCACTGCGCCACCTAGCCGCCCCGCTTAACAGTTTTTTATTTCTACCTTCAGATCTATTTTCTTAATCCTCACAGTATCCTTTAGAGAAACATCCCCTGATCATGATGTTGAAGCCAGAGATGAAAGAAATTGCCCAAGGCTTCCTTACCGATGCAATCCGTATATAAAGCTAGAGACTTGATTTTCAGCTCTGTCTTTTTAGGGTCCTGCTCCTCTCAATATAAATGGAAATGGTTTCTTGGAATTGATTGAAAAGGTAGTGTTGGAATCACATCCCTGCTCCTAGTGTTTAACCTAGCAGGACTGTATTATAATATTGGTGTTGTAAAATAAGAATATCAACTATATCTGTGCTGTGATTAGAATCATATAGTTGTACAAGGAGTTTGTGTGTGTAATTTAACCTAAGTTCTTTCAAGTTCAAAATCATTTTGCTCTTTGCCTTGCTTAAGGAAACTCGCCCCAGTAATATCTCTCTGTAGGTCATTCTGCTATTTGCTGAAGCCCAATTTAACCAATTAGGACCAATGAATCTTAGGAGAAAAAAGACTTAAGAGCTTAATCTAGGCTATCTGCCTGGATCTAGAGAGGATTTTACCAATACTATCCTAGACTAATGACTAGACTAGTCCTATTTTTAGATTTCCATAGAGGAGAGACCATAGTTTCAGTGAAGCTAATAGTGGAAAGAATGCTAGACTTGGAGTCAGAATTGGGGAGGTCACTTAGACTCTAAACTCATTTTTCTTTTTTTTCTTTTTCTTTTTTTCTTTTTGCAGGGGGAAATGCAGGGCAGTTGGGGTTAAGTGACTTGCCCAAGGTCACACTGCTAGTAAGTGTTAAGTGTCTGAGGCCAGATTTGAACTCAGGTCGTTCTGACTCCAGGGCCAGTGCTCTATTCACTTCATCACCTAGCCACCCCATAAACTCATTTTTTTTTCATTGGCAGAATGAGATTAAGCATACTTGGATCATCTACCTCAAAGGTTATTATAAATGAAAAGTACTTTGCACATGTTAAATGACTATGTGATTGTGAGTTTTAGTAGGGATAGTGGCAGCATCAGTAGTAGCTGTTGTTATCACAGTAATTCCCCCAGGTATATAATATCCGTTTTAGAATAAAGGTCATCTGTACATCGAACCTAAATCCTTCATACTCCAGCTTGTCCATTTCCTTTTCATATGCTCTCAGGGGAAATAGAAATGATCGAGTTAACAGTTATTTCTTCTCTGGTTTATGCAACTGCTCCTGCATTCTGCTTTTCTTCTTAAATA
This sequence comes from Gymnobelideus leadbeateri, assembly GCA_011680675.1. Classification (NCBI taxonomy): domain Eukaryota; kingdom Metazoa; phylum Chordata; class Mammalia; order Diprotodontia; family Petauridae; genus Gymnobelideus; species Gymnobelideus leadbeateri. The sequence goes on along the minus strand of WOXC01004673.1, from coordinate 189,181 downwards.
TTCAGCAAAGTTTGAATTGGCCTAGCCAAATTAGGAAGCTCAGGCCAGATATGTCCAATGCCTGCTTTGGGGCTTTTGTACTGACACCAATGCTTTGTTAGTAAAACGCAAAGTTCCCTTAGGCCTGGAAAGTTTCACTTTCTGTTTTTGTATCCTCTGTACCCAGCACTGTGCCTGGCACATGGTAGACACTTATTAATCGCTGTTTATTCATTAATTGATTGGTAGTTTCTCTCCATCATATTGCTATTCCCCTGATGATCCTGAGGCTTATCACTGTCTTGGCACTTAATAGATTCCTGTGTAAATGTCAGGTAGTTTCTTTTATCCATCCCCCATCTGAAGGGTTTTATCAGAGGATTTTCTGTATATTCCTTTTCATAAACATAAGCTCAATTATCATTGTGGGGGAGGCAATAGGACTGTACTTCAGGTAGACTTTGGTATATTATCTCTACATATTGTGTATGTGATGCTTTATCATGTGTATTTTTCATCCACACATCTGATACCTTCCATCTAGGATTCTAATTAGCCTGTTATAGCTCCAAAATTACATGCTCTTACATGCCTATGATTATCTCAATAGGATTAGCAGCTTTTCCCCCCATCAAGATAATTGAGATCTCTCACTGGTAGCATATTTTTATTACTATAACATGCCCCCTTTATTGTTTTTCAGTAATAGCTTTTTAGCTGCACTCTCAAAGCGAAATGTTCAGGAAGCATTCAGATGAAGAATTCTACCATAGTAATAGTTATGCCTTTTCTTTCTCTCTTGTGATGGCAGGTGCCTGGAGATTTGAGTCAAACATCTGAAGACCAAAGTTTGTCAGATTTTGAAATGTAAGTCTTTAGCATCTTAAGGATGCTCTTTAAAATGGAAATGGTTTAATTTGGCTAACACCCTACACCGGGTTTATCCCTGAACCGTTATGCACTAAGGGGAAAGAATAATTGTTCAGATCTCAGAGGTTCATCTTTCAAGTTGATCACTTGGTATGACAAACATAGTCTTGGCATCTTGATTTTTACACACACACACACACACACACACACACACACACACACACACACACACACACCACACATGATTAGAAAAAGATGGGCTGGTATTGTAATGATAGCAAGAGACAGTAGGTGAATAGTTTGAGTGTTACATTGTTACCCTTCTACCACAGAATAAGAAGGCTTCTAATACCTTAGATATTCAATTCAACTAAACAAGTATTAGATGTTATATATGTGTAGTGCTACACATAGGCTAAAAAACCGATCACGGTTCTACAGATGTTGAGATAGAAAATCACATAATCTCCTCCCCCATAAATTTGCACAGAATATGGGTTGGAGTTACTGGCACATCCACCTCATGATCTATGAGGTTTCTGCCCTCAAAACCTTATAATCTATGTGAACACATATTATGATATTAGTAGTGAGGATATACATAAAAAGGGTCAAGAATAGAGATATTAGGAAAGGGGAGAAATCACTTCTAGCTGGGGAGAGATCCTACTCTTGAGTAGATACTATTTGGAGTTTGCATGAATTCTCTTTGAAGAATTTATAGGAAATTTAGGACAACTTTATAGGAAAGTGTGAACAAAAACTTCATGAGATAAGTTGTTAAGAGTTTCAGATGCCCAACAGTGGTAGGAGTATCACAGATCTATCATAATATCAAAGGTAAATCGCTTATGTGTTATTGTGTGAGTTAGATACAAGGAGATCTTATCAAGGCTGACAAAAGCCTGAACATCTCACTTCCATGAAATACACAGAACAGGAATAATTTTACAATAATCTTTCTAGAATGTTTAGTGTTCATTTTTAGTCATGGTCAGATAACCAAAGAACAGGCTGATCTCCATTCTGGAATCAAAGAGGAAGGGACTTGAGGAGTACCTCTCCACTCCATAGGGTTATAAGGGAAAAATAAATGTTCCTTTGAAAAATAGAAGAGAAATTTCAGAGGAAAAAAGGCTCTAAAGAAGCAGATGGGTACTTTATTTTTGAGGTGGGAGAGTAACATTTGAGAAGAGAAAGGGAAGAACCATTGAATATTTGGAGCTAAGGAACAGATAATGAGTCTCTTCCCAAAGACAAGGGCCCTGGACCCTCTCAGGAAAAAACAAAAACAAAACAAAAATAACTGTCCTTTGGCCAACAATGTCAGGTGCAAGATCATTATCAGAGGAAGAAATAAGAGCCTCCTTGCTGATGTGTAATAAGGCAACTGTTTTGTAGTCTGATATTAGTACCACAGAGGTCTCATGTACTGTTGGGTCAGGTATCCAGATGATCGTAGAGAATCACTAAGACTGATCAAATTGGATGCCTGCCACTGCTTTCTGGTCATTCATGATAACAACAAATCTTACTGCAAGAAGGCTTCTAGAATGCATTGCTAAGGAAGAATGAAGTCTTGGGAGGAAAACTGAAATCCTTAGGAGCATAAGTGATACTTTCTTCACTGCTGCCATTGAAAGGAAGGGCAACTGAAGACAGAGGTAGAATTAGAAGAGACCAACTGGTTAAGAAGCTAGTGATTGAGAAAGGGACTTTGACTTTTGGACAATGACTTAGAATATGGAAGTGATGAGATTAAGTTATAGTGGTCCCCTACATCTCTAGGCTAGGACTAGGAAAAATGCACTTGCCAGGACTTTTGCAAATCTGTTCAAAACAGGGAGAGAGAAAGCTATATATGTATATCTGTCAATCAATATATCATAGAGAATAGCTGAATTACGAGGAGAATGAGAGTAGTAATTTATAGAAAACAAAATCTAGTCAGTAAACATTAAGTTCTTTCTATGTGCTGGGTACTTGGCTATGTATTGGGGATACAAGAAAAGCAAAAGGTAATTCCTGCTCTCAAAGAGCTCATAGTCCAATTGGGGAAACTATGCAAACAACTGTATGCAGTCAAATTTTGTATAGTATAAATGGGACGTAATCAACAATGAGAGGGTTCTGGAATTAATGGGATCAGGAAAACCTTCCTGGAGAAGATAGAATTTTACCTGGAACTTGAAGGAAGCTAGGGAAGCCAAGGGATAGAGATAAAGAGGAAGAGCATTCAAATCATGAAAGACATCCACTAAAAATGCCTGGAGATGGAAATCAGGAGAGAGAATTTCTTGTTTATGGCATATCCAGGAGTCCAGTGCTACTGGGTTATAGAGGAGTAAAAGGCTGGAAAGTCTGGAAAGGTAGGGGTGAAGGTTATGAAAGGTTTCAAATGCCAAACTTGGGTTTTATATTTGATCCTGGAGATGACAAAGAGTCACTGAAATTTATTTAGTGGAGGAATGACATGATCTAATCTTTACTTTTGGTAGATCAGTTTGATTATTGAGTGGAGGATGGACTGGAGTGGGGAGAGACTTGTGACAGACCAATCAACAAGCTGGTTTGTTGAGTTTGACATGACATGATGGTGCTTCCAATGAGAGGGAAAATGTCAGGGATGGACATACAGATTGGAATATCATCCAAATAGGAGATAATTGAAGTCATGCAGGATAATGAGATTTCCCAGTGATGAGTTTCCCAGGTAAGGAAAGCATGATGGAGGGGTCCAAAGGCAGTGCAGCTGTCAGAACTGGGGAGAAGACTGTGAAGACTTGAAACAGTGTCATCAGTACATTCTAAAGTTGCAAAACCCCAGTGTAACACTATTAAATTGATGGCCCATTTATAACATTATTTCTCTGGACCTCTTTTCAGGACCAATTAATGATGTAGGTTGAGGCATTAGATTGCTAGATACAAAATGATACTCAGTAAATATTTTTAAATTAAAATGTTATAGTTAATTGTGGCAAAAATGAAGAACATTACCTGTGTAATTAGGAAAAATTGTTGTTTCCCTTTTGATCAATGTAGGTAGTCTTCATAGAATAGGTGGGATATAAGGAGCTATTTAAATTATGTTAAAGAGTTCACTAAAGGAGCAATTAGGCATAATAATTAGATCATAAAAAAACCTATGCTCTCTATCTGCAATAGAAATAAAAATCTGTATTATACTGATTGCCATCCTAACTTTATCCTGATGAAAGTTCACATAAACATTGAGCTAAAAAAAATTCCATGTCCTTTTTTTTATCCCCATGATTTGGTTTGGGAAGTAAACTTAGTTTTTACTATTTTTATGATCTCTCTAGGAAATATAATAGCCAGAGACTGAAGCAAGAGCTTCATCATTTCCCATCATTCTCTGGTTGACTTACATCAAGGGCCATCCTTTAACCACTCGTTATTACCTGTGATAGACTGTAGTTTATGTATTTACAAGTAGAATTGTGGAGATTTTATTTTGTGTAAGAGAATTGGCTATGAATTTTGGTGCTATTTACATGAAAATTTCTTTAGAAGCATATCTTCTTCACAATTTCTAGGGAGAGTGTTTTAAGATATGTGGAGAACATATGCAAATAGTACTTTATCTTCCCCACAATGTCCAACATAAAAGGAAGAATGGAATGAATGAATCTTTGTGTTTGTATATGTAGATAATGGAAGCTTTTAAATGTATTTTATAAATTTGGCATATCTAAGTTCTCTTTTTTTCTAAATGTCTCATCCAATGATTAATAAAATTATTGTACTACTAAAAATGTAAACATAAGGACATTCTAGTTGAAAGTTTTCTAGTCAGGGAGTGTTATGATGAAATTGGTATTTTAAGAAAACCAATATGATATTGTGTACAGTAAAGTTTGGAGAAGGGAGAGGGAAACAGAGATGTTAAATTTGGTTTTTAGATATGTTGAGTGTGATGGTGCTTCAAGTGAGAAACTGGTACTATGGAACTAGTTAGGAAAAATGTCAGAGATGGAGACATAAATTGGAACATCATCCAAATGGCAGATAATTGAAGTCATGAGAGGGATTGGAGGGAGAAAAAGAGCAAAGAGTTGCTGTGTGAATCCTTTTAGAATGCTTGTAGTTAGAGGTAGAGAAAAGTATCCCCAAAAGGATTAGTCAGAAATTAATACAGGGTATTGTAGAGTCAGAAGGAAGAGAGAGTTTTATTATGGAGTGGGTCATAAGACTTATTATCTGCATCAAATGGTATATGGAGATCAGAAGAATAGTCAAAAGGATGAGCTATGTGTAAATAGAAGAAAATTAAGTAATTAAATGAGGTAGAAAACAGAAAACTCTTTTCCCCTCCTCCCTTCCCTAGAAGGGAAGACTTTTATGTACTTTTGAAGGTATATAATTAGGATCCAATGAAAAAAAGCAAATGAAATTAAGAGGGATTGGGGCAGTGCCTAGATGGCAGAGTAAAAACAGGGACTTGCTTGAGCTCTTCCCCAGACCATTTCAAATACTTGTAAAAAATGATGCTAAACAAATTCTAAAGCAGCAGAACCCACAAAATGACAGAGTGAAACAAATTTCTAGCCCAACACAACCTGGAAGGTTGGTAGAAAAGGTCTCTTGCAGTCTGGGAGAGGAGCACAGTCCACCACAAAACACGCAAGCACAGACCAGACCATAGCAAACCGGGAGCAGGCCTCAGGGACTGAATCACTGTCAATTTTAGCAGTTTTCAGACTTTTCAACCCATAAACGCCAAAGACGACTTAGAAGGTCAGTAGGAAAGGTTTGTTAGATCTGGGTGAGAGAGGAGCATTGTTCAGCCCCAGCTCCTGGGTAGTGGTGACAGTGGCAGTAGTGGCTGCTTCCAGAGCTCTGGGACCACAGTGGGTGGGGGGATTGGGCTGCTGATCAGAGGGGTTTTACAGGTATGTTTTTCCTGGCATTACAGCAGGATTCTCTTGCTTTGCCTGTGCTTGCAGTCTGGGTTGCAGTCCTGGGTGATGGTCCTGGGGTGAGGAGGAGGATTGGCATGATGGAGCTTGTGGCTGCAATGGAGAGGGAATCCTCCTCATGGTTCCAAGTTAGAAAAGAGTGCTTGTGGCCACTCACAGACCAGAGCACAGGCCAGGAGAGGAGTAAACACCTTTCCTTTGATCATACCACCTTGGAAGAACTGAAAATTTATAGGTTCGTAGAAGTATCTCTGAAAACAGCTACACAAAACAGCTGATACTTGGAGCAGTACACCCTCCACACTGGAAGCAGAGTCCTAACTTAGCAAAGAGTTAGAGTCAAATAATTGGCTAAGAAAATGAACAAACAGAAGAAAACCTCAGGCTATAGAATCTTACTTTGGTGACAAAGATCAAAACAGAAGACAACAAAGTCAAACCTCAGACATCCAAAGCCTACAAGAAAAATATGAATTTGCCTCAAGCCATGGAGGAACTCAAAAAGGGTTCTGAAAATCAAGTAAGATAAGTAGAGAAAAAATTGGGAAGAGAAATGAGAGTGATGCAAGAAAATTATGAAAAACAAGTAAAAAAACTTGCTAAAGGAGACCCCCTCCCCCCCAATACTGATGGAAATAACACCTTAAAAAATAGACTAACACAAATGGCAAAAGAGGTCCAAAAAGCCAATGAGGAGAAAAATGCCTTAAAAAGCAGAATTGACCAAACAGAAAAGGTGGTCCAAAAGCTCACTGAAAAAATAATTCCTTCAAAATTAAAATGGTAACAAATGGAAGCCAGTGACTGTATGAGAAATCAGGAAATGATAGAACAAAACCAAAAGAATGAAATAATAGAAGAGATCATAAACTCTCTCACTGGAAAAACAATTGATCTGGAAAATAGATTCAGGAGAGAGAATTTAAAAATTATTGGATGACCTGAAAATCATGATCAAAAAGGAACCTAGATATCATTTCTCAAGAAATTATCAAGGATAACTGCCTTGATATTCTAGAACCAGAGGGTAAAATAGAAATTGAAAGAATCCACTGACCTCCTGGAAGATATCCCAAAAGGAAAACTCCTAGGAATATGTAGCCAAATTCCAGAGTTCTTAGGTGAAGGAGAATATTGCAAGCAACCAGAAAGAAACAATTCAAGTATTGTGGAAACACAATCAGGATAACAGAAGATTTAGCAGCTTCTACATTAAGGGATTGGAGGACTTGGAATATGACATTCTGGAGGTTAGAAGAGCTAGGATTAAAACCAAGAATCACCTACCTAGCAAAACTGAGTATAATTCTTCAGGAGAAAAAATGAATATTCAGTGAAATAAAAGACTTTAATGGATTCTTGGTGAAAAGACCAGAGCTGAATAGAAAATTTGACTTTTAAATACAAGACTCAAGAGAAACGAGTAAAGGTAAACAAGAAAGCGATATCATAAAGGACTTAATTAAAGTTGAACTGTTTACATTTTTGTAACTCATGAGACCTTTCTAGGTATTAGAGTAGTTGGAGGAATATATATGTAGACAGAGGGCACAGGGTGAGTTGAATATGCAGGGATGATATCTAAAAAATTAAAATTAAGGGGTGAGAGAGGAATGTACTGGGAGGAGAAAGGGGTAGAAAGGGGTAAATTATCTCATGTAAAAGAGGCAAGAAAAAGCTTTAAAGGGAAGAGGGGGGAGGTGAGAGGGAATAAATGAAGCTTACTCTCATCAGATTTGGCTTTGGGAGGGAATAACATGATTATTATGGAAGTGTTTTCAATGACTGTACAATTATAACCTCTATTGAATTGCTTGCCTTCTCAATGAAGGTGGGTGGGGGGGGAGGAAGGGACATAATTTGGAACTCAAAAGTTTTAAAAAATGAATGTTAAAATTGTTTTTATATGGACCTGGAAAATAAGAACTGCAAGCAACGGGGTACAAAAATCGCTCTTGCCCCACAGGAAAATAGAAGGGAAGGAGAGAAGAGAAGGGGGGTGATAGAAAGGAGGGCAGATTGGGGTAAGGGGCAATCAGAGTGTACACTCTCTTGGGGTTGGGGAGGGGAGAGATGGGGAGAAAGTTTGGAACTCAAAATCTTGTGGAAGAGAATGTTGAACACTAAAAATAAATTAATTAAACAAAGACATTAAGAGGGATTGTTATCTGTAAAGGATAGTGTGGTGGTTGAGGACAGGTTAATGAAAATATAAAGTGTGTGAAATGGACTTCATGGGGAGTTTATGGCCCACTTGAAGATAGTCAACATGTAATTGTATTAGGCCAGTTATTCACAGCTCCGAGACTTTCTTCAACAGACCTCTAATGGTATGCACTTAAGGGAGCAAGATTAAAGGGAAAAGACAGAAGTAACCCAACTGTAAGAGTGAAAGAATAGAGTAGTAAGAAAATGAGAGTCTGAGGGTGTTGGGGCAGTATTATGTTTTAACTATGCAGTCCAGGCTTTGTTGTTGTTTTTGACTTGTTTTATTGCTGTCTGATTCTTCATGACCCCATTTGGGATTTTCTTAGTAAAGGCTTAGCAGTCAGTTAAATGTAGCCAGGCAACACTTAATATCCTAGATAGCATGAAGTGGGGGGGGGGGGTGGCAATAGATGAGCTGAGTTTAAAGCCAAGGAACAGGTTCCGTAGGCATGAGGTTTCCTAAAAGCTGATATGTAGAGTCTAGTTTATAGTGACAAGTGATTGTAGAGAGGTTGACTAAATGAAAACTCTTTAAGCATTTATATATACTTTACTTCTGGGAGCTGCTGTTTCCCAAAATAGAATCTATGACTGGTGAGGAATTCTGTAATATGAATTGAATTATTTGACATGAAATCTGTATCATTTATAGGGATTTATAACCTTTAAGTGGATCTTTAAAGAAGATACTGGAATGTCTTTCTGACTGCAGCTATCTTTGTTAACAAAATATCTCGATTAGTTATGTCCTGAAATATCTTCATAGGGAAATTAAAGGAGCTGGCTCTGGGCACTTGTGTAATTATTCTGACTTTTGCAAAAGAAATTTCATTAGACTTACAAACTGATTTGGAGACTTCAGAATGCAGGACTCTGCTTTGAGTGTTAGGGATCTGATCAATAAGTCTTATTTTCTTCCTAGAGGGGGTCTCTACTGAGCTTAGATGAAATCCTGCCTCGGGAGATAACTATTAGTTGGAGAGTTGTTTTCCTGGTTAAAAGAAAATGCTTTTTACTCTAGAGGTTGAAAGAACATGGTATCATAAATAGTTACATAGTAAACATCTCAAATTGTGCTCTAAGTGCAAGAGTTAGAGAATTTTTATGAGCTGCTCTTTAGAGAGAACACTTTTGAAAATGCATTTACCACTACAACAGCTTTTAATGAGCAGGAGGGTCTGGTACCCTCACAACCATGCAATCCTATTTTTATAGTTAGGACACAGTTGATTTTGAATTGTTCCCATTGCCTGTAATGCCGTCTGCTCTGCTGTAATTCGAAGCTAGCCATTAGTGGAGGAAAAAATAATTATTTTTAAGCCAACTTTCCCATGAAGACAGCTTATAGACTGACACATTAGACTGAAATAGGTTTTTCTTAGTTTTAAATAAAAGCATATGTTATTGTAAATGATTTTCTTTCGGTGTTTTAAGTTAAAGGTGAAATCATTTGTTTAGTTTCATGATTTTAAAACAGTGACCCATTTTGACCATTTTCTCTGTCTTTGTTTTGATTAGATCAAACCGAGCTCTGATAAATGTCTGGATTCCCTCAGTTTTTCTTCGAGGGAAGGCTGCTAATGCATTCCATGTATATCAGGTGAGCACCATTATTCTTAAGTAGACTCCATAAGGGTAATTTAAAAAAATCAAAACTTCTCTAAGACTATTCTATTGTTCTTATTTCTACCATGTATGGTCTCTTTTTCTTAGAGACACGACATTAACTACATACAAATGAGCTCCACTTCATTCCCTAACTCTCTTCTCCCTTTTTTCTGTCCCCCAATTCCATTATACCCTACATATAAAACTGTAGAACCCATTGCAGGAAATATTTTGTCTTTTAATTTTTCAGTCAGTTCAGGCAAAAATCTTAACATAAGGAAGAAATATTCTACCCACCACCTGAGCTTGCTTGAAAGCATATTTCTGTTGGCTTTAAGAGAACCACACATTAGCACATCAGGATCTTCCACTATTGTGAGTGATGAGTGGAAACTTCATTGGTTCTTTCCCAAGGGTTATTAGTGGTGGTAGAGCAGAATTGTTCCATATTTTGTACTTTTTAGATTGTCCTATATACTTAAAATTTTTTCCCTTTGATACATTGAGACAATAGTGGTTTTTTGGGGATTAATTTGTTTTGAGGATATATATGGGTTGATGCCTGGTTATGACTGGTTGATTCTTCACTTCCTTTGTTGTAACTTGGTTTTCCTAAATTTCCAAACAGTTTCCATGGTATCTTTCAAGAGTTCTAAACTTACTTTTTTATGAACTATATGAAAAATCTTAATGCCTAATATTTTTCTTACCTGGATATTAAATAATAAATGACTATAGCTACCTACTAATTAAGATGCCTCTCCAAAATTACTCACCATACTTGGTATTTTGGAACAGGTTTTTTTTTTTTTAGGGAATGCACACATTGTGTGAATAGCAGGTTTAGGTGCAGCTGCATATATATCTAATTTGAAATCCTGCTGATAGAAATGATTTTTTTTTGGCAAAGAAATCTGCAGAGGAAAGTTATTTTATTTTTCATGTTCAGCTAGGCAACAATATCACTATAATAAAAACTGGAAAAATATGAGCTCTTGTTTAAAAAAAAATAAATTAGAGAAAGCAGATTTCCAAATATCCTCTTCTCTTCATTTCTTATTCCTCTCACCCAAATCCTGAAAACAAAACAAAACAAACAAACAAAAAACAACCCAGATCTTCTCCTGCCTGGATGTTTTCCAGTTCTGCTTTGAGGTCATGAGAAAGCAGTAAGGTGTTGCTTGGAAAATGAAAGAAGAAAGCAGACACTTCTGTTTTAAAGTGAAATTAGAATATTCCATTACCTGAGAGGCTTCCATGACCTCTAAGAACAAACAAAACATTTTTTATTTATTTTTATGAAGATATTTGGGAATTTTCAGCTTTTGAAAGTCAGATCCTGAATGAAATGGATACAGAAAATATGTAGTTGCCAGGGAGATGGTTTCCACAGCACTTAATAGCATTAAGCTACCTCATTTCTGTTTTCTGTATTTAGAGCTGTTTAGAACTGTGTCCATCCTTCCTGAGTTTTGAGTATGCAATCCAGATTTAAGAGAACAATAGAAATAGCAGTTACTAAATAGCTTTTATTATTGTAAAAGTGGCCTTTTTAGCATTTTGATATCTTTTTTAAGATTGGAAAGTATTGTTACAACACCTTTTCTTTGTAATATAATTTTTGCCCATTGTCTAGCATCACAGTTCCTAACATCAGTAACTAATCATTGTATCTGATTAGTAATTGACAAGGCTATTCAATATGTGTTTAGAAGTATATTAGAAAACTTTGCATATATGTTCCCTTGCTTTCGAAAACTGTACCTGTGTGGGATGCAAAGGAAATGATCTAAAATCATCAGTAACAGCATATATTGTACCAAAGGGTACTGCAAAGGATGCAGTGCCATTGACAGCTCTGTTTGTATTTAATTTGTCCCTGAAACAAATAGGTTCTTTTTGGAAGCAAATATGGTTGTCAAGATTGTATAGAAGTAAATGTTTTCTGAAACCTACTTCACATTTGACAGTATTTGTAGGGGCAATTGGAATCACTATCTGCTTACAGTTCCACTGTGCATGGTGTACTTCAACATTTTAGTATGGCTATAAGAAATGTTAACTTCTGTTGTTTTCATTTAAATTTTCTTAGTAAAACTCAAGTTTACTTTAAAAAAAAATGTGACCATGATTTCTGAAAAGCATCTCTTTCAGTTTTAGCTTCCTTCCCTGTAGAGAACAGAGAATCTTTGTTAAATATTATATATAGTAAAGAAGACCTACTTAGTATTTAAGTTCTGGAAAAAGAATTAATGACATCATTAATTTAAAAATATTAAAATATTTATGGGTTTTAGGAAAGTGACATGTTTCCCCTCCCTTTTAACAGTAGTACCTAGAGTAATAAGTAGGATGTGTTTTGGGGGTCGGTTGATGATGATTTTAGACACTATATTTTGATTTTTCTCAAATAGTCCTTCTTGTCTTCCTTTCTAAGATGAAAGATTTACCCTGTAGACACTTGTTTTTTTTTTTTATTTTACCTAGACGTCTCCTTTTTTATACTTTGTTGGTCTGGAGCTAGGCAGATAAAGAATTCATTAAGCAGAAAAAATATGAAATTGAGTTTGATGTAGAAATGTGAAAATTAATGGTACCTCCAGGAGTTGGCATAAATCTTTCTTTCCAGGTAGGTTCCATTCCAACTTAAAAAAAAAAAAAACAACACTATTGAGGGTTTAGTAAATCTCTCTCTTGTTTGTGTTGTGTCCCTTCTGATGTGACTTTTGTGTTTCACGGGGGTCCTAAATCCACACTGGATTTAACTTGCCATTTGGGTCTTTTGATTTCTCTGTTACTTTTTTAGCCAGTACAGTTTGTGTGCTGCTATGATAAGATAAACTAGGGCAAAATCCTTCTTTGTTCTTGCTATCACCTCCCTCAAGAACTTTACATCTAGCAAGCTTGGGCATCTTTATAACTGGCACATTTGATGGATTACAGTCAATAAACCACTAGCCTGTTTCTGCTCTTCTTGCTGCTCCTGAGTTTGGAAGGCATAAGGGAACAGGCCAAAAGAGTCTGTTTTCTTTCCTTAACTAGCAAGGCACTATAAATAGCTATCCCCCTATTTATCTGTCATATTTTTAAAAATCTTACTAATCATGAAAACAATTATTTTTTCCTTTACTGATTAGAAGTTGGAGAAGCCATTAAACATGATTTCAAATAGAAATAGTTGTTTGTAGAGTAATTGCTTAGTTTCTGTGGTATATGAGTTACCTTTTCTTCTCCTTACTTCTTTAGACCCCATATCCAGTTTGTAATACCTACCTTTCAGGAAGGCGTTGCAGAAAGTGCCCTGCCCACCTCACAACCCTTTACAAATATGAGCTGCTGTTGTTATCCATTACCAACTGCTGCCAGTTCTATAGCCACTTGTCCAATTCTCTTGCACTTCCTCTTTCCTCTCTCTAACCCACTGTGTCAACTGTACAAGGGCGCATTGAGGCTTGCCTAGACTACTGTCATATTCTCTTAGGTAATTTTCTATTTTATCCTCACATTAGTCAGTACATTAAACCCTTGCCTGAATAATCTTCATAATGCCCTGGTGCTCTGATCATGTTACTCTTAAATACTCTAAAGCTTTAAGAAATTCCCTACTGCTTATCATATAGTATATAAACTACTTATCCTGGCATTCAAAGCCTTCCACAGTTTGGCTTCAGCCTGAATTTCCAGACTAATTTAATTCTGCTTCTGTCAGTCAACCAGTTAATATTCTGTGATATTTCTCATTTCCATCTCTTCTCTTCTCACATAGCCACCACTGCTCTAGCTCAGGCCCTCATTAACTTTCACCTGAACTATTTCATTAGCCTCCTAATTTGCCTTTTTGCCTCATCTTTCCTGTCTCTCATTTGACCTCTATATAGCTGCCAAAGTGATTTTCCTAAAGCACAGGGCTGACCATATCATTCCCCACCCCTGTGTTCAGAAAGATCCAACAGCAGCTCCCAATTGCCTCTAGGATAGAAAACAGACTCTTCTCTTTGTCATTTAAAATCCTTTATGTCTGCTTCACCCTGTCTTCCCAGGCTTATTACATAATCTGCTTCAGGTTCTCTATCTTGTTATAGCCAAACCAGCCTTCATGCTGTCCTTCATATATGACATTCCATTTTCCATCTTATCCTTTGCACTAGCACACATCCTTCCCAGACCCAGAAGGAATACACTACTTGCCTACAAGGCCCATAATGGGTACTCAACACACGCTGATTGGTTGATTTCCTCACCTCTTCTGTTCCACTCCTCAGAATTCTTAGTACTTTGAGGTCTGTATCCCAGCAGATCAAAGGAAAAGGAAAAGGACCTATTTGTACAAAAAAATTTATAGTAGTTCTTTGAAATCGAAAATTGAGGGGATGCTCTTCAACTGGGGAATGACTGAACAACTTGTGGTATATGATTGTGATGAAACACTGTTGTGCTGTAAGAAATGGTGAGGGGATGTTTCACAAAAACTTTGGAAAATATCTGTGAAGTGATTCAAAGTGAAGTGAGCAGAACCAGCAGAACAATGTAACAGTCAGAACAATATTGTAAGGATGATCAACTATGAAAGACTTAGTTACTCTGATCAAGACAATGATCCAAGATAATTCTGAAGAACTCATGATGAAAATGGTATCCACCTCTAGAGTGGTAACTGATGAACTGAGTACAGGTCAAAGCATATTGTTTCTCACTTTATTTTTCTGGATTTTCTTTTTGCAACATGGCTAATAAAGAAATGTTTTATTAATGACTTCATAGGTATAGTGGGTATCACATTGTCTTCTCAGTGGATAGGGAAGGGGCTGGATAGGAGAGAATTTGGAACTCAAAATTTAAAAAAAAGGATGTTAAAAATTAATTCTTATAACTTTGCATAGATCTTTCCTTTGTACTCATCTCTTTTTTGTTCTGTATCATAACTGTTTGCACACCTATTTTATAACTCTGTAAGCTTCTTGAAAAAATTCTGTCACATCTATCTTTGTAGCCCAGTGCTTTAAATATATTAGGCATTAATAAATGTGTGCTGGATTATATTGAATACAGTCATGTTTGATATTCATCTCAGAGCCTCTACTTTGCATTTGGATATCAAGTATGAAAATTTAAAAGTATTTGCACCTTCTGAGTCCTCTTCATCAGAAACAGGTGAACTTATGGCTGCTTCTGTACCATGCAAATTTAACAGGATACACTCAGCTGAGTATACTACCTGCTTTCACCAGGCAACACAAGTATAGCAAATATTGCTTTTCTTATTATATTTACATATTTCCTTAATTGATCATAGAGAGCACAGTACTTAATAATTTAATTAAAAGTTTCAGCTAAATAAAGAAAGAAATTTTAATGGAATAAATGAGGGGTTTCAAGACAAATGCCTCCAGCCATATCTTTCTCTATTTTGCTCAAAAGAAGTGTCCTTAATCATTTTCATAATCGAAGATTGTTGTATTTCTGAAGCCTTATTAAAGCTTACATAGAATCTTTCTCACTGAGAAGACCTTTAAAAAAAAAAACAACAGCCACAATAGGTCCCAGAATAGGTCACACTACAGTGAAAGTAGCCATACATATAGACAGTACTTTGATGGATCTTAGGCCTCATTAGTGTAGGTGCTTCCCCTCCTGGTAAAGACCACAGCCCTTCCAGGCTTCTTTATCCTGCATGATTCTCATTCATGTCTTCTCATAAATCTTTCTTAGAGGATGAACCCAAAGCAGCTGGAGACCTTCCTTTGCTTCTTTTAATAGCTGAAGACCACAGGTGTAGCATTTGACCTCAACTTCTTTTGCCACTCATTGCATGGTAAAAGATCCATGATCCATGTTATCAATAAGAACTAATTACTGAAGGAGAAATAATGGATACCATGGGAGTCTGTAATCACTCCAACTTAGAATATATATTTAGGAAGGAGAGGACAGCTGTGTGTAGTATGGCCATCCTACATACATATTGGGAAAGCAGGTTTTGCAGGGTTCACAGAAAGGCTAGGTTGACATCTAGTAAGATGAAATTAATAGGACTAATAGAAATACACATAAAAAGCTCACTTAAGAATCAACTTCTTAAGTGCAAGATGAGGGAAACAAGGCTAGACAGTTTATCTGAAAGAAATCTGGGGATTTTAGCAGACTGCAAGTTCAATATAAGCCAGTAGTGTGATCTGGCAGCCAAAAAAGCTAATCAATATGATCTTAGCTCACATTATGATAGGCAGAGTTTCTAGAAAGAGGAAGGTGACATTCCATTCACACTGTAGTTCATCACACCACATTTGGAGTATTGTATTTGATTCTGCCCAGCACATTTTTTGAAGGACATTTATAACTGGGGGTCATCTAAAAGATGACGACCAATTTGACAAAAGACCTCAAGAACAATGGAAGGAACTATGGATATTGAAATGGGAAAAGACTTAGGAGAGATGTAACTGTCTTCCAGTATCTGAAGGATTGTAATTTGGAAGAGAGATTAAACTTTTTCTGCTTTGCTCTAGAGAGCAGAATTAGGAGAAATAGGTGTACACTAGGAGAAAGAGGAAGATTTAGGCTTAATGGGAAGGGAAAAAAATTACTAGAAGTTAAGAACTCTCCAAAAGTAAAATTGTCCACCTTTGAAAGTAGTGAGCCGGGGAGCGGAGCCAAGATGGCAGAGTAGAAACAGCACTTCCAAGGTGCTCTGCCCCACACCACTTCCAAACTATGTAAAAGGGGACTCTGAACAACTTTTGGAACCCCAGCACCCACAGAATGACACAGAAAAGCTAACCTCCTGCTGAGGACAGCCCAGCAGCCCTGCAGGGAGGGCCAGCGCAGTGCTCTGGGAGCCAGCAGCCCAGTGTGTGGAGAGCCGAGCACATATCCACCTGAGCCGCAGTTTTAGCCCCAGGGTGGATGGGCCAGCAGCCAGCTGGAGGGACCCCAGATCACCAGCTGCTGTGGCAATTCCAGAATTATCAACACAGACATGCCTAGGACAAAGTAAGAGATTAGTACCCTATGGACTTTGGGACCAGTATTTGGGGAACGTGTCTGCTTCCTCCCCTGGGGGCTAGAAGCCACTGTGGAGACACGGCACACTCACCATTTTGCAGCTCCAGTGGCAGCATCAGCTCCTGGCCTGCGAACTGTAGGGAGATCCAGTGATCAATCTTGGAGGTTAATTGCTCTTGCTTTAACCTGCTTGGATCTGGATTGTGATCTGGGGGGAGGTCTGGGGTGGGCATCCAACTTGCCAGAACCAGAAGTTGTGAAGACCCCAACGTTTGGGACGGAAGCTCCCCTGTCTGGTGGCAGAGTCCTACTGTGTCAACAAGCCCAAAAGTCAAGTAATTAAGTGGCAACATGCTTAGGCAAAGGAAACAAAATAAACAGAAAAATGTAACATTAAACTCCTATTTGGGGGGCAAAGAGGATTAAAGCAGGGAACAGGAGGAAGACTCTGAGGTCAGAAATCCTGCTCCAAAAGCCCCAAAGGAAAATATAAGCAGGTTACAGGCCATAGAGGACCTTAAGAAGCAGATAAGAGAAGTGGAGGGAAAATTGGGAAGAGAAATGAGAAGGATGCAGGAAAAGTATGAAATGAGAGTCAACAGCCTGACTGAGGAAAATAACACCCTAAAAAATAGACTAACAGAAATGGCAAAGGAGGCCCAAAAGGGCAATGAGGAGAAGAATGCCTTAAAAAGCCAAATTTGCGGAGCGGCTAGTTGGTGCAGTGAGTAAGAGCACCAGCCTCAGAGTTGGGATGACCCGAGATCGAATCTGGCCTCAAAAAATGAGCACCCACACATAAATAATGACTAGCCATGTAACCTTGAGCAAGTTACTTAACCCCAATTGCTTTAAAAAAAAAAAAGCCAAATTTGCCAGATGGAAAAAGAATCTCAAAAGCTCACTGAGGAGATTCATTCCTTCAGAGTTAGACTGGAGCAAATGGAAGCTAATGACTTTATGAGAAATCAAGATGCTGTTAAGCAGATCCAAACAAATGAAAGATTAGAAGGCAATGTGAAATATCTCATGGGAAAAACCACTGACTGGAAAATAGATCCAGGAGAGACAATTTAAAAATTATTGGACTACCTGAAAGCCATGATCAAGGAAAGAACCTAGAAATCACCCTTCAAGAAATTCTCAAGGAAAACTGCCCTGATGTTTTAGATCCAGAGGGCAAAATAGAGGTTGAAAGAATCCACCGATCACCTCCTGAAAAAGATCCCAAAAAGAAAACTCCCAGAAATATTATAGCCAGGGTCCAGAATCCCCAGATCAAGGAGAAAATACTACAAGCAGCCAGGAAGAAACAATTTCTATATTGTGGAAACACAATCAGAATAGCCCAGGACCTGGCAGCTTCTACACTGAGGGATTGAAGGGCAAGGAATATGATATTCCAGAGGGCAAAAGAGCTGGGAATGAACCCAAGGGTCACCTACCCAGCAAAACTGAGTATTTTGTTTCAGGGGAAAATATGGTCATTCAGTGGAATAGAGGACTTTCAAGCATTCTTGAGGCAAAAACCAGAGTTGAATAGAAAATTTGACATCCAGACACAAGAAGCAAGAGATGCCTGAGAAGGTAATCAGGGAAAAGAAATCAAAAGGAACTTATCAGAGTTGACCTATTTATATTCCTACATGGAAAAACAATAACTGTGACTGATGAAACCTTTCTCAGTGTGAAAATAATGGAAGAAGGGTATATGGGCTTATGAATACATATGTGAATGTGTGTATATATGTTTACAGTTATACATGGATAGATGGCACAGGTTGAATTTGTTGGGAAGGGATGATACTTAAGGGGTGAAGCTATGAGGTGAGAGAGGAAAGTGGCAAGAGGAGATGGGGAGAGACAGGGTAGGGTAAACTATCTCATGTAGAAAAAGCAAGGGGAAGTGGCTGCAGGGGAGGGGAAGAACAGGAAGGCAAAAAGGCAAAACCATATTCTCACTGAATTTGGCTCAGGGAGAGAATGACATACATACTAAATGGGATATCTCACCCTGCAGGAGAGTAGGGGAAAGGTGGGTTAGAGGGGGGATGATGGAGGGGAGGGCATTCTGCGGGGAGGGGAGGTTGGAAGTAGCCACTATAGAAGAGGGACAGGATCAAAGAGGGAATGGACCAGGTGAGGGGTGGGATGGAATTATAAGCAGCCTTTTATAATATATCTACTATGGTAATGTTTTGCATAGCTATACATGTCCAACACATACTGAATTGCTTACCTTCCCAGAGGGAATGGGTAATAAGGGAGGAAGGGAATGGATCTGAAATTCGAGATTTTAAAATTTAAATGTTTCAAATCTATATAAATACTATTATGAATACTATTTTGCATGTAGTTGGGTGATAAGATGTTCAGGCATTGGGGCACAGAGACTCACCTTGCCCTAATGGTAAAGTTATATATGGTTAGAGGGCATAGGTTGAATTTGTTGGGAAGGGATGATACTTAAGGGGTGAAATAAAAATAAGGAATGATAGGACATCTCTCTGTTCCGGTGCCTTTGCCCACAACTTCCTGCCATGATGTGGGGGCAGTACTATACATGAACTGCTTTATGAAATGCTTTAAGGTTATTGTTTAAGGTTACTTGGATACATTCACATCCTTCTGGATTGTAACTGTAATTCATTATAAAAATCATCATCATCGGGAGCCAAGATGGCGGAGTAGAAACAGCTCGTCCAAGCCTTTCTGCCCCCAGATTCTCCACAAACTATGTAAAAAAAGGACTCTGAAAATCTTCTGGAGCCCCAGCACCCACAGAACGACACAGAGAAGCTAACCTCCCGCTGAGGACAGCCCAGCACCCTGCAGGAAGGACCAGCGTAGTGGTCTGGGAGCCGGCAGCGCGCAGAGCGCAGGAGCCGAGCCGAGCCCAGGTCCACGTGAGCCGAGGTTTTAGCCCCAGGGCGGCAGGGCCAGCAGCCGGCTGGAGGAACCCCAGAACACCAGGAACTGTGGAGACGCCAGAATGATCAACATAGACTTGCCTAGGACAAAGTAAGAGGTTAGTGTCCTATGGACTTTGGGACCTGCATTTGGGGAATGCGTCAGCTCCCTCCCCTGGGGGCTAGAAGCTGCTGAGGAGACACGCCACTGTGTAGTTTTCAGAGGCATTTCCGGCTCCCAGCCTACAAATCGTGGGGAGATCCAGCCATCAGTCTTGGGGGGGTAATCGCTCTTGCTTTAACCTCCCTGGATCTGGATTGTGATCTAGGGTGGAAGTCGTGGGTGGGTTTACAGCTTGCCAGAAACGGAAGTTGCCCCCCACACGTTCGGGACAAAAATTCTCTATCTGGCCTTAAAGCCATAGTGTGGCAACAAGCCCAAAAGTCAAGTTATTAAGTGGCAACATGCCAAGGCAAAGGAAACAGAAAAATGCAACCCTAGACTCCTATTTTGGGGGCATAGAGCGGGAAAAGGACTGTGAGGTCAGAAGTCCTGCTCCAAAAGCCCCAGGGGAAAACATGAGTGGGTTGCAGGCCATAGAGGACCTGAAGGAGGACTTTAAAAATCAAATAAGAGACGTGGAGGAAAAATTAGAAAGAGAAATGAGAAGGATGCAGGAAAAGTATGAAATGAGGGTCAACAGCCTGACTGAGGAAAACAGCACCTTAAAAAATAGACTAGCTCAAATGGCAAAGGAGGCCCAAAAGGGCAATGAGGAGAAGAATGCCTTAAAAGTCGAATTTGCCAGATGGAAAAAGAATCTCAAAAGTTCACTGAGGAGATTCATTCCTTCAGAGTTAGACTGGAGCAAATGGAAGCTAATGACTTTATGAGAAATCAAGATGCTGTTAAGCAGATCCAAACAAACGAAAGATTAGAAGGCAATGTGAAATATCTCATGGGAAAACCACTGACCTGGAAAATAGATCCAAGAGAGACAATTTAAAAATTATTGGACTACCTGAAAGCCATGATCAAAGAAAGAACCTAGAAATCACCCTTCAAGAAATTCTCAAGGAAAATTGCCCTGATGTTTTAGACCCAGAGGGCAAAATAGAGGCTGAAAGAATCCACCAATCACCTCCTGAAAAAGATCCCAAAAAGAAAACTCCCAGGAATATTATAGCCAGGTTCCAGAATCCCAAGATCAAGGAGAAAATACTACAAGCAGCCAGGAAGAAACAATTTCAATATTGTGGAAACACAATCAGAATAGCCCAGGACCTGGCAGCTTCTACACTGAGGGATCGAAGGGCATGGAATTTGATATTCCAGAGGGCAAAAGAATTGGGAATGAACCCATGGGTCACCTACCCAGCAAAACCGAGTATTTTGTTTCAGGGGAAAATATGGTCATTCAGTGGAATAGAGGACTTTCAAGCATTCTTGAGGAAAAAACCAGAATTGAATAGAAATTTGACATCCAGACACAAGAAGGAAGAGATGACTGAGAAGGTAATCAGGGAAAAGAAATCAAAAGGAACTTATCAAAGTTGAACTATTTACATTCCTATATGGAAAAGCAATATCTGTGACTGATGATATCTTTCTCACTATGAAAATAATGGAAGAAGGGGGTGTGGTCATACTAATACATATGTGAATGTGTGTGTATATGGTTACAGTTATATATAGATAGAGGGCATAGGTTGATTTTGTTGGGAAGGGAGAGTACTCAAGGGATGAAATTATGAGGTGAGAGAGGAAAGTGGCAAGAGGAGATGGGGAGAGACATGGTAGGGTAAACTATCTCATGTAGGGGAAGTGGATGCAAAGGAGGGGGAGAATAAGGAAGGCTAAAAAGGCAAAACCACATTCATATTGAATTTGGTTCAGGGAGAAAATGACATACATACTAAATGGGATATCTCAACCTGCAGCAGGATAGGGGGATGGGGGATGAGAGGAGAGATGATGGATGGGAGGGCATCCTTGGGGTGAGGGGAGGTTGGAAGTACCCACTATAGAAGAGGGACAGGATCATGTAGGAAATGGATCAGGTGGGGGGTGGGATGAGTGGGAGGGAATTATAAGCAGCCTTGCACAATATATCTACTATGATAATGTTTTGCATCGCTAGACATGTACAACATATACTGAATTACTTCTATCCCAAGAAGGAATGGGTGACAAGGGAGGAAGGAAATGGATCTGAAATTCAAGGTCGCAACATTAAATGTTTCAAATATATATATAAATACTATTATTAATACTCTTTTGCCTATAATTGGGAGATAAGATGTGCAGGCATTGGGACACAAAGATTCATCTTCCTCTAATGGAAAAAAGTTGATGGGGGGTATGGGAGAAGGTATGGGAGAGAGCAGATTGGAGGAAGCGTATCTTGTGGGACTGCTATTCTGGGAGGTTGGTAGGAGAATAATGGGGGGAAAATGATTGTAACTCAAAATCTGGCAGAAATGAATGATGTAAAACAGAAGTTAATAAAGTATTTGTTTAATTAAAAAAAAAAAAATCATCATCATCATCATTGGTTCAATTTCTTCCTTTACTATTTACCTCTCTACTTCAGTTCCAGTATTTATTTCTTAGCAAGTTACCATATTTCTTACTATTTCATCCTGATAGCCCTTTTCTTATAAAGATCTCACAATTTGTCTAAAGCTTTAACTTTGACCAAAGTAACCTTTTTTCTTCTTTGAGTGTTGTCTTCCCCAGTAGGATATAACTTCCTTGAGAGGGTCTTTGGTTTTTGTTTTTGGGGTTTTTTGCTTTTCTTTGTATCTCTAGCTTATCAGATAGTCCATGGCAAATAATACACACTTAATGCTTGCTGGATTGATGACATGATCTTGAAAGTTCATTCATTCTCTCATGGTCATAAAACTAGTTTGTGGCACAGGTAGGGCTTAAGTCCTTTTCTTCCTGTCTCTAAAGTTGACCTTCTTTAGCATTATATTTCACTGCCTCTGTGAAGACACAGACAAAAAAAAAATAAGAAATATATTAAAAGCAGAAAAAAAAAGTATGGTTCAATCTGCATTCAGAGTTCATAAGTCCTCTCTCTGGAGGTGGGTAGCATTTTTTATCATTGATCTTTTGGAATTGTCTGGGATCATTGCTTTGATCAGAGTAGCTAAGTCTTTCACGGTATATCGTGCTTATGATATTGCTGTTACTGTAGACAGTGCTCTCCTTGTTCTACTCGATTCACTTTGCCTGAGTTCACATAGATAGGTCTTACCAGGTTTTTCTGAAAACATTCTGCTCATCATTTCTTGGAGTACATCACCGTCATATACCATGATTTGTTCAGTCGTTCCTTAATTGATGGACCTCTCCTTTATTTCCAGTTCTTTGCCACCACAGAAAGATCTGCTGTAAATATTTTTGTACAGCTAAGTCCTTTTTCCTTTTCTTTGATCTCTTTGGCAAACAGATCTAGTAGTGGTATTGCTGAGTTAAATGGTCGTCATAATTTTATGGCTCTTTGAACATAGTTTCAAATTGTTCTCCAGAATGGTTAGACTAGTTTACAACTCTACCAACAGTGCATCAGTGTCCCATTTTTTCTACTTCCCTCCAGCATTTGTCATTTTCCTTTTTTGTCATGATAGCCAATCCAATAGGTATCAAGTTGTATCTAAGAGTTTTTAAAATCTGTATTTCTCTAGTTAGAAGTGATTTTAGAGCATTTTTCCTTGTGATCATTGGCAGCTTTGATTTCTCTTCTGAAGACTGTCTAATCATATCCTTTGACCATTTATCAAGTGGGTAATGGCTCTTATTTTTATAAATTTGGTTCAGTTTCCTATATAGTTGAGAAATGAGGCCTTTATCAGAAAATTTGCTGTAAATTTTTTCCCAATTTGCCATTTTCCTTCTAATTTTGACCACATTAATTTTTTTGTGCTAATACTTTTTAATTTCGTGTAATCAGAATTATCCATTTTACTTTACATGATGCTCTCCATCTCTTGTTTGGTCATAAAATCTTCCTTTATCCATATATGTAACAGGTACATTTTTCTAAGCTCCCCTAATTTATTTGTGATGTCTCTTTACTGATTCTTAGAATAAATGAATTAATAATAAAGCATTTACGAAGAAGAAAGGAAGAATGCCCCTGCCCTCAAAGAGTTTATGTTCTGAGGAAGATAACATATAAAGGGGACTTGAAAAGTAGGACTCAGTGGCATGGGTTAGGAAATGGCCTGGAAGCTACACGGCGGCCTGGTTTGGGGCAAGATAAATTGAAAATTCACTTTTCAGTGCCCAGGTTTTGAGAGCAGAATTCAAGGTTCTGGATCGGAGGGTGATGAGAAAGATGAGGACAATGGGGAAGATGTTCCTGTTAATCACTTGGCCTTTACTTATAGAATAAGTAATCATGAAAAAGAAATGTGTCTATACAATTATTTTAAACCAGCATTTTTAAAATTGCCTGCTGTGTAAAAGGTATTGTGCTAGACATAAAGACTTTAGACATGAACAATGACATGGTCCCTGGTATTCTAATCGATAGATAGGGCACTTAAATAAATTTTGTTTACAAAGTAGAAGCCAAGAATGCAGGAGAGATCCATACTGATTTAGGACAGTTTGAAGAGGCATAGATCACGTTCAGGATCAGAAAAGGCTTCCTGGATCAGACAGTACTGAATGAGGCCCTGAAGGAGAAGAAGGATATAACAGGATATGCATGTGGTAATGGGTATGTAGGCAGTATATTCCATGTAGTCTAGACAAATGCACACAAGGATGAAATCAGGCAAAGCTACATAGTAGGCTTGGATGGTGAATCCCTGTAAGGGAATAATTCATTATAATGCAGTAATAGGAATAGTAGAATAGGAATAGTTGCTGAAGGCCTTAAATACAACACTAACTGATTGTTACAAAGACTGTTTTGGCAGCTCTGTGATTGGCACAAAGATGAGAGAGAATTAGTGGGCCATTATAATAATCCAGTTGAGGGTTAATGAGGTCCTGGATTAGAGTGAGTAGTAGTTTGATTGGAGAGAAAGAATCAGATAGGAATGATGTTATAGAAGTGAAAAAGAACTTGGAAACTGGTCAGGGGGAAGGGAGAAGAAAGTATAAAAATAATAGGTTTTGAATGTGGGAGGCTGGAAAGGAGGGTATTGCCATCAACAGAAAGAGGAAATCTATAAGCCTAAATCTAGGAAAGTTATGAACATAGTTCCTTTCTTTAGTCAGGGAGTTTATGTAAATATATATACACACACACACACACACACACACACACACACACACACACACACACACATAGTAGGACCACAGTGGGATAGTTTACCAAGGTATCTGATTATATGCAATTGCTATTGTCATATATTCAGCAAAGAACTAATGGAAATAGGCTTTAAAAAAATCTTACTTTTCTATTTTTCATTTTCTGACATAAACTTGCATATTTTTTTCTCCAATTCTGTTGAATGGATTATAGAATTTTTTAGCCTCAGGGGAACATCAGGGACCTATCCTTGTTCCAATGCAATGTATCTGGCTTTTTTGATCATTTTAATAAGCATCAACAAAGCTGCTTGTGTTTAGATCTATGATAGATATCTTTGATCTCTTATAGTAGATGTCTTTATCAACTGTATGATAGTAATAAGTTTTTATCTTTCTGTTGTGACATCTTCATTAAAATATAATATTGAAATCAAGTAGATATTGATCTTGAATAAAATTGCCAGTAAGAAACCATTTCTATTACCTGCTTTTTGCTGATGAACTGAAACTTTAGTGACTATTTTGAGCTTCCAGCGAGAGAATCTAACATCCACAGAGTTGAATTTATGGATCACTGGTAGCTTCAGCCAGTTGTTTCTTCTTCTCCTCCTCCCCCCTCCCCCTCCCCCCTTCCTCCTCTTCCTCCTTCTTCTCCCCCTCCTTCCCCCCTCCTCCCCCTTCTCCTCCTTCTCTCTTCTTCTTTTTTGGTATCTATATACTTATCAAATAGCCCCATGCCTGGTTACCATAATAGGTACCTGATAAATGCTTGATTGTTGATAGAGTCCTTAAGGAAATGGACTTTTCTCTTGCTTGTCACTGAAACCACACTTTTTATATACAGAAATGATTCATTGTTAGTGTAGGTATTCATGACTATTTAGTTCAATTGCAATTCTCTCTAAACAAAGGCATGAGCATGAGGTGGTTACCTTTAGTCTATGGCCATTACTACTTTGCAGATAAATACAGTTCACCACAGGGAGTACTGAAAGGGAAAATATAGATGGAGCTTTGTAAGTGCATCCTCATGTCAAGTTAAGTCAACAGGCAGTTATCAAATGTGTACTGTGTGTCAAAGCAGGCATTGTGCTAAGCTCAGGAATACAGTTTGCAGTCACTTTATAACTGGGTGTGTGGATTCAGCCTTTAAAATTTATTTGCAATTCAAGTAAACTGAACCTGCAATTTGAAGATGTTGCAGTCTTTATGGTCACAACTCAACAAAATTTTTAAATTCTTTACTAACACTTTGTTTACTGTTTACCAGGTACCATACTCGTTGTGGATAGAAAGACAAAAATGAAAATGGTCTTATCCTTAGTAAACTTATATTTTTTTGGGGGAAACAGGTACATAGATAAGTAAATGCAAAATAATTTCAGGGGTAGGAGTGGGAGGTAAGGAGTTCTGTCATCTGAGATTGAAGACTTTGGGCTAAGATTCTTTTTATGAACTCTCAGAGTTATGACTTTGAATTTTCCAGACCATTTTTAAAAATAAAAATGTAGGGGCGGCTAGGTGGCGCAGTGAATAGAGCGCTGGCCCTGGAGTCAGAAGGACCTGAGTTCAGAGCCGGCCTCAGACACTTAATCCACACAAACAAAAACCTAGCCGTGTAACCTTGGGCAAGTTACTTAACCCCAATTGCCCTAAAGGGGCGGCTAGGTGGCACAGTGAGTAAGAGTGCCAGCCTCAGAGTTGGGATGACCCGAGATCAGATCCGGCCTCAGAAAATGAGCACCCACGCATAAATAATGACTAGCCGTGTAACCTTGAGCAAGTTATTTAACCCCAATTGCTTTAAAAAAAATTTTAAAAAAATGTAGCTATGAAAACACCTATACTTGAACAATATTATTATACTAAATTTCACTTAATTTCTTAGCCTTTTAAGCAACTTTCTAAGACTATAAGCTACAGATTAGTTGTTGATCTACAACATTGAAGGGAATTGCCATGTGGGGATTTCCTACATAGAGTGAAATCATGTTCTTAATCTCTCTTCACTCTCCAAATATTTATATTCAAATAAGATTCTATGTATACTTTATGAGAGCGGAGATGAACCTGACTCCTGCAGGGCCACATCAGTGGGCCATCATTAGTTGTCTTGACAGTTATCTTGCCACTGGATTCGAATAACTCTGGAGGAGAGAGCAGGGCTGACGGCTTTGTGCAGCTCTGTCTCATTCCGATTCAGTTCACTGGCAAGTCAAGACATCACTCTCATGATGTCATTGGTCTTTGAGAATGAAAGACAAATAACAAGGACCACATCAGCTAAGTTTAATCTTGCATTACTCCCCTCTAGCTGGAGGTATTTTGAATGGGTTGTCATTTTTGGATCATGACATCATAGATATAGCAATTATCTGGTCCAACCCCCTCATTTTACAGATGAAGAAACTTAGGTCCAGTGACTTGCCCAAGAACATATAGCTAATAAGTGGCAGAACTGAGGCTTCAAATCCAACTTTCTTTCCACTGCACTATGTAACCATTAGATCACTTTGCAGAGACACATCACCAGAATGCTGGCTATCAGGAAAGAATTTTTTTTAATAGTCATAGTGTTTGTGATGAAGAATCTCATCCAAAATTTAATCAAGAACACAGAGATCTCTTAGGGTAAGAACAGGAATTTATTCTTTTCCTTGGGAGAAAAGGGCTGTCTCCCCCATGACAGATCATGAGGAAGAGGCATGTTACAAAAGGGCAGAAGAAGAATTTATACCTTAACACAGTCAAAGTCCCTTCCCCCAGCTATCTCTTCTCCCATTGGCTGAGAGGTGGGCTCAAGTCTCTGCATGAAAATCCCAGTGGCAAACAGAGGAGCCTGCCACTATGGTTTACAAAGAACAAGAATGCTGATTGACAGCAAGGGAAAGGGGGAAGGTTCCCAAAGCAATGGGAGGAGTGAGCTCAGACTGTCCCTGACTCCCACTGGCCTGGAGGAGGGACCCACAGAGGCGGGGAAATCAGAAAGCCTCCTGAAAGGGCTTACTGCTGATTAACAGCAGAAGTGAAGGGGTGGGAGAGGGAAGTTCTGAGAAGTTTTCACTCCCCCCCCAGACAATAGTGACTTATGAAGATCTTCTAGTAAGGTGTATAGGGGTTACAATTTGAACTGGTGGAAACAGTGTCTTCACTGAAATCATGGATCCTGGACACACTGAAGTATATTTGATTGTGATGCTTTAGGGAAATTGAAAATAATCAATTAAGGC
Source organism: Gymnobelideus leadbeateri (assembly GCA_011680675.1). Lineage (NCBI taxonomy): Eukaryota > Metazoa > Chordata > Mammalia > Diprotodontia > Petauridae > Gymnobelideus > Gymnobelideus leadbeateri. Next base: position 161,154 of record WOXC01004673.1, on the reverse strand, counting down.
ACAATTTCATATTTTTCATTAATTATTAGTATTGACCTCCTCATTCTAAACCCATTATTGTACATAGATTCTCACTGATTTGTTTCTATTTGTTATATTGCATAATCTTTAGTAGGAGTCAGAAACCCTATCTATGTGGTAGTTGGTTTTCAATCTTCAGCTTGATTCAGTGTCAGAATGCTTCCAAAAATAGTATTTTCTAGTCTCCCCTTCCACTAACCAGAAGAAAAATTGTCAGAGTTACATAGAGAGAGCCTCTCCTCTCCAGTTTCTTGTTTTTAATCACTTTTTCTTTTCTTTCTTTTTTTTTTTTTTTTAAATTGCAGGGGGCAGCAAGGCAGGGCAATTGGGGTTAAGTAACTTGCCCAAAGTCACATGGCTAGTTTTGTGTTAAGTGTCTGAGATCACATTTGAACTCCCGTCCTCCTGACTCCAGGGCCAGTGCTCTATGCCACCTAACCACCCCGATTTTTCTTTCTTTTATGTATCAAAAAGGAAAGGATCTGCATTGAAGGTGTCAAAACTCCCATGGATGTTATTCCCCAGTCAGCAAGAAGTAATTTTCAGTTCTAATTTAAAAGCATGAGAGGGTCAGCTTCCCTTTTGACCTGTGACTTGGCATGACTTGTTTTACATACACACAGAGTTATACACATACACACATACATATGTACATATGTATATGTGTGTATGCACATGTATGTATAGTGCTTAATCAGATCACAGTGTCTCTGCTAAGTTGCCCTAGTAACATTTAGTATCTTGTAACTTTCCCAAAGTACCTCTCTAAGGGTTCTTCAGAAACTGTTTTATGAAATAACCATTATCTCTTAAAATGAAACTGTGGAGCATAATTTGAGCAAGGACTTTGGATGGAGAGTTAACCTTATTTCGTGATGCTCTACTATAGGAAAACTTACAGAGAATGTTATTATGTGGATCTCTAGTGCTATCTTTACAGTGGAAGGACAAGACGTTCTCAACCGTCTGACAAGCCTTTAAAAACAAAAGATCCAGAGACCAGGCACGTCAGCTATGAAGATCTCACAGGAGGACACTTAGGACACTAGCCTGATTTTTGGTTCACCATCGAAATCTAGTCTTGCCTCTACTCCCTCTTCCTCCTGTAGATTAGACTCTCCTATACCCATTTACTGGACAAAGAATGAAATTTACAACCTAATAGACCATTTATTTCACACTTCTAGAAGATAGACAAAGGCATAAAAACAGAGAAGGTCACTCTTTATAGATTATTCTGAAGAAATCTCACTGGGAAAGATGAGTTTGGTAGATTGGCCAAAATCCCATAACGTTTACATGTTCTCTGTAATTTTCGCCAGAAACTCCACAATTTAATTTCTTAATACTCTTTATCTAAAAGGGTTTGTTTGTTTGTTTGTTTTCCCCCTGGTGGCAAATGGTTTGTTATTAAATTGATATTATCTTTGGTATTAGAGACTGGACTAGATTGTATAAAAGAAAATCTTATTTGTAAATCCTAACATGGAAAAGATATATTGAATGCATTCAAGAATGTTCCTTTTGAATGTTGGAGAAAAGTACATTTTTACTTCTTTTCTGCTGCCTCCTACCTCAGAGCTTTTAATAGCTTATTGCATTGTTAGAAGAAGGAGATGTTTGGTATATTTTGAAAACATGGCTTTGAGGTGCCTTGTTCTTGAGTCTATAGAACTAAAACTGCTATTCTGCCTTGCCCTCTCTACTTCCTAGAGTGCGTGAATACTGAAAATGAAAGATGTGTGCATATATGTCCCCAGAGAAGGAGCTGATACTTTGAGAGTTCTTGGTTTTTGAATAGGAAACAGCTTTGCGGGGGACAATTGGTAAGATTTGTAGTCCCACCTTCTTATAGCTGGGCAACTCAAGAATATGCTTTAAGTGAGCTGAGAATCACCCTAGGAAATTTACTGTTTCCAAAATAGTATACACATTGTCATGAAAGTAAGATAGTATTATTTTTTAAACTCTAGATTTTTACAGCCACCTGAGATTTTAATTATAGACTTATTTGAGAAGTTCTTTTCATTTGAGATATTTCTGCTAGCTTTCAAAGAGACTTGTACTTGAGCTCTCTCTCACCTTACCCTTCTCATGTGCCCTTTGACCTCTTCCTCCAACCTTGTCTTTTTTCTTTTTTGCTCATTCAACCCAGTTACTTCTCCAAACAAAACAAAACAAAAATCAAGCACATATAAAACAAACAAACATAAAAACATCCATCATTTTCTATCCCATAATGACTCCAGAAATACAATTCCTTTTGTGCTTGTTGACTAAGAGATCCATTTTTTTCTATTTTGGATCATGGCTATTTTAAGTGGAAGGAGCTAGAAAATCCTCCCCAATCCACCATTGGTTACAATGTTTAGGGAGAAGAAAATTGAGCCTTCCTCTGATTTCTGCCATTTTTTCCTCCAGTGGAAAAAACTTTTGGTTTCTTATTGATGATGATAGCAATTAACATTTACCTAGCACCTACTATGTGTTAAGCACTGTGCTAAACACTAAACACTGTGCTAAACACTTATCATTTGATTCTTACAGATACCCTAGGAAGTGGGTGCTATTATTATCCCCATTTTATAGCTGAGGAAGCTGAAGCAGTCAGAGGTTAAGTGACATTAGAAAGTCTGTTTAGACTATTCCCATTCCCTCACGCACTTGAACTGTGGCATGAAGACAGAAAAAGAGAAAAGGTCAGCGACTAAGTCTAGTACTTGAGGACTAAAAGAATTGTAATAACCCATGAATTCATAAAACCTGCTCACTTGTGATTGATATATTTAACTGCCTTGGGTTTTCTTTTTTTGGGACCAAGAATCTATATCACAAGCTTGCATGTATCTCTATTGTATACTGTCTTTTGATATCCATATATTATAATTGGGTAAGCTCTCTATGAGCATAAGCTCTCTTCCTTAGATCCAAAAGGTCTGTTACAATGGAGTACTTATATGGTTTTGTTTACATTTTCCACTGATATTTCTAAACTGCTTCCCAGTTCCTTCTAAGGCTGTTTCCATAGCATGTGAAGAGTGTTGCCTGGGCTTCAGTTGAAGGACTTTGACGATGCATTTATAAAATCTGGTGTTACTTTTGAGCCATTTACCTCCCTCTTTCTTCCTTTCTAGTTCACCTTCCCTCCCTCCTGTATTTTTATCTCTTGTCCATATAGAGAAATAATCACAGTTTTCCTTTCTTAGACTATGACTTTTGCAGCCTTCCACTTTTGATGGAAGTGTGTTAAGGGACCATATGTGTATGTATGTATGTGTGTGTGTGTGTGCAACTAAGTGAACAGGTGGGTATTTAATAACTATATTAAGTATAAGAATTCTATTTATTCTATATCTTTCTCCTTGACATTTTTTCCCTCTAGACTTTCTTCTGCTTTAGGAATTGAAAAGGAATTATATAATGAGTCTAGACCATGGAAATGTCTAGACCAAAATTTTTTTCAAGATATCCAAACTACATGCAAATTTGACAGCCCTTAAAGGTTTGAATGCCTAGAGATCTTTTAAATTTGACAATGCATGTATTTTTGGAACTACCTTTTCCCCCCTTGATGTGATTCCATTGTCACTATTAGCATTCACAGATGACTTTCTAAAGACCAGTTATTGAATTGATCAGGAATTCAAAATACATGTTAGATGGCTGGTGATATTTTTGTTCTAAAAGAATAAGCATCTTTAATGTTTCTTTTCATTAATTGCTAAAAAACCATAAGTTAATTTTCCTTAAGTTAAAATCATCAAACTTTTAAAAGGCAATTCAAAAATCAACAGTTAATGTTACTAATAGAAAGTGACAGGGGGAAAGAAATTTAGAGATCCTCTATTCTAACTCTCATATATGTAGTTGAGAATTTTGAGGGTTAAGAAGTGGCATGTCTTATTTAGAATCATACAATTAATTGGTGGCATGGCAGTGGCTGGATGCCAATTCTCAACTCCTGGTTCATTGATTCTCCTACTCTGCTGGGGATTCAGTACCAATAAGCTTGTTTCCTAAACAAAGTCAACAAGACTAGAGATGAATGATTTGTTTCACTACTTGCCTTATTTTGAGATCATGGGCCTAGATTTAGCATTTCTCTTAGCATCTAACTGTGATTCTATTGAGTTTTCTTCACATTCTGTCATAAGTCCTGAGGAGGAATGGAGATTCAGTTATAGTATACCCAGGGCTTATGGGAGCCCTGCCAGTGGCTACATGTCAGAGAGTCAGACCATATTTTGTTATAGTGGTCTAGTCTTGAGAAATTGTGAGCCAAGGTGGGTGGGCAGGTTGGGCTAAACAATACTCTAAGGATATAGGCACAGATATATATTGGAATGCCCAGACATTTGTTGTCATTTCAGGCCTCTCAACCCTATTCTTTTCATCTAGCTAAATAAGCCCTGGGTTCTAGGTTGTCCTTGCCCATCCAATAATGCAAATCTTGACAAAGTAAATTTAAAAAAAAAATGTTAGAAACTTTTGGTTGGAACCTTTGTCTTAGTTTCAGTCTCAGTGCTTTGATTGGCAGTGTCTTAACCTCAATTTCCTGTCTGCTTGGATTTGGGCCTGTTTGTCTGCTTTGACCTCCACAAGTTGTTTTCCCTCCAGCACATCCTTTTGCAATTCCTTATTGAGTTCTTGCCTTTTTCTGGTCTCTTACAATTATGTGCTTCTGTGCTTTTCTTTGACTGCTCTTGATCTGTCAGTTAGACGATCATATGACAAGGATGTTGTGGAGGAGATTTCTGATTGGGTGAGAGGTTGGGCTAGCTGATGTCTAGGTTGTATTAGTATATCTTTCCCTTCACATATTCAGGCATGAAGTTTCTTTTCAACTCTGAATTCTTTGATTCTATAAACTTAAATCTGACTCTTGGCACCAAAAAACTCTATATGACTTTTTGTTTCCCATGGAATGTACCCAGTATAGTTGATTATAAGGGGTGAAGATCAATGCTAAGGGAGCCATACCAGGGCAGGGGAGCAAGAAGCTCAAAGGACACTAGTTGAAGATACTTCCCTTCCAAGTACCTTCCCCGTCTCTCCTGTTTCAGTTTCACTAGGACATCCAATTTCTGTTTCTTACCTTAATCTTTGTTCCTCAGCCCCTCTAACTTGGGCAGTGGAGTGGTGCCTGGTGTGAAGAATCCATCATCATCCATGGATTCCCTTAGGCTCAGTACCAGGAAAACCTAGAGGCTAAGGTTGCATACCTTCTTTGTGTGTTGAATACTAGCACAGCAAGTTTATCTCAGTGCCAGAACCCTGCAGTGTAAAACACCATTTACTAAATAGGTATTTGGTAATCCAGGGCCAAATGCCATGTGCCCTTTTATCTTTTTGTGGGAAAATAAGAGAATGAATTGTTTTTATCAGAGAATTTCTTCCAAATATTTTGGTCTTTGCCCTACCCTCTCCTTTCCCTCTACTGCCAAATTGTTTGATAGTCTTTCTTCTATTTACCACAGACACATATGTACATACATGGCCGTCTTGATAATTTTGATGATGTTTTAAATGTCTGTTTCCCTTTTGTGGGGAAACACAGTTGTTCTGAGGCGGCACAATGTCCTTAAAGATAAGTGGATTCTGGAGTCACCTCTTTGCTTCTCCTATTTTACTACTTGATCAGCCATGGTGAATCATCTCGCCTCAGTTTCTAAATGAGAGGGTTAGGCTAGATGATCTTTGAAGCTCTCGATGATGAATGATAAATCACTCATCTGGTTTAGATTCAAGGTCATTTAATTCTTAGTCCATTTCAGCATGTGTGTGTGCTTTCCTAAGATACATGGTATATGCTTATATACACACACATTATATGTGTATATACACACACACACATATCCCCTTTATCTTTATAACATAAGGAATTTTTTTCTGCTAAACATTTGTCTTGTTATAAATCTCAATAAATTTTGATCCATTTTTTCTAACCCTTCTTAAGTTTTATGTGTTGAGTTGCTGTTTTGAGGATTATTTGTCCTGAACCACATTAATAAGGGATAGAGTTCTCTTCTTTGAGGTTTGAGAAGCATTGAAATTGATGTAATGAATTATTGAAGCCAGGGATGCTGCTTAAAACAGTGAATTCTATTTCCCTGTAGATAAAGAAAGCCATTTTAGTTCAACCTTTAAAGGTTATCTCCTTATGCTGAACACAGTAGCATCATGAGTGACTGTGAATCCCAGCTTCATGTGAAAGTACAACACCAAGCAAAATGCTGTCAGACTGCCTTTGAGTATTTGGGTTTGGAAGAAGCAGCCAGTCGGTGAAGGTTTGGAGGATGTTCTCAGGGGGATGACAAAGATAAGTTTATGAAAAATGTGTAATTTACTGATTAGAGTCTGAGGAAGTATTGAAAGATAGCATTACAACAGTCAAAATAAAAGAAGATGAAAGTACAAATGAGCATTAGAAAAGCTAGGGTTAAGATACTAGATTCATTTGACCCAATTGTGAGACAGACTGTAGGTAGGTGTACAGGCTGAAAGCCAAAAAAGGGAAGAAAAATGAAGATTTGGAGAGAAACATTAGGATACTTTAATTTCTGAGAATAGTCCTGAAGATGAAAAATAGAACCACATTTTGAAAACTGTAGTGTTTTGGATAGGGGTACACTGTTAACCAATAGTTGGGTCTGTTGCATTTATACTTTGCTTCAATCTGTTCAGGAACCTAACACTTGTATACCAGATTTAATTCTTCTATATTTAAGAGAAAAGGAGAGAAAGCTGTAGCATTAGAAATAAAAGGATTCTGGTGTTTCCCTTAAATTGCCAATCTATGTTAAACAAAAGTATAATGTGAAAATTAAAAAATTTCTTTTTCTCTCTTGAGACTTTTAACAAATTATAAATGTTTATTTATTATAGTCATGGTGGTATAAGCATGATAACAACCCCTGCCCCAAATTATCTTCAGACTTCATTTTAGTTACTAGTTTAAAATCATTCTCTAACCAAATATTTTACCTAACTTAGACAAAGAAATAAATTTACCAAGCATGTATTAAGTGCCTGCTTTTATGCCCAACCTTGTGCTGGACTCTAAGGATACAAGGGTAAAAATGAAATAGTCTATAACCTCAAGATACTTACATTCTTCTGGGAGGGAGGAAAGAGACCAAATATAGCAATATAAGGAAAATGAAAGAGAAAAAGGGCTCTAAAGTGGGGGTGATTTGGGTAAAGCTTTATGGAGGGATGGTACCTGAATTGAGCCTTGAACGTGAGTGTGAGGATTGTAGGAAGCAGAGATGAAGAAGAGCTCCATCCCAGGCCTTGGAAGTATTTCCTGTGAATATATGGATATGGAGCATCAACTTGGGGAATGGCTAGAATCATGGGCTTAGCAGTTGGGAGGGACTCTGGAGCCCACTATTCTCATTTTACAGATGAGTTCACTGAGAAGCCCAGAGTAATAAGTTGTCCAGGGTTACTAGTAAGTGTCTGAGGCAGGGTTTGAACTCAAATCTTCCTGACTCTAAGTCCACCTCCCCATTTGTGGCACCATGTAGCTGAAGCTTGATTGGATCAAAAGAGTTCATGAGAGGAGTAGATTTCCTGAGAGGAGGCAAAATGAATTAGTTTAAATTTTAAAAATCGCTGCATTTTGTTTAGATACAATAAATACTTCCCCCAGTGATACCTGTCCAAACTCCCTTTTACAAAACATATTCACTGAGAAAAGAGTCTTTAAAATTATTACCTATTTTTAATAGAAGTGAAGAATGTTTTCTTTTCCATTTTCAGTCTGACACTATTAGCACTGACAATTAGATATGGCTGGAGTTTTGTTTCCTCTCGAAGTTGACTTTATTTCCGCAATTATAGTCATCATATATATGGTCCTTTTGACCATTTGCCTTGCTTTGGGTCTCTCTGTACAAATCTCCATATTTCTCTGAATTTTTCATATTTGTTACTCCTTTGAGCCCAGTAACATTCCATTATTTTATATACCAAAATTTGTCCATTGATTCACAATTGTTGGACACATATTTGGTTCCAACTTTATGTATTATAAAATAATGCTTCTATGAAAGTTTTTGGTACAAATGAATATTTCTTATTCCCTGTGTTAAAGGATATGAAATATTTATAAATTTTCCTTCCATAATTACAAATTATTTTCCAGAACAGTTGAACCATTTTACAGCTGCACCAACAGTAAATGTTTGTTTTTACCTGGCTCTAACAATGAGTTTTCCCAACTTTAAATATCTCTCTAGTTTCCTGACCTCTCTGAGCCTCAGTTTCCTGATCTGTAAAATGAGGGGGTTGGACCATATAACCTCCTAGGTCCTGTTCAGCTCTTCATGATCCTGTGATCTCATGATATATCTCAGTTTTGTTCTAATGCACACTTCTCTTATTATTAGTGATTGTGAATGCTGAAGGTGGTTATTAATATTTTGTATTTCTTCTTTTAAAAATTGTTCATATTGGTTTATATATTATATATTGTATGAATGGATCTCAATCATATTTCTATCAATTCCTTATAAATGTGGATGTCAAACTTTTATTATAGAAATTTAATGGAGGCTATTTCCTTCAATCTGTTTCTTTTTTTAAACTTTAGCTTCATTGATTTTTATTTATGTGAAGCTTGTAAATTATATGTACATATACCTTTCCAGTTTTCTTATACCTTACTTCCCAATACATACTCTTCAATTTGATGATACTGGCCTCCTGACTGTTTCACAAACAAGAAATCCATTTCTAAGTTCCAGGCCTCCTATCTGGCTGTCTCCCATGCCTGGAATGATCTCCCTCCTCCATTCTAACTGCTGAACTCTCTGATTTCTGTCAAGTACCAACTAAATTCTTACCTTCTGTAGGAAACCTTCTTCAACTCTTGTTAATTCTAGTGCCTTCTCTCTGTTAATTATTTACTATTTGTCCTATATATAACTTGCCTTGTATATATTTGTTTGCATGTTTCTCCCCCTTTAGACTAAAAACTCCTTGAGGTCAGGGACTATCTATTGTCTCTTTTTGTATTTCAGCACTTAGTACAGTGCCTGGGACATAATAAGTAATTAATAAATTTTTATTGATTAATTGATATTGCTGTTATCTCTTTTGCTTTTTGTGATTTCTTCTAGTCTATGTCTGGTTATGAATTTTTTCATTTTAAATTCCAAACCATACAACCTTCTGCTGTTTTTCATTGGTATGTGAAAAAATATTTATATCCTATTATATTTCTTTTTTCTTTCTTTCTTCTTTCTTTCTTTCTTTCTTTCTATCTTTCTTTCTTTCTTTCTTTCTTTCTTTCTTTCTTTCTTTCTTTTTCTTTCTTTCTTTCTTTCTTTTCTTCTTTCTTTCCTTCTTTCTTTCTTTCTTTCTTTCTTTCTTTCTTTCTTTCTTTCTTTCTTTCTTTCTTTCTTTCTTTCTTTCTTTTCTTCTTTCTTTCCTTCTTTCTTTCTTCTTTCTTTCTTTCTTTCTTTCTTTCTTTCTTTCTTTCTTTCTTTCTTTCTTTCTTTTCTTCTTTCTTTCCTTCTTTCTTTATTTCTTTCTTTCTTTCTTTTTTTTCCTTTTTTGGAGGGGGAAGGTAGGGCAATTGGGGTTAAGTGACTTTCCTAAGGTCACATGGTCAAATCTGAGGTCACATTTGAACTCAGGTCCGACTGACTCCAAGGCCAGTGCTCTATTCACTGCACCACCTAGCCACCCTTCCTATTACATTTTTATAAAAATTGTTTCTAGATACATTTATATAAGTCTCGTGTGTGGCATGATAGGTTAGGTCATAGGTATTTAATGTATTTTGTTGTTATCTTGGATGGATTTTTTCTCTCTATTTCTTTCTCCGTGTGTGTGTATGTGTGTGTGTGTGTGTGTGTGTGTGTGTGTGTGTGTGTGTGTGTGTGTGTATTAAGTGTCTGAGGCCTGATCCAAACTCAGGTCCTTCTGACTCTGGGGCCGTCACTCTACTCACTGCGCCACCTAGCTGCCCCTCCTGTTTTGTTTTGTTTTTTTAAAGTAATGTAGAGAAAATTTCCAGTTTTGTATCCTACTTTACTGGTTACTTTCTTGATTAATATTTTCATTGGGAGCATTACATTGTAACCATTTTCCCCTTATTTTAGCCTATGTTTATAACCTCAGTTTCTTTTTCTTGGCTTACTGCTATAACTAGTTATCAGATAGAAATGGAAAGATAATGGGTATCCCTGTTTTATCTGTGATCTTATTGAGAAAACTTCTTTGTTTCTTTGTAATAAATAATTCTAGCTCCTGGTTTTTGGCAGTATTTCTTTTGTCATAGCAAGAAAAAACTTAAAAACATAAATAAGTGCTATATTTTGTCAAAGGACCATATATCCTTATTGTTAAATTACTCTAGGTTTATAATTTGCTTTCTATTCAAGTGTCCCTGAACTTTGGTGTAAGTCTACTCTTCCTGGTCTGAATAATGGAAATATATCTATGAAACAGCTCATAGAAGAGTTTTGGTAAGGAAACATCTTTATAATCAGCTTTGCACCATGAGTTACTTGTCTTTTACATGCTCAATAAAATTAACTTGTAAATCCACTTAAAATAAGAATTTTCCCCACTGGGAGTTTGAGGACTTGTTTTATTTCTGTTTTGAAGATCAAGTTGTTCAGATGCTCAGTTTTCTGTTCTCTTCTTTAATCTTGTTTTTTTTTCCTATAATATAAGTGTGTGTATATATATATGTGTACATATATGTATGTATATATTTATCGATTTCATTTAGATTTTCAATTTTTGTGATTATTTATTTGTAACTTTTCCAGTTGAAACTCAATTCAATGGTTTTCTTTTGTTCCTTTTGTTAATATGTTTTTAGAGATATAAATTTCCTTTAAGAATTGCTTTGACTGTATCACATAAATTTTTGTGTCTCAATAGATAGCATTAGAGGCAGCTAGGTAATATAGTGGATAGATCCCCAGCCTTGGAGTCAGATAGATAGATCTGAGCTCAAATCCAGCCTCAATTACTTGTTATATGATCTTGGGCAAGTCACTTAATCACTGTCTGACTCAGTTTCCTTAACTGTTAGATGATGATAATAATAACATTTCCCTCCCAGGGTTGTTGGAGATAAAATATTTAATAATAGAAAAAAAAAGCACCTAGCATGTCTGTGCCTGGTGCATAGTAGGTGCTTAATAAATGTTTATTTCCTTTATTTGGTTTTTTTTAATATTGTTTCTGTGATTTATTCTTTGACCCACTAAAAGGAGTAACGGAGTAGAGTTGGATTTCAGCCAAGAAGATAGTCTGAGAAGCAGGGATAGACTCTAAGGTGGTTAATGAAGGCTCTTGGTGGGTTATTGCCACACTTAATGATAGTGCTGGCAATCTTGTATCTGAACCCACCACAGTGATGTGGTCATGAGGCAGGCCCACCAGTGGAGTAAACTGGCAACTTATTCTCATGCCTTTTTTCCTCTTATTGCCTTAATGGAAATTTCTTTTTTTGTTTTATTTTTTGGCACATTTTATGTCGTAATGAGAGGGCAGATGGAAACTTAATTTAACTACAACTTCTACCTTGACCATTTTGTTGGCAGTCAGCTAGTTTGAGTTTTAATCTATCCTCTGATTTATTGGCAGTGTGCAATGAAAGGTGCTCTTCTTGTCTCTTCCTTCCTACTAAAACATATGTATGCACTGTCTTCCCTTTTCTATCAAGAATGCTTGATGTCACCTCCACCTTCCAACATGGTCACAACCTGGCAAAAATTGAGTCAAGAAATGTAGCCAGTATTACAGGTTAGGGTTTCTTTGTGATACACCCAGATGGCTTGACACACTAGTTGTGAAATTGTCTCCTTTAGGCCCTGGCTGATGCACTAATTTGATTATCAGGCTTCACCTTAGAGATTTGTGGCCTACGAGTAGCTAAGCAGCCTGTTTGGTTCCTGAGCCTCCCTTATCTTTGTCTTGCAGCAGGCAGTGACCTGGTCTTATTTGATTCACTCAGTCTGGGAGAAGTACAGCATTGTTTGAAAGACCATTGTCAGACCTGATGAATAACTGTGCTGAGCTCCTGGGTTATGGTTTAAAACCTGCAAGAAAATCTGCCAGTCTGCCACCCTAGAAGCAACTGTGTATTGTCCAATTCTACAAACATCCACAGTACTAGGGAAAATAGAATTCAAAATGACAATAATGTCATAACCCTAGTATTATTAATTATATGTTGTGTGGTTTTGTGTGTGTTTAAGAAATGGATATGTGACTGGTATCCTAAGTAGACATCTTTGTTTGAAAAGTTTATTTGCTCCATCTAATTTACTTATCTAGTTGCTTTATTTATTGTCTTGAATTTCCTCTTTGGGAGTAGTCACTTCAGGGTACAAGCATGAAATTAAAGCATCACAGTGGTTAAATCATTGTATAAAAGTCATCAAGACGGAAGCAGACTGAATTGTATTTTAGAAAATCAGCCTTGCTACATCACCTTCCCCCAAAAGACCATTTTGAAAAGAAAAAAATCTCAGGAAAGTGTAATAGTGAGTCAAACACCCTAGGAAACTTCATCTTGCCACTTCTTACATGAGGTAAACATAAAATGCTCTGCAAATCTCAGTGTTTCATAAATGCTAGTTGTGTTTATTGTTGTCATTACTGTTATTGTTCTCCTCTTTTTAGATACTTGTCTGCTTCCCTCTAAGCTTTTAATATTAGTAGGGGAGAGAAGTAGATGTGAATTGGTGGGGGGTGTGAGAAGAGAGAATCGCCAGATCAGCATCTTGGAATCTAAAGGGTCTGTAGAGACCATCTTGTCCAACAGTACACGGATAAGAAATCTCCTCTACAGCCCACCTGATAGGGTCATTTAGCCTTGGCTTGAAAGTCTCCAGAAAAACACATTTTGCTTTTGGATAGCTCTAATGACTAGGAAGTTTTTCCTCCAGTCAAACCCAAGTCAACCTTGGGTCACCCCCACTTTGCACTTCCTTTGCACTTCCTCCAGCGGTGCTGAACAAGCTGGAAGAAATCAGGAAACTGCTTTCGAGGTCTAATTCATATGTATGTTATTTATTCATGTCAGTACTAAGCACAGATGCCAAAAACATTCCATTAGACCCAAGCTAATGTTGAAGTATAATGACTGTTCTTTGGATCTGATCATTCAACCAGTTTCTATAGTCCATCTAAGTTTTCCACAAGAATAGGATGAGAGACTGCTAATAATCAATTGATCTTACTAGCTGTGTGACCTTGGGCAAGTCACTTAACTCCAATTGCTTTGCCACCCCCTCACCCCCCCCAAATAATTGATTGATTTGATTAGAATATATTGATTGAGGAACTCCACAAAATAGGACATTCCATGGAATTTTTTTTTTTTACTCTTCAGTTCTTGCTATAATTTTTATTTCTGAGCTTTTAGAAAGATTGTTGCTTATATGCTAAGGATAAGCAGCCCAGGATATTGCTAATAAGAATTGGCTGAGGGAGGGGCGGCTAGGTGGCGCAGTGAATAGAGCTCCGGCCCTGGAATCAGAAGGACCTGAGTTCGGAGCCGGCCTCCGACACTTAATCCACACAAACAAAAAAAAACCTAGCCGTGTAACCTTGGGCAAGTTACTTAACCCCAATTGCCCTAAAGGGGCGGCTAGGTGGCGCAGTGAGTAAGAGCGCCGGCCTCGGAGTTGGGATGACCCGAGATCAGATCCGGCCTCAGAAAATGAGCACCCACGCATAAATAATGACTAGCCGTGTAACCTTGAGCAAGTTACTTAACCCCAATTGCTTTGGAAAAAAAAAAGAATTGGCTGAGGGACAGCTAGCTGGCACAGTGAATAGAACACTGGCTCTGGAGTCAGGAAGACCTGATTTCAAATTCTGCCTCAGACACTTGAATGACACACACTAGCTGTATGACCTTGGGAAAGTCACTTAACCCCAATTGCTTTGCCTTAAAAAAAAATAAAAAAAAAAAGAATTGGCTGAATTCTTCTCCAAAGGAGAGGATGTTTGATTTTCCCCTCATTCTTGAATCTTAATACCTAGACTGTTGTTGTTTAGTACCTGGGACTATTACATATACCAAGTGTAATGAATTTGCTAGAAAAAAGCTTACCAAACGCTTGTTGCAGATTGACATATTTGCCACATATTTGTTCTTGTACTTCTGGAAAAAGGTTCAAATATTCTATTATTTTTAGTTTTTATTGTCACATAAATTTTTATCTTGTTATTTAAAAAGTGATTCTTTTTTTCTTTAATTTTTTTTTTTAAAGCAATTGGGGTTAAGTAACTTGCTCAAGGTTACACGGCTAGTCATTATTTATGCGTGGGTGCTCATTTTCTGAGGCCGGATCTGATCTCGGGTCATCCCAACTCCGAGGCCGGCGCTCTTACTCACTGCGCCACCTAGCCGCCCCTTTTTAGGGCAATTGGGGTTAAGTAACTTGCCCAAGGTTACACGGCTAGGTTTTTGTTTGTGTGGATTAAGTGTCTGAGGCTGGCTCTGAACTCAGGTCCTTCTGACTCCAGGGCCGGCGCTCTATTCACTGCGCCACCTAGCCGCCCCTTTAATTTTTAACAATATTATTTGCATATGTTGGATAAACTCAGTGCGAGTTTGACTGTTTTACAGGGAAGGGCTGTTAGCATTCCTAATAGACTCCTCTGATTCAAATGATCCTTGTCCCACTTTTTAAAAATTATTCTCTCTGCTCCTTCTCACCTGAGTACTGTGAGTCAGAATAAATATGTCACCAGCTATTAATTTTTGCCTCAGAGAAGATGAGATGTATATGAAATAGAGTTGCATGATATATTTTTCTTATTCATTATTTTGTTTTATCAATTATGATTTGCCGATTAAATGCCAGTCTTAATTTTACCTTCCCTCTGAGACTACCACCAATTTGTTCTGTATATATCTCATTTACACACAGTTGTTTTCATGGTTTTTTCCCCTATTAAACTGTGAGCTTCTTAATAGCAGGGATTGGTTTTTGCCTGTTTTTATATCCCTGGTGCGTAGCATGGTGTCTGGTACATATTTGTAAACACTTAAAAATCTTAGGTGTTTGATTGATAGAATGTATAGGGGCATAAAATAATGTGTGTAAGAAGAAAAATCTATTACAATATGTCCTCCCTCCAAAGTAAGGGAAGGATTAATTTCAGGTACCTGAAATACAAATATGATTTCTTCTGTGATTGTAGTGCCAGTGCAATCTTTGCAGCACCTACAGTCACTATAAATATAGCTGCATGGTGCTTGATCACAAAATATAACAGACTGTCCATATAAAAGACTGAAGCAAAACATTTAATCAGATGCCAAGGAACCAAATCCCAAAACCAGTAAGCCAATTCCATCATAACAAAGAAGTTGATAAGCCATAATAGCACAGAGGGCCACAGCATTCTTTAGCCTTCCCACAAACCAACACAAAACCAATATTTGCTCACAAGTCTGGCTCCCTTGGAAGTGTCCTCTCCTTCTAATCACCCAGCTTGCTCTGACTCCCAGATTCCTGTGGGCTCTGCTCCACCCTTCCACAAACTCCTCCTACAACAGACTCCATGTGATTACATTTCGCCTAATAGGGGGCAGAGTATATTTTCAAAGCAGGGAAGGTCTTCAAATTCCCTTAGGCTTATTAAGGGGCAGGGAAGATCTTCAAATTCCCATTACCATTACAGTGATGTAGTTTAATGTATAATATATTGAATAATTTGTTCTGTGTTGATCCCTGTCATACACAAAATAGAGATAGGGATTGGATTTATGAATTCATTGGTATTGGGAATTCCTAGGTGAGGAAAGAAACTTTACTGATATAGCTTAAATTCTTAGAGAGTTAGCAGTGCACTGAGAGATTGTGACTTGCCCAGGGTCACACAACTGGTATGGACCAGGGGTGTGTGTACGTTGGGCCCAGGTTTTCCTGTTTTGAAACCAGTCCCTTGTCTATTTTGTCAGACTGCCTTACATAAGTGGGACATGCTGATGGGTTTTGCTTCAGTTTAACCATCCGTAAACTAAGCCTGGCTATTTAGTGAATGATGATTATAGAAACACTATCTTTTCTCATTTTTTTTAAGTTTATAGAGACTCTGTCTAGAAAGTGTGCATTCTAATAGGATTTAATGTCATGATCTTTCAGGCTTTGATACTGTATTTGAATATTTTACAGAGAATATTGAAATGAGCATTTTAACGTGACCTGAATAGTCTTTTATCTTTCAAATGTGCCAATAATAGTCACCGCCCCAATGTTTCTCCCCTTATAAATTCCAGAGGTAAATGGCATCCTGGTAGACACCCCATTTCTGCTTGCCTCCTAATTACTGTTTCTGTGTCACATCTCCCCTACTCTGACCCATCATCAACAAAAGATCCTTTTTAGGAGGAAAGGATTTTCTTAAAACTCAGGTCTGACTATGGCATCTCATTTCTTGATAAGTAAACTCCAGTGGTTTTTTATTAATGCTGTAGGATAATATAGAAACTCTTTGGCATTGGAAGCTTTTCATAATCTTGCCTTTAACTACCTTTTTAGTTTTCTTACATGTTATTCATGAGATAGATTTAGAACTGGAAGGAGCCTTAGAGGCTAAGTTTAATACCCTCATTTTACAGATGAGGAATCCAAGACAAGGACAGGTCAGTCAGAGATCAGTAAATGAGCATTTATTATCCACCAGCTGCGTGCCAGGCACTGTGTTAGCCTTCAAGATGCTTACAGGCTAACGGGGGAGACAACATACAAACAACTATGTACAAACAAGATATATACAATGTAAACTGGAGAGTCAACAGAGCAAAGGCACTAGCAGTAAAAGGGAATCAGGAAAGGTTTTCTGTAAAAGTAGTATTTTAGCTGAGAGTTAAGGGAAGGCACGAAGGCCAAGAGTTGGAGATGAGAAGGCAGAGAATTTCAAGTTAGGATGGCCAGTCTGAGTGACAGCAGAGGGACTGGTGTGCCTGAACTGAAGAGCATGTGAGAAAGAGTAAGATGGAAGACTAAAAAGGTGCACGTGGCCAGGACGTGAAGGGCTGTGAATGCCAAGTGGAGGATTTTATGTTTGATCCTGGACAGAAAAGGGAGTCACTGGGGTTTATTCAACAGGGGCTTCAGACCCCACAGCAATTGTCTGGCAGGATTCGAACCCAGGATGTCCTAACATCAAGTCTGAGGCTCTGTCCACTCTTCCATACTTCATTTCACGCACTCTTTGGTCTGACATAATGGACAGTCACTCCCATTGAGGCAGCTGGGTGGTGCAGTGGATGGTGCATGGGACCTGGAGTCAGAAAGACCAGAGTTCAAATACAGCCTCAGTCACCTACTAGCACTGTGACCCTGGGCTTAACTCTTAACTTAACCTCTATGCCTCAGCTTCCTCAATTATAAAATGGACATCATAATATCACCTACCTCTGAGTGTTTTATTGAGCATCAAGTGAGGATGTTTGTAAATTGCTTAGTATAACGACACATAGATGGCTAATAAATGTTTATTCCCTTCCTCCTCCTATATGCATGCCTTTGCACGGATTCTCACTCAGGCTTGGACTATTTTTCCTCTTTATCTCTACCTTGAATACCTGCTTTCTTTCAAGATTAAGCACAAGCATCACCTTCTATAGGAGGCCTTTCCTGATCCCTCCTGCTGCTAGTGCCTTCTCTTAGGTTACCTTCTATGTCCACTTTGTATGTGACACAGTGCATACCCACACCCATGCCCACTAGGCCCTAAGGGCTCCTTATTCTGAACCCATGCCCGTTATTTGGTTCAGTGCAGAGGGAGTCTGGCCTCTGAAGAGAGAGGGCACGTTTTTTGTTTGTTTCCTTCTCAAACATTCTCTCTTTATACCCCTACTTCCAGAGTCCCAAAGAAAATTATTGAGAGCTTAGGTATGGCTTACGTCGACTGAATACTAGAAAGATAGGTTACAGTGTAGGTCATAAATAGGACAACTATTTATTTCCTCCACACAAAGGACACGCTAAACAGAGTACTCACAAGCGCACACTGACAAAGATTTAAACAAGCACAGTGCCCTATGACTGCTGTTACATTCTCCTAGGAAGTTGAGACATAAAACATAAAAAATGAAGCTTTTTGCTCAACTGCCGAATCAACATTTCACCTCTGACCCAGCTCTGTGGTTTTTCTTTTCAAGGTCCTTGTCCTCTACTAAGTCTTGCTACTACTCCTACTTACTACAAGTGAACTATAACTCCTGTTCTTGGTTCTTTTCCAAGAAGGTCCACAGTATCCATAGATATATACTGTATAGTATAGTATCTATAAATATATACTGTAGTGTAGTCAACACCACTTAAGAAGTCCAGGAGCTCCCAAACTCACTTCTAAGACCAGAAACATTCATCTCAGGATTAATGTCAAGTTTTATAAACAAAGCATAGCCCTAGGTTCAGGGCTAAGCTGACCAAGGGCACCTTCCCTTCCCCCCAGTTATTGAGGGAAGTCCCACAGATATCACATCCTGCAGAAAGAGGAAGGGACAGGGAGCTAAGGTAAGTTGTGTCTCCTTTCAAAACGACACAGCACCCTTCCCTTGCTGCTGTCATTGGAAGGGAAGCAAGTAGTCTTCTAGAATGTGTTGCCACTCCAGATTGCTAAGACCTTCAGTGCTGAGCATATTTTCCCAGAAATGGACAGGGAAAAGGCTTAGCACTCCACAGAGTGCTTTAGCTAGAACAAACCAAGAGGGCCTGTACATATAAGTACATATGTATAATGTGAAATATTGCCATATTTATGAAAACATAAGTTTGATAAGCTTGATGGTAGGGTCTGTTTTCATTTTGTATCCCCAGTGCTTAGCCTGGCACATAGTAGGTGCTTAATAATAAATTGATTGCTCTGTTGAACATTGAGCCTTTTATTACTTGTACGTTATTACTGATTATAGTTATATATCTTCTGTGGCAGTAAAAGCCCAAATAATTTGAGAGCTGGAGACATACATGAATATAAACTAACCATAATGAGAGGAAGTTTGTGGTAAGCACAGATATAAGTATTTCTTAAGCTAATGTTGAATTCTCCTATAGTTCGTTAGAGCTACGTTTTTTGAATTAATTCTCTGCACTTCTCATTAAAAGAGACTAAGGAATATTTTTGCTCTCTTTAGGGGAATAACCACATCAACATCCACGTCAATTTTAGTGTTTTACCTATACTACACTTGTATTATCAAATATATTTTCTTCCAAATCCGGAAAACTGAAAACTTTTGGGAAGAGTATGAGTCATCAAATGGATTGATCTTAATATTTCAACACATTCAAAAGATAAAATTACTCAGTTCAGATTAAAATGGTCCTTTCAATTTTCCTTGTAAGAAACTCAAAAGACTGAAAAAATACTGAGTGCTTAACTGTGTGTGTAACACTAAGCAATACATCCGTATGCTCAAGGACCTTCTAATATAATTGGGGGATGAAGGCATGCACATGTAAAAAGTGAAAAAGCATTAAAATGAAGTATATTTCAAGTATTTATCTGCAAAATGAGGGAGTTGAACAGGCCGGCCTCTAGGGTCCCTTCCAGATGTAGACACATGATCTCTATGCCAAATGAGGTGTTCAAATACTAAATAATGTAAAAGTTCAGAAGAGAGAGAAATTACTATGGGCTGAAGTCGTCAGAGGAAGCAGTCCTCAAGTTTAGACCTTAAAGGTTAGAAAAATGAATAAAAGAGAATTAGCCACAGTCTGTGAAAGGCATGAGCTAGAAATAAGTTATTCATGGGATCATTGGTTTATAAATCGAGGTCATTAGAGGTCTTTTATAACCCAAAGCCTTCATTTTCCTGATGAACGTCTGTGTAAAAGAGTTTTACCCCAAATCACACAGGCTATAGAACAACTGGGATTGGAACTCAGGTCTTCAAAATCTAAATCTAGTCTCTCATCTACTATACCCATACTGCCCCAATTACACCTAACAGTGAAAGGACAATGCTTGGAATGAAGAATTCTTGGGAAGCAGTGGGTGATAAGTAGACTGATGCCAGTATGTGATGGACCTTGAAGATCAGGTCAAGGAATTTGGATTGCATTTTGTCTGCTGTGAAAGAGGTATGGGCAATTTTTTGGCAAGCCATTAAAATAATGGACGTAGTGCTCTAGAATGATTAATCTGGCAGGAAAGAGCAAGATGGAGACTTTTAGCAATCTAGACATGAGGTAATAATGTCTAAACTAGGCAGGGGACAGTGGGAAGAGATTCTGCTCTGCATTATCAAGGCTGCTGTTGTTTAGAAACAAAACAACACGGCACTGTAGAAAGAATACCCCCACAAAATACCTGGGTGCAGGACACAGTTCTGTTGCAAACTTGGACTCCGACCTTGGGCAAGATCACTGACTTCTTCATTTATCATAGCACTGGCTCATGCTCACCATTAAAAACAGTATGGACATGAAGCATAACAATTGGCACTATTTGATTTGTTGTTTAATGGTGAGTAGTAAGCCAAAGAAAGCCATGATAAATGAAGAAGGAAACTTGGAAGGAATCCAACAGTGAAGTAAGTGTGAAGGTTGTTGTTTCCTATATTTCCAACTTGGAAAAAGCCACGAGCCACCATGTGGATTGTCTCTTGGTGAAATTAAAAACATATCTGTTGGCATTTTGTTGGAAATGAAGCTGTTGCTAAGGAGTCCAGGAAGCTCACTGCATGCACCCTAGAAGAAATATCCTTAGGGCAGGGCAAACAGCACAAAAAGTTAGAAAATAAACTGGATCAAATACTTAAACTTAGATTAAGTTGGTTTTTTCTAGTGAATTATGTTGAGCAGCTGTGTGTGTCAGTTGAGTCTTTACTTTAAATATGCTGAAAATCATATGGATTGAGGAAAGAAAATTTGTTGGGCCTAAATGAGAATGCAGGAGTAGTTTTTAGGCTCAGTAGATGTGCTTGAATATTCAGTTTTCGTTAATTTTTGCCTCCACCTCCAACTTCCCATCTTCACCATCTTTAATGCAAATGTAATTCTGTTGAGTTTATACTGTTACCCTCTCAGCAAACACGCAATCAAAACAAGGTTTAGAACAGTATTTGAGCTGCAAATAAGTTTAGTATAAAATGCTATTATTGTACTCCCAAAATCAACAGGGCCAGTTTGGACATATGAAAGGCTTAAATTACCCTTAATCAAAACTGAGAGAGATGTCCACTCAGCTGCAGTTAAGTATAATCGATATTTAATTGTGTGATCATGGGAAATAGGGGAAGGGTGATTAAGAGTGCTGGCCAGGAGCTACATGCTGAGCCAATACAGAAAGGGAGACTGAAGGTTCCTGTATTTTTGAGAGGAACAAGATGTGGGTTTGAAAGAAATGCTGAGTCTTGTTATCGTCATAGGCATTGACCAAGGAGTGGAGGGATTTGGGAGAAGATGATTTGCAGGTTTCAGTTTCCTTTTTCCAGTTCAATCTCAAAGAGGGTAGAGGAGATTTTGCCTTTTGACCTCTTTGAGCTAATGATCCCCACACCCTGTCAGTGATGCCAGTCAGCATGTATTGTAATCAAACTCTTGCTTTTGGTGGACAATAGAAAAAAAAAAGAGAGAGAGGTGAATCATCTAAATAAATAAACAAATAAAATAGATTCCATGCTTTAATACTAAAATTAGTATTTAATTTAATTTAATTTAATACTAAAAAGTATCTGCAAATTACATTTACGTTATGGAAGCTCTGCTTGTATTTAATTTCCTTTTAAGCTGAAGAAGAATTAATAAAACTCTCTTTGACCATGCTAATGCTTCAGTTTCTTCACAGCCACCCACTGAAATGCCAGGTATTCACAAAGTAATGAGGGAAGCTACACAAGCCAGCAGGATGATTTCTTGTCATTTGTTCTTATTGGTGCATACATTTTAAAATATACTTCGCCAGCCAGTACTGGCTCCTTTTCTGCTAAGAATATTAAACACATTTGAAAGGAGAGGCAGATTATGAATGGCTTAAAATGATGAAAAAGGGAGTTTGTCTTTTTTTTTTTCCTAGGGGCAATAGGTAACCATTAAACCTGGAACAGGGAAGTGACATGGCCAGACCTGTTTTTTAACAATATATCGATTTGGCAGTTATGTAGATGTATTGGATAGGAAAGAGACAGAAGGCAGGGATCTCATTTGGGATGCTACTGCAACAATAGAGGTGATTTGAGTCAGAAGTAGGAATGTGAGTGAATTGTTGTACCTTGGCTAATGCGAGCAAGACCCAAGTAATAATTTTAGAATGGACCTTTTATTAAAATGCCCTGTTGGCTAATCAGGCCACATGTCTTAAGTACAGCAATAGTAGTAAAGCAGCCTGCAACCACCCATTTCTGGGACAGAACCTTAGTTTATAAAGGGGGCCTTACATAAGCAGTGAGTGGTCAGTACACACCAGAAGCCCGCCCATTTCTATGCAGGTGAGCTAAGTGGAAAGGACGGGGACCCAGTGGGGGAGGGCGGAGCTGACCTGGCAATCTGCTCACTTCCTTGGGGTGGGGGGAATGGGGAAAATCAGGCATTACAGAATGAGAGTCTAAGGTGGACAGATTCGAGAGATATTATGGAGGAAGAATCAAGAAGACT
This sequence comes from Gymnobelideus leadbeateri, assembly GCA_011680675.1. Classification (NCBI taxonomy): domain Eukaryota; kingdom Metazoa; phylum Chordata; class Mammalia; order Diprotodontia; family Petauridae; genus Gymnobelideus; species Gymnobelideus leadbeateri. The sequence continues at coordinate 138,532 of WOXC01004673.1, read as the reverse complement.
TTACAACTGATTGAATATGAAACATAAGGGGGGAGGGAAGAGTCAAAGATAATTCTTTGATTCTGGATGAGATTTGGAACCTTAGAGACTGGAAGAATGTGCTTTCAGTAGAAAAAGGGAAGTTTGGCATAGGGGTAGATTTGTGACTGGGGGTGGGGGGATTGTGGGGTTGGGAGGGCAGAATTATGAGCTGTGTTCTGCATACATTGACTTTTAGGTATGTTTTGGGATATCCACATGGAGACATTCAGTAGGTAGTCAGTAAAAATATGGAATATTTCAGAAATTTGTTGCACACAAGAGAAAGTTTGTGGCTTTGAGGAGACACTAGGAGAGAAGGCAAGAAACAACTTTGGGCTGGAACAGGAGGAGCTAGAATGAACAAATGGAAAAGTATTTATTAAAATATACCCAGCACTGTGTGATAAGCATGGTGGATACAAATGCAAAAGCAATCCCTGCCCTTCAGGAGCTCATTTTCTCTGGGTGGAAGGACAGTGGTCTTAGACCATCCCTAGGATGGTTAAGTAGGGCCTTAGAGGGGATTAGATTGATTTACCCCCTCTAGGAACAAGAGTTGATTTGATCTTGATTCCTTGGTTCTAGAAGTCAGAGGAGGAAGTAAAGGGAAATATAACTGGAGCTTTCTTGAAATTGTGCATGTGGACTAATAGTTACAAAACCAAAGAGTGAAGCCTTAAGAGTAGAAGTTTCTCCAGGGCATGTCTCTTATGTAGGTAGCATACTGTGGAGGAGGTGGTGTGAGTTTTGTGAAGAACCTGTTTCTCAGTTTTGGCATTCACAACTTTAGCTTTTTGGTCACTTCTGATTCATGTGGAGGATATCTGCGGACCTGCGTCTTCCATTAGAGCAGCAGTGCTAAACCCTTACCAGGGCTTTTGACAGTATAAGAAAGCATGAGAAAAATACAAAGAAAAGGTCCAGGAAGAAGTCCTCTGAGAAATTCAAGAGGGCTTCAGCTGGGGCAGGGTAGAGTCTGATCAGAGAACACTTGATGAAAGGAGTGCCTGCTACCCATGCTGGGTCTTGAAGGAAGGTGGGGGGAAGGGCATGCTACAGAGATGGGTAGGAGTATGCTTCTGCCCCCCCCCCCCATAGATTCCTCCCACAACCTTCTGTATATGACCCCATCTTGTCTCCATGTATGTGAAAGTGCCATAGAATGACCTGACACAGACTTATGCTGTGTCCAATACTAGTGAATTTTTAATAAACTTTACTTTTCTTTGGCTGAGAAGACTTGAGTCGAATTCATTCTGTAGGACCTGGCATGTTGGTACTTTGGGGCCTTCAGAGCAATCCTAACCCTTTCTATGGGTAACCCCTTCAGAGCTACTAAAGGTTTTTATGTATAGGTATCTTAGATATTAGTAGAGCTTTAGGAAGGGTTACTCAAGGAAACAGTGTGTTGGATAAACAGGAGAGAGCTAAACTAGCAGGGATACTAATTAAGGGGCTATTTTAAGAGACTAGGTAAGATCAGGCAAGAGCCTGAACAAAGGGGGTTGTAGTTGCAGCTGAGGAGAGTATGGATGTGAGAGATTGTGGAAACATTTAGCAACTGATGATTCTGAGCAGGACTTCTTTATTGCTTTAAGACTTGAAGCTGGAGGAATGGAACTCTCAGTCTTCTTCCTTGTCTCTGCCACCCATTTGCTATGTTTATAATCATTCATGCAGCACTTAAATGAATGAAATCTGGAAGAATAATTCTTACACAAGGAACACATGCAGATTCTTTTCTAGAAGCAATTGCTCACATTTCTTGAATTGGTTATGTTTGGGATTTGAGAATAGGTCTTTTTTACATATTTTACATATGCCTTGAGTCCCCTCTGAGCAGTTTAATTCCCAAGATTAATCCATTATCCATGGTTATCAAATGTGGTATCATAGAATTGCCGAATTTGAGTGTTGGAGGGGACCTCAGTGACCTCTATTCCAATCTATACATGAAAGAAATCTAGTTTAGGGTCTTTTGGCCTCCAGCTCATGGTGGTGAAGGTGCAACTTCTTTCGGTCGTCCCGAATTCGGGTTCATCTGACACTGGCAGCCACCCTGCAGCGTCCAGGCCAAGTCTTCACCTTCGTCACCGCCATGCCACCCAAGTTTAACCCAGATGAAATTAAAGTCGTGTTTTTAAGGTGCACTGGTGGAGAAGTTGGTGCCACATCAGCTCTGGCCCCCAAAATTGGTCCCATGGGTTTGTCTCCCAAAAAGGTTGGTGATGACATTGCCAAGGCAACCGGTGACTGGAAAGGGTTAAAGATCACAGTGAAGCTTCTCATTCAGAACAGACAGGCTCAGATTGAGCTTGTACCTTCTGCCTCAGCCTTGATCATTAAAGCCCTAAAGGAACCTCCGCAGGACAGAAAGAAGCAGAAAAATATTAAACACAATGGAAACATCACTTTTGAAGAGATTGTCAGCATTGCTCAGCAGGTGAGACAACGGTCCTTGGCAAGAGATCTCTCTGGAACCATTAAAGAGATACTTGGGACAGCCCAGTCTGTGGGCTGCCAACATCCTCATGATGTCATTGATGACATCAAGAGTGGTGCTGTTGAATGTCCAGCAAGTTAAAAGCTACAAAGGAGACTTCGATAAATTTAACATTTGACAACAACAAAAAAAAAAAAAGAAAGAAAGAAAGAAAGAAAGAAAGAAAGAAAGAAAGAAAGAAAGAAAGAAAGAAAGAAATCTAGTTTAAAAAAAATACAAGACAAATAGTTGTCTAGTCTCTGTTTTTCAAGTACTTTCAAAGATCTAAAGTTGGAGGCTTTGTAAGTACAGACTTTGTTATTTTGTAATTCCCTCTTAATTTATTTTGTCAGAACCTGAAGGTCAATGACATACTGAATTTGGTTAATTGTGTACACCTTATATCTTGGTAATCATAGCTCAGGACAGCTTTTGACACTAATTTTATTTAGCTCTATGAATGGAAACCATGGCCTGAATAATAAACCTTCCCCCTTTTTTGCTTTAATGCCCAATTTAGAAAATTGTCTGAAAAGGAAATAATTAGAATTGTGGAGATTAAAGGTCCTATTCAGCTTCTCGTTGTTTTGATGAAAATCACCCTAGTATGTGGGGGTGTTTAGGGGAAGGACAATAAGAAAAGAGTTTTGAGTCATGGGCTCTTCCATTCTAATTAGCAGCTATTTTCTCTGTATAGCATTGTTCGGTTTTTCTCCTGAATCTTTAATGGTGAATTTGCTCCTTATCATCACCCCAGTAACTTTCATATTCTTCGTTCTTTTGAGGGTCTATCACATGGGGAGACAGAAAGTACACTGGGTGAGGAGCCAAGAGTCTTGGATCATAGTTTCCTCTCTGTTGTACATTGTGATTTTGGGCAAGTCACTTTCATTATTTCCTCATCTATAAAATGGAAATGATAATTAATCCACCTTACCTGCTTCATGGGGTGAGAGGCAATTGAAACAACTTATGTGAAGGTGCTTTAGAATCTATAAAGCATTATACAAAAGTGATTGTTATAATTATTATGCAGAAATTATGTGAGATTCGTTTTTTATCATGCTTTTTTGGTAGGTGTTTAACTAGATGATATGAGAGAACCCTCAATTCTGCAGCCTTAGGATTCTGAGCCATTTTTGCTTAATTTATTGTGATTTGCTGTACCAATGGTAAATCTCCAGATAGCTGGACTATTAGAGGTGAAACAGCTTCTTGTCTCTGTACCTGAGTACAGCATCCTCTAGAAGTGACGAAATAGGTCAAACAGTTCCAAAAGTGGGTCTTCTATTTGGAGAGGAGGAAAAGCAAGGTAGAAACACCACACTGGTTTTAGTACAAAGAGCTGGTGACAGCTTGGAGTATGTCTCGTGATATTCTGGGGTGTAAGGTGTGCTTCACGCTTGCTGGTGCAGATAGCAGGCATCTGCTATTGGTTCCCTGACTGCCAGACACTATTTCATGAGGATGCTTCAGCTTTGCAAACTCGCATATCTATCTTTCTGTTTTTCTTTTCTTTGGAATAACTAAGATAGCCTTTGGTTAATCCAAACACACCTCAGCAGGATCATTTCTCCAGGTTTAAGGACTATGCTGTAGAGCATTTGGTCATCTGTCAAACAGCAAGAATATGAATATTTGAAATTCACAGGATTGTAAGGATCAGAATGAGATAATGTCTGGAAGGTACATTAAGGTGCCATTTATATAAGTGTGAGCTGTGGAAATGATGGGTGGCGATGAAGATGACAATGATGGTGGTGGTGGTGGTGTGACCTTACGTCCACCAAATGTAAATGACAAGATCTAACATCTCAAAAGATCATTTAACTCCCAATTCAGAGAGAACTAAGAAAGGGGGGTATGAAGGGAAGAAGGGAAGGAAGATTGTGTGGTTTGTATATGTGGGTTTTTTTGGGGGGGGGTGGGGAAGATTTGGAAGGAATCTGTGATTTCACATACTACCAATGCAGATCAGTCAAAATCTGCTTTATAACTTACATCTAGTCTAAGCTGCCTGGGGTACTGAGATGCACATAGAATCATATGTTCAGTCTATATCAGATGCAAACCTTCTGCCCAGATATCTTAGGTTGTGCCTCCATAACCAAAGCTGGGGATAGAAGAGCTCAAGAAAGTCCCATTCTTTTTCTGAATCATTTGGGCATGTGATCTTTTTTTATCATTACAGTTATTTTTTAGTTCCTTTTAAAATAGCAACAAAATTAAATCCAGAAGCCCAGAGCCTGGATTGGGAGGGGGCGAGGCTGGTAAGAGGGGAGTTCCGGCCTTAGGGGGTGGGTACCAGTCCAAGCCATTAAACTTGTCTCAGAGGGCTCTCTTCCTGATGGGTGAAGGCGCCAGTTGCAGCCTCAGAAGATTCAAGGTGAATTAAAGGTTAAGAAAATCAATCTGGGCCCCTCCCTGAGTCACATGATGTCTGTAAATCCAGTCTGGCATCATCATTTTGTTTTCCACATGAGGAATCAACAGTAATGCTTTCTTTCAGCGAGACTCTTAAAGAAAAAAACAGTATAGCATCTCGAATATGGCAAGTTATTCTGTTGGACTTTAGATTACAATTAGGAAATAATCTTTACCTGCAGCAACCATGATTTCGTTTTTCTTGGAGTGGATGCAGAGGAATGTGGGAACATTCTGAGAGTTAATGTCTCCCACAGTGCCCTGATCCTTCAAGATGAGACTGTGCAGCAGGTTGGTGAACTGCACTGTGGTGGAGCTGTCCTTGGTGCTTTTGATTGTAATGCCTTTTGCATTGATGACAATGATCTCTTGTACTCCCTTCTGGCTGTGAATTCGTTTTAGAGTTTCTTCTGCCTCAGCCATCCTTGTGACAGAAACAACAGCATGGTGGCTACAACAGAGGCTTACTCATCCATTTGTTCCATTAGCTTCTGTTGGCATTGGATTTCTAAACACACACAGCTACCATTGAGAAGAGAGTCAATGTGGAACACCACAAATCCAGCATGATGATTGGTGGTGGGAAGGGCGGTACCTTTGAAACTACAATCTGGTAACCAGTGTGACAGTGCATCCTCACCATCCAAGAAGGCCAGCAAGACAGGACTGGGCGATTCCAGACCATCCTGAAAGAAGAGAAGCTGTCTGTCAGCACTGGACTAACTGACCTGCTCGGTCTGGTATTTGTGAGACACTGAGCACTGGCTTGTTGCTGCATTGCACTTGCTCGATGTCTGAGGCGGAATGCAGAACTCATTTAGCAGCACACTAGAAATTCTAAGACTTATAAAGCCCCAATTGACAATTGACTATAGGCCTTTCAGAAAAGTATTGGTGAATCATCTTTAAGATTATTAACGACAGCTCTGGCTCGCACTTAAAAGGGGGGAGTGGGGAGGACATTATACCTCACTTGATTACATCGGATTATATTAATGCAATCACAAATCCATACTCCATTGGAGTGGATGGCTCACATAGCAAGAGTTGTTTGCCCTTGCTCCCCTGCTAAAGCCATCTCTCTTTCTGTCTTACTTATATGGTCTATATGTCTTCAGTCTATACCCTCTATTTCTCTTATCCTTTTATATTTTAAAAATGCCTTTTACCATCTCATCTTTTCCTTTAAATTCCAAACTGATCTTTCTCTATTTGAATTCTTTATGTGAGATCCCTTCTGCAGTTATGTACCCTATATTAATCTTCACTCATTATGACAACCAAAACTAGTGCTTAGGGACAATGAAAGAGAGCCTCCTGCCCCCTCCCTTTTTCCTATTCTCCTTTGCATTGGGAGCATGAATGGTGACTGCCTGAGTAGGGAAGAGAAAACATTCTACATAATTTGTTTGGTGGCCTGTAATTTGAATTCATGCTACTTTAGATCTTATTTAATAATAAATGCTTGTTGGATTGTATGTATCTTATATTTTTCCATCTAGAAGATACATTCTTTGAGGGAAAGGAGTCTGTTTTTCTGCTTAGAAATTGGAGAACTCACTTGTAAAGTTATATTGTACAGCTTTCCCTCCAGTGCAAGATTCTTCTCTATATCCTTCCTCACAGATACTTCTCTGGACTCTGCTTGAGTTCACCTTGCCTTCTTAGAATGCTCTGATTTCTTCAGTTCTTTTTCTCCATGTAGCCTAGGATAATGCTGAGCATACAAAGACAGAAAGACGATTAGATACTGCTGACTGACTGAATCTTGTCCCCTCCAGCTTCCCCTTTAGCTCTTCCTGCCCTTTTTTCATCTGTGCCATGTTCCCTTTGGATCCCTATTTCATTGTTCCCATTTTCCTCCTTTCTCTTTAGCTATCACCTCTATCTCCTTTGCTCTCTCTCCTTCACAGTCAGTTTCCCTTATCTTCCCTCCCCTCAACTCCCTACTACCTCCCTGAACCCTTTTCTCTCTGATTGTAGCTCATTCTCTTCTTTTTTCCCATTCATCTCCATATCTGTCTTTTCCTTTTTTGTATTATCCATTACTTTGGGGAAAAAATAGGACATGTGGGGAGGGGGAGGGTTTTGGAGGAGAAATGAGTAGCTTTGTCTAAGTCAAGCTTCAAAGTATATATAATTTCCTTGTCAAAGTGCATGGTATAGTCCCATCCACTCTGTGGGATGCTCAATTAATATTACTTCATGGTGATGAGATTACACCGTACCTGCAATGTATGGTAAATTGTTTTGAAAAATGAGCTTGCTATTTAAATTTTCCCTCCTTTCCCAATCTTGTAAAGCCCTAAATGAGAAATATCACAGCCCAGGAAAACTAAGACATCTTCCTCAGATGTTCAGTTAAAGTGAAATAATATGTCAGCAGAACATTTACACTTTCCGCAAAATCAGGTTTCCACACTGACTTCCTGACAAATTGACTGCCTTTGCACCAAACTCAGGCTTGTGACGTCCATCTTTGGTAAAGGAATTGGAGCAAGTATGTGTATAGTATTACGTGATGTTTCTGTTTCTATTTCCTCTCATACCATTATGTCTGGATGGCTCTACTTATGAGTTAACTGAACCATTTGGATTCCCATTCTGAGTTGGGACAATTCTGTCAGTTTTCCATTTAAAAAAGAAGCACATTAGCTTCTCTTTAGGCTGGATGCTAAAGGGCACAGAGCCTGGAAGATTGGAGATGTGGCAGACCGAGATTATTTTTCTTTTCTTCTTGGCAATTATCCAGTCTATTATTTTCATCTAAAGCTCTCTCTTGTAGTGAAGAAGAGGTACCTTCCGGATGTGAGGAGCATCCATTTTAAAAGCATAGGGGTGGAAGATAGATCATAGGTAACCTCTAGAGTTTATTAAAGAGGAATGACATTGTCAAATCTGTGCTTTAGGAAAATTACTTTGGCAATTATGATGGGGACAGGTTGGAGTGGAAGAACTTGAGACAAGTAGATCAATTTGGCTGTTGTCCAAACAAGTGATGAAGGGGACTGAACTAGGATTAAGGCTTTATATAAGTGGGAAATTGGGGGAGGATGTGAGAGATGTTGTAGAGGTAGAAATGACAAGATTTGGCAACTGTTTGTATATGTGGGGTGAAAAAGAGTCATTCAAATAAGAACCAGGATTGGTTATTGGAGTGAATTAATGGGATGATGGTGGTGCTCTGAACAGAAATAGAGAAGTTTGAAAGAAGGGTGGATCTGAGGGAAAACTAATGAGTTCTATTTTGGACCTGTTGAGCTTGACAAGCTTACAGGACATCTAAATGAAACATCTAACAGGCATTTTGTGAGGCAGGACTGGAGCCCAGGAGAGAGAATAGGAATGTATAATATATTGATGTAGTTGTCATCAGTGTAATTAAATCATGTAAACTGTTGAGAGAGAAAGAACCAAAAAAGAATGTGTAGAGCATAGCAAATTGTTAGAACAAAGATCAAAATTAATACAGAACTATAAGAAAGAAAAATGCTCAAGAGAAGTTCTGCCATTCATTTAAACAAGCCTCCTACCCAACCTGTTTAAGTGGGCTATTGAAAAGCATTATGGTGTTGGGACCTCTGAGTCTCTGATACATGTGATCCTGGGCAACTTAACTTCTCACTTTGCCCCAGGAAACTCTCTAAGGACTACAAGTTGCTGAACAATTGCTGATCTATATAGATGAGAGGAGTTTCCTTACTGGAAGTTGACTGTGCCTATGAAATCATAGGTTCTAAGAGTAGCAAAAAAGTCAGTGCCTACAAATGGATGGAGAAATAGACATTCATACATATTAGGACTTTTTAAAAATAAAATTTATCCAATGTAAATTAACTACTATAGCAAGGAGACAAAGACATTGTAAGAACTGCTTCAGCCAATAATTGATCTCTTTTTAAAAATGAAGTTTTTTATTATGAACTCTAAAATGAGCAAATACGTACATTTTATCTTTTTTGTAGAACAGAAAAGGAGATTGTGTATGAAACTGAGAACTTTTTATACAGTTTTAACAATGTTTATCAAATGAAACAATACTGTTATCTGTATCCACTTTAGAACTTCCTTCTGCTTTCTTCTATCTAGTTTAAAATATTTGTTACCATGCTATTTTCTTTCTTTTCTAACTTACTATCACTATCTGCCAATTCACATACCTCCATCTTCCAAATAGAAATGCTCTCTTGTAATAAATTACTATATTCAAGCAAAAGAGATCAATAAATTGACAATATCTGAAAATGTATGTCTAATTCTGTACCTCTTGCATGTCAGTTCTTTCCAACATGTGGAAAGCATTCTTCATCATCTGTCTTCTAAAATCATGGCTGATCACTGCACTGATCAGAGCAGTCTTTCACATCTTTCAAAGTTGCCTTCAGTGTGCAAATTGGTTTACTTTCTTTCTTCTACATTAACACATACAAGTCTTTCCAAATGTCCCTGCATTTGTCATATTCATCCTTTGTAAGAATATTCCATTATGTTATATACTGTAAGTTGTTCATCTCTTCTCCAATTGATGGGCAAACATTTTTTTTAAATAGTTCTTACCCACAACAAAAAGTACTATAATAAATACATTCATAGTGGTCCTTTTTCTTTGCCTTTGATATCTCTGGAATATATACATATATATATATATATATATATATATATCTAGTAGTGGTTTCATTGTATGAAAAGGTGTACACAGTTTAGTGACTTTTTGAGTATGATTGCAAGTTACCTTCCAAAATATTGTGCATGCCCAGTGGTAAAACAATAACAGTGTGTTAATATCTTGTCCTTGTTGTTATATTGTGTCCTGGATATGAGACCATTGTAAGAGAAATTGTCTGTGAAAAATTTTCCCTTGTTAATTGTTTCTTTCTAATTCTAACTGCATTTGATTTTGCTTGTTTGGAAGCTTTTCAATTTTATGTAATTGAAATTGTTTGGTATCTTCTGTGATTGCCTTTGTCCCTTATTTAGTTAAGAATTATTTCCTCATCTGTACTTCTGAAAGTTATTTTCTTAACTCTCAATTTTTTTATGATAAGACCTTTAATATTTAGATCATGTTTTCATTTGGGGTTAATTGTGCTATATTTGTGAAATGTTCATCCAAACCTAATTTCTGCCTCACTGTTTTTCAGTTTTCTGAGCAGTTTTTGACTAGTGTGCTGTTACCCTGATAGCAGATATCCTTGAGTTTGTGTGTGTGTGTGTGTGTGTGTGTGTGTGTGTGTGTGTTTTAACAGTATGCTTCAAGATTTTAATTGCTTCTGGGTCTTGTTTAGCTAGTCTTTTCTGTTTTTTAAAGTAATACCAAATAGTTGTAAAGATTACTGTTTTCTGGTATAGTTTCAGATCTGGTACTGCTAGGCTCCCTTTATTCCTACTTTTTTCCATTATTTCTCTTGAAAAAATAATTACTCTTCTCGCCAATTAAGGAGATATAGTATCTGAGGATAGATGAATTTAAAATAGAAACTTGTGTATAAAATCTTATGGAGGACAATTATGGAAGATTATGAACACCATTGTTTCATAAAACAGTAAGGTGCAATGAAACAACAAAAAGTTTTAAGGAGTTTGGTGAAGATCTCATTTAAACAAAGCCATCCTAAGGCTTTTAAGGATGAAACATGAGGGAGGAAAACAAACTGAAAAAAAAAAAGGTAGAAAAGATTTAAAGATTTTTGTAATAAAGCGTTTTCAAAGTCCATGACAGTGGAACCTCTGCATTTAGATTCTAACCTCCCAGCCACAGGTGGGCTTCATGGGAAAGTAGAAATGACACAAAAGAAAACAAAGAGGAGCTGACCTAGAGTGAGATAGAGAAAATATAACTGTGAAGTCAAGGGAGGCTGGATTTTCAAGGTATCTGAGGAATGGGAGGATTCCAAAGTCAAGGAAGAAGTATCAGGCCTTATTAATATGAATTTAAAAGGTGACAGAGGATGCCAGTGTCTACAAACCTTTTCTTAGCCCTACAAAACCACTTGTATGAGACTAATGTATGCACACATCAAGGGCATCTTTGATAAAGGTACTAGGAGTAAGCCAGGAGGCTTTCAGACATGATCTTTGCAGCTGTAGGCATCTTTACAGTCTTACAACTCAGTAAAAGGAATAGAAGACAAAAAAATTCCAGTGTGTTTATTGTTTTTTTAACATAAAAACCATTTAAAGGTTTTTTTTAGCAAGGGATCTTCTATGCTTTCCAGAAACATGCAATATTCTTTAAAATCTTTAACAACAGAAATAACTTTGTTGTGTGATTCTCCAATCATTAATATCAAAAAAGTCATAAAGGAAAAGAAAGTTCTCCAAAGGTCTTTGTTTCCATCATGAGGCCTTTATGATCCCCTAACCCCTACCTTCCAGTGCCTCTTTCCCCAAATTACCTTTTATTTGTATTGTATATATTTTGTATAGAGTATATGTTTACATCAAATATCATAAACTTACAGTTAATTAGGACCTTAAAGGCTACCTTGATCAATCTCCTCATTGTATAGATGATGACCTCAGGCTAAGAAAGGTTCAATGACTTGCCTAGGGTCACAGTGCTAATAAATCTGTGAGATAGGATTTGAACTCAGGTCTTCCAGAACTTTCTAAAGACTATAAACTCCTTTAGGCCAAGGAGTTGTTTTTTTCTTTACTTTTGTCTTTGTATCCCTAGCATTTATCATAATGCATAGTGCATAGTAAGTGCTTAATAAATTTTTGTTTATTAATTGATTGATCATGCAGTATATTTCTTGCCTTCAGTAAATCATTGGATTTTGCATTCTAATCTATTTTGCTGCCCTCTTCTATTTAATAGGGAAGTTCATCTCATTTACATTCATACTTATGATTAACAATTCTAACAAGCTTGTTTTTCAGTCAAATTATTTTATCATAGTTCTCTTTCTCCTAAAAAATATCAACACTGGCTATATAAAGTATGTAACAGTGGCAATCAGATGCTATTCTTTTCTCTTCTCTCCAAACTCAGATCCAAATCAATTGACCTTGAATTTCATCCTTATTTATGTATTTATTTTGTTATCAGCTTATCTTTATTTTTCTTAAGGTAATTTTCTCCTTTTTGTAACATTCAGATTCAAACATCTATTCTTCCCTTCACTTTTCTAGCTCAGTATCCTGCATACTTTATTATAATAATGTTATTATTTATTTTAAAATATTTCTTTGACTTCTCGGCGGGGCTACGAGCTCCTGGGTCTGCAATCCCTGAATCTGGTGGGAGGCCGAGCTCTCCATGGTGGCCGGTGTTGGAGGCATTTCTCCTGCCGCCCTGTCGCTGGTGGATCGCTACTTCACCCGCTGGTACAAGGCCGATGTGAAGGGAAAGCCATGTGAGGATCACTGTATATTGCAACACTCTAACAGAATATGTGTAATCACATTGGCAGAATCTCATCCACTTCTTCAAAATGGAAAAACAATTAAGAGTATTAATTACCAAATCAGTGCCAACTGTAGCAGACTTCAGAACAAGGTTTCTGGGAAGTTTAAATGGGGGGCACAATTTCTAACAGAACTTGCACCTCTTTGTAGAATATCCTGTTCAGATGGAGAAGAATATACTGTGTCAAGCTGTGTGAGAGGACGGTTGATGGAGGTGAATGAAAATATTCTCGATAAGCCATCCATTTTGCAGGAAAAGCCATCCACTGAGGGATATATTGCTGTTGTGCTTCCCAAATTTGAAGAAAGCAAGAGTGTTACTGAGGGATTATTGACACAAAAAGAATATGAAGAGGTCGTGGTGAAATGAATTAATAACAGATCAGAAACATCATGAAGACAAATGAAATCAAAAGAAACACAAATCTACACGTGTTAAAGGACCAACTGCTGTAGAACACGACTGGACAAGAAAGTGATGGTAGGAGCAGTCCTCTCCAAATTGTGGGCTGGCTCTGCTTCAGTTCCTGGCCACTTCAGTATTGGTGATCTTTGCCACTCCATCTTGATTTATTAGGTTGTCTTTCCCTCCCTCTTAGATTGGCTCTGTACAAGTATGTCCCACACATAGTTCTTCTCGCTTATTCAAATACAACATAAACAGCTGGGAAGCTGCAAATAAAAAAAATATTTCTTTGATGAGATATGTCAAAGTTCATAAAATTCCTTCACCTACCTTCTACTTCTTTGTTTATATGACATTCACTTTTGGTGCCCCAATCAATGAATAAGTATTTAAGAAAAACCTTCAATGAGTTCTGATAAAGACAAAAAATGAACACAGTTGCTGTTCTCAAGGAGTTTACATTCTATTAGAGGACAATGTCTATACAAAATATATACAAAGTAATAACAATAATTATTTGTGGAGGTGATGCTAATAGAAGAAATATCAGAAAAAGCTTCTTGTAAGAGGTGTAGTGCTTGACCTCAGGTTTTAAGAGAGAAAGATAGAGATCCTAAGAGGTAGATATAGGAAGAGAATGACTTTCAGCTATGCCTGATGGTCTGTTCAATGACATTAAAATGGGAGATGGAACATGGTGTCATGTCTGAGTGACACATAGGCCCGTTTGGCTAGATTAGGAGTAATGTATAACAAGCCTGGAAAGGTAGGTTGGAGATAGGGTATAAAGGGCTTTTAAACACCAAACATAGGTGTTTTGTTGTTTTTTTTTTTTTTTTATCTAGATACAATAGGGAGCCATTAAAACTTTTTGAGTAGGGGAATGATGTGGTCAGATTTGTGCCATATATACTGCTTGTGTGGAGGATATATTAGAGAAGAAAGACACTGGAGGCAACAAGACCAATTAGAAGGAAGTTATACTAGTCCAATTAAGAAATGATGACAGTTTGAACTTGTTTATGATAGTGTGAGTAGAGAGAAGTTCTAAGTGATGATGTGGTAAAATTGACAAGATTTGTTGTTATTGTTCAGTCATTTCAGTTGTGACCTCATTTGGGTACTAGAGTGGTTTGCCATTTCCTTTTCCAGCTCTTTTTCCTAGGAGGAAACTGAGGCAAACAGGACTAAGTGTCACCAGGGTCACACAGCTAGTAAGAGTCTGAGGCTGGATTTGAACTTAGGTCTTTCAGAATCCGGGCGTCACACCCTATTCACTGTACCACCTTGCTGCCTGACTTACTAGATTTGAGGCATGAAGAAGAGTGGAGAATGAAAGATGACCCAAAAAGTTGCAAAAATGGTTGACTATAAGGATAATGTTACCCTTGGGAGAAATAGGGAAATTAGGAAGAGGACTACATTTGGGGAGAAAGGCAATGAGTTCTTTTATGGACATGTTGAGTCTGATAAATTAATGCCCAGTGCTCTCTCAAACCATATCACATTGTCAGCTGCCTACCAATAAAACTGACTCTATCATCCTCCTAACTCGCTTTTGTGCCCCTCTCTCCCTTTCCCTGCTTTCCTCTAGGGAAACTTTCAGTGACAACCTTGAACGTTCTGTTCTCATTTTTCAGTTTAAATCCAGTTCAGTTTAAGTTTCAGCATTAAGTTGAAATTGCAGTAAGCTTGGAGATGTAATTTCTAGTATAAAACTATAAACATATCAATTTGAAACCTAATTCCTCAGCTCTATTGTCATGCTTATGGAGAACCTCATGAAAAGAACGTGTTATGATTTTTTTATGTCTTTATATCACTGGATTTAGTGCTAAGAAGATATTCTAATATATCATGTTATTAATTATATAGCCATTATATTTTATCTACCATTTAATGTCTGATATGCTCCTCCCCATTTCAGTTTTAGTTTTTTTTTCTTTTTTTTTACTCTCCCTCAACTAATATTATTTTTTTCTAGCTAGGTAACCTCTGGATTAAGAATTCCTTCTTAGTCTTTATCCCCCACTTCTCATTCCATAGGAAAGGATCATTTACAGCCTTAGAAATTTTGTGGGGCACCTAGGTGGCGCAGTGAATAGAGCACTGGCCCTGGAGTCAAGAGGACCTAAGTTCAAGTCCACCCTCAGACACTTAACAACAAACTAGCCGTGTGACCTTGGGCAAATCACTTAACCCCAATTGCCCTGCCTTCCCCCTCCAAAAAGGAAAAAAAGAGAACATTTGTATAAGGTTTTTTCCCTCCTTTCATTTGTTTTAAGGCAATAAAGACTTCACTATGAGCCCTTCAGCTTCAGATTGGAAAAAACCAAACAGTAGACATTATTTTTAATTACCATGTAGCATATTTAATACATTTTGCCTTGTTTAATGGTGCTTTTGGTTTGATCTTCTATTGCTAGAAGGAGTAACATTGTATTTTTTTACCCTGAAAAGACCAGAGAAAGCAGTTGTCATATTCTGTTCCACTGTATAGAAAATCCCTATAAATATTTTCCTAGTTTTGATTGGAAGGAATTGGCTCTGTACAAGGGATTCCTCATAAGACTTCTTGGCAACCACCTTCAGACATTTTTAGAGAATAAGTTGCTAACTAATGCTTCTTTTGAAAAATACCTGGAATCTTTTGGCTTTTTCTTCACTAGCTTTTCCTTTATGGAGAACTAGTGTTTGTCTGAGTTTTAAAACTTGATATTTTGGGGACAAATTCAGGAGAAAGAAGAACTAAATCAACCACAGAACTACCTTTTTGTTTTCTTTCTTGTTGATACTCAAATCTGAGAAACATTGTAAGGGAGAAGGAAGTTGTCTATAAATAAATGTATAGTAGACACTGAAGAATTACATGGTGGGAAGATCCCACAAACACACACCTAACATATGCCATACATGCACACACATATATAACTACATATATCTGTGAGATATATGTGTGTGCATGTATGTATGTATGTATTTAGGGATAGGGAGCAGGCCTCTGATTTCATTGGTATAGGGAACACTTGTCATTTCCTGATGTCAGTGACATTGACATTAGCTATAATTAATTTTACGCAGAAGTTAAAGGAATATAAATTAATTGCTACAACAAGAGAATCGAATGGCCTTTCATTCTTTTCCCCATTTTATTCATTTTTTTTGGAGGGGGGAAGGCAAGGCAGTTGGAATTAAGTGACTTGCCCAAGGTCACACAGCTAGTAAGTGTGTCAGGTGTCTGAGGTCTGATTTGAACTCTGGTCCTCCTGACTCCGGAGCCGGTGCTCTTTTCACTGTGCCACCTAGCCGCTTCTAGGCAACACTTTAGTTAACAACATTTGAAGGCAGAGAAAAGATACATAGTAGATGTGAGTAGACTCCAACCTGTAACCCACAAGGAACTTTGAAAAAGAACCGGAGTAAAGAATGTCATAATGTAATTTCATGAAAGAAAGAGAAGATGGGCTGTTCTCATAGTGAGAGTGTGGTAGGGGAATAGCTGGAGTGCTCTACTGCTTTTGGGAAGCAAGGAGGAAAGCTTTCTGTACATTAGGTGGCCGATTTTTGTGAGGATGGCTTGTAATCTACATGACTGTAGGCAACTTCTGATGTGATAAGGTTACAGATCTATTACATGGAAGGAATTCTCAGAGGAGGAAGCTTCTCTCTCTGACACACACATCACACACATGTGCTTGCTCGCGCTCGCTCTCTCTCTCTCTCTCTCTCTCTCTCTCTCTCTCTCTCCCTCCCCTCTCTCTCTTCTCTTCCCCCCCCCCCACTTGCTCTCCCTCTCCTTCTCCCTCTCCCCGCCCCCTACCATGGTAGCATTGTCTCAGCCTAAAGAGATGCAGGTCCATGAGTGCTGGCTCAGATGGGCTTGCCCAACAATTCCTTCTATGTTCTGGGTACTGTCCATTTATATTGAAGGGGCTTATAGTCAGGAGGAAGATGAAACTATCATAAGCAGGAAGGGCACAAAGAGACCAATGTGGATGATGTTGACTCCATGCTGGACTAGAAGAGAGATTGGCACAAATCACCCTTTAGGACTGTTGGCTGAAAATAGAACCCAGGAATGCTCCAGACTTACACCAGTTAGGAAGAGAGATGGAGAAATAATTTGTCATCTCCCTTTATCTTCCCTCATTTTTCATTCGCGGAAAAAATTAATTTCTCTGGCATTAATCTTTTTGTTTTCTGTTTCCCATGTTTCCATTCTTTCTGTTTGAAATGGGCAGCTAAAATGTAAGAACCTGGTTCTTTTCCTAAATGTTCACTTTTAAACTTCTAATATTATGCTAAGATGTATTGGTCAGCAGAACTCCAGGTGGTATTGTATTTTACTTCACATATAGCTATAGACATGGTAAGAGAGGAAATTCCCTGTTTGGACGTGTGAGGAGACATTTTATTTAGCTTAGGGGGATTGGGTTTTTTCTCTTAAAGGAAAAAAGAGTAGAAAAAGTGGTGTTAGATCTTCATAACTCTAATAGAACATCTAGGACAAAATAGAGCAGATGTCCCCAGAGCTATTTTCTGTTTCTTTTTGTGAAAGAAATCATAAGCTTAGAAAGTTCTGACTGCTTATAGTCTGAGAGGCTTAGGTGGTTTGTCATTTTCATTGGTTTCCTATGGTACTTCAAAGGAAGCTAAATTTTGAAGGGGGATAAATATTGGGTGGGATGCAGGAAGGGGAAGAAAAGGTATGTGGATTTTAAATGTGGTACTCTGCATATACTATAGAGTATTTATATATGCACACTCATAGACACATTCACACACAAATGTATGTGTGTAAGTCACAACTAATGTTCATTAATAGACTAGGAGAGGAATCTTGTGAGACATGTCATGGATGTAGAATCAACCCAGATTTGGCAACTGATTCAATATATAGGGGTTGATGAAAATAAGGAGTTGAGGATGACTTGGAAGTTGCAAACATGAATGAAAGTAAGAGTGGAATAAGGAAGGAATAAGGAAACTCAAAGTAAGGTTTTGTGTGTGTGTGTGTGTGTGTGTGTGTGTGTGTGTGTGTGTGTGTGTGTGTGTGTGTGTGTGTGTGTGTAGATAATGAGTTCTGTTTGGGCATACTGAGTTTGAGCTGACTACAAGACACTTAGTTTGAAATACCTAATAGGCAACAGGTGGTGTGGGACTGGAGCTCAGAAAGTGAGGGTAGGACTGGCTTGATAGCTTTGTGAGCCATTTATGTAGAGATTGTAATTGAAGCCTTGGGAACTGATAAGATCCCTGAGTGAAGACAGAGGAGAGGGCCTAGGACATGGCCCTGGGCTATCCCTACAAAGGATGATGTGTGGCTGATCGTCTAGCAAAAGAGATTGAGAAGGAGGGATCAGATAGGTAGGAGAAGTAAGCAGCATCATTAAAATCCAGAGAAGAGAACATTTTCAGGAGTATAGCATGTGCTGTTTAGTAGTCATTTACCAGAACTGGAAAAAAGAAAGCTGCTTGAGATGTGACGGTGATGCTCATTTGATGACTACATCTGTCCTCGTTTATCCATTAAATTAAAACTATCCTTTTCTTAAGATAGTGGGGTTTGTAGTGGTTTTCTTATACATTGACCAATACTGAATATCTCATGTTAGCTGACAGCCCTTCAGGCTAATGCTGGGGTTAGTCTCTGTGTAACATTAACAATGGTTTATTTCTTGCTGCCTGAACTGAATTAGCACTGTAAGTAAAAGACTTTAGTTTATAATACTACCCAATCTAGCGCTACATTTTACCTGTATCTATGCACACTGCCATGTAAATTCTTTTTACTTCATGACTATGGTTCAATCCATCAATCTCTCCTCCATCCTGATGGAGTTAGCCTAGGAATCTGAACCCAAGAGTATTATGAAGAATGATGCTCTAAAAAGCATTGCACCTGTTTCTACCTGGCCTCCAGAGCCACTGAGGGGAGAAATCACTGTGGAGAGGGGGCCTACCTTCTACATCACCACCAGCAACATCTGTGAGGCAACTAACACCAGTAGACAGATAGACCTGGGAGCCATGGCACTTGCCCCATCCTCCAATGCTCACAATCATTGTCTGGGGAAGCAGACATTCCTATTAACTGACAACCAAAGGCCACACACAGGGCAGGCAAGCCAGCCTTGCTAAAGTAATATGGCCTTCTAAGGGAGAGACAGAAGATAGCAAGTCCAACTACCATCTCCTTTCAGATTCTGATGGAGACAGACCAGGATCCTGAAACCAAGAGCCTTGAGAATTACATTGCTTCTGGTTCAAGTCTTTCAACCATTATTCTGGCAAGTAATACATATGGAGATATAGCTGGCAACTGCTCCTGAAGCTCCTATAACCATAGCTGGGAAACTCTAGGAAGAAACATTCTTGTCACCAAAGCTCGTGGCACAGTCGTAGTTCAACATTAGAAACATGATTTTATCAGTGGAAATGACATTGAAGAAGAGAGTCCTGAACTCTTAAGAACCATGGGACTTTTTCCATCTGACTTGCTGCTGAAAGCTTCCATATACTTATCTCTCTCATTAGAATGTGAGCTCCTAGAAAGAAGGAACTGTCTTTTCTATTTTATCCCTACCACTAAGTATGACACTTTGTGCATAGTAAACACTTAACGAATGCTTCATTCATTCATTCATTCATTCATTCATTCATGATAAGTACACTGGTTTTGGAGTTAGAAGTTCTAGGTTTGTGTCCCAGTTCAGCCCTTTACTATGTATGTAGCCATGGGCAAGACACTTCACCCCACTGAGCTCTGATGTCCTCATCTGTATAAAGTGCAGAAGCTTTCTTATAAGATTGTTGTATGCATCAAAAGAAATAATGAGCTTAAAATACTTTTTAAACTCTAAAATGCTAAGAGTTGAGCACTACTGTCTAAACCTCATGAAGAAGTCCCAGCTCTAACACAGTCTGTGTGGTGATGAGCAAATTACTTTAACTTCTAGCTAGATTTGAACTCAGGAAGATGAGCTGTCTTCAGAGCTGGCACTCTATCCAGTTTGGGATATTTGGTAAAGTGACCACAGAAGAGCATTACTCTAGAATTATTAATTTCATGTACCATAAAAAAAGGAATTATCTTGGTTTTCCACAAGAGCACCAGTCTGAGAGGGAACCTACCTGGGTTTTAGTCCCAGCTCTTTAACCAAGCTATGTGATTTTGGGAAGGACAAGCCCTCTCCGAGCCTAGCAGTTGATGGAAGTGGAATAAATGACCTTAGATTCCCTTCCAGATCATTATATTATTCTTGCTTTTTTTTTTGGAGGGGCAGTTGGGGTTAAGTGACTTGCCCAAAGTCACATGTCTAGTAAGTGTGTCAAGTGTCTGAGACTGGACTTGAATTCAGGTCCTCCTGACTCCAAGGCTGGTGCTCTATTCACTGCACCACCTAGCCGCCTCCCCATTTTATTATTCTAAATGAAATAAGGAACTGAGAGCTTTATGTATTTATGAATTATCAGTTAATTATTATAGAAATAGACATATAAATCATAGGATATCAAATAATACCTAGGAAGTACAGTAGATAGAGTGCCAGGCTTGGAGTCTGGATAAACCTGAGTTCAAAACTGGCCTCAGATACTTACTAGTTATGTGACTCTAAGCAAGTCACTTACCTCTGTTTGCCTCAGTTTCCTCATCTGTAGAATGAGAAGAAAATGGCAAATCACTCCAGTATCTGCCAAGAAAACCCACAAAATGGGTTTCGCAAAGAGTCAGATATAACTGAAAATGACTAAAGAACAATATTTAATAAGTTTTGCCTTTAATGACATTTGAATTTTCATACTCTCATTTAGTACTGCTATCATGAAAAGCTGAAGGATTGTTTTTCATAATATTAGGAAAATAATATTTTAGAACCTGTATTAATTTTCTTTCCCCTCGGTTAGAGGTAAGGCAGTGGTCTAGAATGCCGAACTTAGAGTCAGGGAGACTTCAGTTCAGATCTTCTCTCATACGCTCGCCGGGTGGGTGTCCTCAGTGAACCATTTCGCCCTCTTAGCACTGTCTCCCTCATCTATAAAATCATAATGACACAGTGCCTGCCTTACAGGGCTCTTCTAAGGGTCAGATGACACATGTAACACGTTTTGCAAACCTTAAAGTGCTAGATACATGGAGTTTATTATGATTGTTTTTAATGATTTTATCACATCATGTATTTAAGTGATTGTAAAAATTTAGAAATATTTAACTGAAGTTTCAGGAAAACAAACAAAAGAAGGAACATGTTTTGCCTGTATTTATAGGTGTGATTCTTTAGGAATGAGGCAGGAAGAATGGAAAAAGAAAAATTATCGAGGGAAAATACTTTAAGAACATTTTTCAATCTCTTGTTCAAATGGGTAGGTGAGGGAATAGGAAATAACATTTCTTCTCTGCTTTTCTTTATATTTGAAAATACATTAAATTCTATTTTATGAACAAATTATGCTATGCAAAATTCATTTGTAATTTCCCTAAACTAATAGTTACTTTATTTTATAAAAGAAGCTAAAATAATTAATGTGTTTCAAGATTTCTCTAAATATCACATTTGTAGAATCTCCAACCTTTTTTCATTTCATGATTGCATAATTTCTAGATCTGAAAAAAAAAGTATCTCTACTTTTATCACAGTAAAATCTATACTGTTTAGATCTATTCTATAGATAGTTGAGAAAAAACACTAAACACCAGATCTCTTTTCTTTTTTTTTTTTTTTGGAGGGAGTAAGGTGGGGCAATTGGGGTTAAGTGACTTGCCCAAGGTGACATGGCTAGTTTTGTATTAAGATTTCAACTCAGGTCCTCTTGACTCCAGGGCCAGTGCTTTATTCACTGTACTGACTAGCTGCCCCCAGATCTCTTTTCTTAAAACTGTGGTTTTGGAAATAAATTTCTAAAATGTACTATGTAGATTACATATTTTTTTTCCTTAAACATTCACTCATTAATTTAACAATCATTTATTAAGCCTCTATAGTATTGATGGTACTGGAGATATAAAGATAAGGACAATTCTTTCCTTCAAGAAGCTTGCATTCTATTGAGCAAAACATACATTGAGGTATACAGAGTATACTGAAGAGATCATTGCCTCTTTTCAGATAAATTAAAATTTATCATCATCAACATCAATTATTACACCACATTGTAATGTGCTGGTGTCCTTTGGGGGACAAATGGTCTCATTCTGCTATGGTTTTTTTTTTTTTTTAGTTCTTATTTTTAAATTTTATAGTTTTTCTCTCTCCTCCATTTCTTTCTTTTCTTTTCTTTTCTAGGGGGCATTTGGGGTTAAGTGACTTGCCCAAAGTCACATGGCTAGTGTGTCAAGTGTCTGAGGCTGGATTTGAACTCAGGTCCTCCTGACTCTAGGGCCAGTGCTCTATTCACTGCACCACATGGCCGTCCTCTCTTCCCCCTTTCTGCTCTGGTCAGAGTACTTTACCCCTCCTTAAGTTTGCCCTTTCCATTCAGCTGTGGACCTGAAAGCAGGATAGGATAACAATTCTCAGTATTATAATAAGGCAAGCATAAATAACCTTGGAATGAAAGCCTGAAAGGATTTGTGGCATGCATAAGAGTACATAAATTTTGTGGCTGTGCAATGGAAAGAATGCCAGATTTGGATTCCTATAGCCTGGATTTAACACTTGCCCTTGGCACTTACTACCTGCAGGACTTTGGGTAGGTCACTGTGTTCTGTAAAATGAAAGGGATAGATTAGGTGACCTCTAATGTCCTTTTAGGGCTAACACAATGATTGTGCCCTAATTGCTTAAACAAAATCAGTTTCTGGAATAGAGGCACAGACTTGGTGTGGGCTCTAGCTCCAAACAACTCCAATACCTGTAAAAAAAAAAAAACTACTCTAAACAAATTTTAAAGCTGCAGAACCCACAAAGTGACAAAGAGAAACAAATCTCCTGCTGAAGACAGCCTGCAGACTAACAGGCTGGGAGCTGAGTGCAGTCCCTCAGGAGCTCCACAGTTCCAGCCCTAGGACAGCCCCGACCAGCAGCAGCCAGAGCAGACTTTAGGGGAGTGAATAACCAGCAGCTCTGGTGGCTTCCAGACTTCTCAAACACCAAAGACAAAGTAAAAGGTTGGTGTGGAACTTTGTTTGAAAAGGGGGGACAAAAGAGCAGGGTCCAGCTGCTGCCCCTGGGGTGAGAAGTGGGCAGAGGTACAGTGGCTGTGTGGTGTGGGTACCTCAGGAGCTCCTGGCCTGCAGATTGTAGGGGGAACAAGCGACCATTCAAGGGGTAATTGCTCTTGCTTTAACGTGCTTGGATCTGGATCACAGTCTTAGGTGATAGTCCTGGAGTATGTGACCAGTGAGCCAGAGCTTGTGGGGGCTGTAGAGATGGTGCCCAACTAATAGTTCCAGCAGCTGTGTAAACCCCAGCTATTTGGGATAAAGTTCTTTCCATTCTGGAAGCAGAGTTCTACTGTGACAAAAAACTCATGGGTCAAGTGATTGGCTGGCAGTATAAGTAAGTACAGGAAGCACAAAGAGACAATAGAATCCTTTTTTTGGAGACAAAAAGGATCAAAGCATGGAGCTGGAGGAAGACAGTGAAGGCAGAATTCTTGCATCACAGGCCTCCAAGAAAAATATGAATTGGTTACAGGCCATTGAGGAGCTCAAGAAGGATTTTGAAAATCAAGTAAGAGAAGTGGAGGAAAAATTTGGAAGAGAAATGAGAATGATGCAAGAAAATCATGAAAAGCAAGTCAACAGCCTGCTAAAGGAGACCCCCCCCCCAAATACTGAAGAAAATAACACCTTAAAAAATAGACTAACCCAAATGTCAAAAGAGGCCCAAAAAGCCAATGAGAGAAGAACGCCTTAAAAAGCCAAATTTGCCAGATGGAAAAGGAATTTCAAAAACTCACTGAAGAGAATAACTGTCAAAATTAGATTGGAGCAATTGGAAGCTAATGACTTTATGAGAAATCAAGGTACTATAAAACAGATCCAAACAAATAAAAAAAATAGAAGGCAATATGAAATATCTCATTAGAAAAACCACTGACCTGGAAAATAGATCCAGGAAAGAGAATTTTAAAAGTATTGGACTACCTGAAAGCCGTGATCAAAAAAAAAGAATCTAGACACCATCTTTAAAGAAAATTCTCAAGGAAAATTGCCCTGATATTCTAGAACCAGAGGGCAAAATAGAAATTGAAAGAATTCACCAATTGCCTCTTGAAAAAGATCCCAAAAAGAAAACTCCTAGGAATATTATAGCCAAATTCCAGAATTCCCAGGTCAAGGAGAAAATACTGCAAGCACTCAGGAAGAAACAATTTTAGTATTGTGGAAACACAATCAGGATAACACAAGGCATAGCAGCTTCTACATTGTGGGATTGAAAGGCTTGGGATATGATATTTTGGAGGTCAAAGGAGCTAGGACTAAAACCAAGAATCACCTACCCAGCAAAACTGAGTATAATGTTTCAGGGCAAAATATAGGCATACAATGAAATAGATGATTTTCCAGCATTGTTGATAAAAAAAACTATAGCTGAACAGAAAATTTGACTTTCAAATACAAGAAGCAAGAGAAGCATGAGAAGGTAAACAGTAAAAAGAAATCATAAGGAACTTATTAAAGTTGAACTATTTACATTCCTACATGGAAAAATGATAATTGTAACTCATAAGACTTTCCTGAGTATGAGGATAGTTGAAGGGAATATATATGTATATATGTATACATATACATATATGTATTTTTAGGAGGGTGCATGTATATGTGAGTGTGGGCATATGTATGTTCATGTATACATAGACAGAGGGCACAGGATGAGTTGAATATGAAGGAATTATATCGAAAAAATAAAATTAAGAGGTGAGAGAGGGATTTATTGGAATAAGGAGAAAGGGAGGGAGAGATTAGGGTAAATTATCTCATATAAAAGAGGCAAGAGAAAACTGTTACAATGGAGGGGAAGAGCAGGAAAGTAAAAGGGAATGAGACAACCTTACTCTCTTTGAATTTGGCTTAAAGAGGGAATAATGTACACACTCAATTGGGTATCTTACCCTACAGGAAAGAAGGGGGGTGGGGGAAAAAGAGGGGATGGTAGAAGGGAGGGCAAATTGGATGAGAGGGTAGTTAGAAGAAGACACTTTTGAAAAAGGACAGGGTCAAAGGAGAAAATAGAATAAATGGGGTTCAGGATAGGATGGAGGGAAATATAGTCTTTCACAATATCACTACTATGGAAATGATTTGGGTACAACCTATAGTGAATTGTTTATCTTCCTAGTGGGGTGGGTGAGGAGGGAAGAAGAGAAAAAAATCTGGAACTCAAAGTTCTAAAACAAATGTTTAAAGGAAAAAAATTGCTTTTTACATGCAACTGGGAAATAATATATACAGGCACTGGGGTATAGAAATCTATCTTGCCCTACTAGAAAGTTGGGGGGGGCGGTAATGGAGGAGGATATAAGAGAGAACAGATTGAGGGAAGGGGGTATTCAGTAGGCTTGCTATTTTGGGGTGGGAGGTAGGGGAAAGAAGGGGAGAAAAAACTGTAACTCAAAATTTTGTGGAAATGAATGTTAGAAACTAAATATAAATTAATTAATTTTAAAATATATAAAGCAATAAATTTCAAGAAAGTCTATTATATTAAATACTAAAAAAAAAAAAACCCACAACAAAATCAGTTTCCTTCTGTTATTGCAATATAGGCCATAGAAAGCAGTTGAGTGAAATTTCTAATTGAATGCATTTTAAAAGCCCCTCAACTAAACATTAGAGTGGGGTTAACATCAACAAGGCCATAAACCTCATGTATTACTTAAAAAGGCTCTCCAACATAAGTGTTGTTTTCCTATTTTGACTAATTATTGTTCAGCATTTCATTTCACTGGCTAAAAGCTGATTTCTGTAGCTACCTAGATAACCTTACTTTCTCCTGTCATTCTGCCTGTCTGACATATTTCAGAATTTCTCTGTTATTGACATAGGCTTTTAGACTAAGCCTTTTGAAAGGTTTTTGCTTTTAAAACCTTCCACATACATTGTTACTTTTCTCCTGAAATGTTCTCCTTAAACAGAATAAACAACAACTCTCTTTCTGGGGAAGTTATCATCTTTTCCGGGAAACCCTTAACATTGCACCTTAGATGGAAATGTTTTATCCAGTTTTTGTTATTGTTTAGTAGCAGCAGCGACTGTTTGTATAATGCTTTACTATTGACTCATTACTTACATATACCGTCTCATATAATCCTCTCACATAGGTACTATGAATATTATTATTCCCACTGAAGTACCTTTCCAGTTAGGAAATGGCAAACACTAATTCTGACAAGGCATAAAGTTGCAGTATTTTCTTGGTACTACAGTTGTCTCTTGTCATTTTTACATTTTCAGTTATATAGTAACATTTACACGTTTACATGTAAATAAATTGTCTCATGTCATTTTCTTATAGGTTCTTAAGAACCTGTAAAAATAAACTAGATTGTTTATTTGCCTTGGTATTTACCTTTAATTTGTGATGAACTTTGTATTTCTATGTAGCTGTCTTATGTATGACACATAACATAGCAGAAAGAAGTCTAGAATTAGACTCAGAGTTTGAATTTCATTTTTTATATGATACAATTAAGGATCATAGTGGATAGATTGCTGGGCAAAGGTCAAGAAGACTTGAGTTTAAATTCAGCCTCAAACACTTAACCACTGGGCAAATTGTTGAACTCTTGTCTATTTTAGTTCCCTCAACTGTAAAATGGGTATGATAACTATAATACCTACCACCCAGGGTTGTAATGAGGATCAAATGAGATGACATTGCGAAATGTCTGGTGCATAGTAAGCATTGTAATAAATGCTTATACCTCTGTCTCCCTTTCCTTTCATTTACTGTGTGACTATGAGCAAGTTACATAACCTTCTAGGCTATGGTTTCCTCATCTGAAAAATAAGAGTGAACATAGACAAATTTTTTTTCTTTTTGGAGGGCAATTGGGGTTAAGTGACTTGCCCAAGTTCACACAGCTAGTAAGTGTTAAGTGTCTGAGACTGAATTTGAACTCAGGTCCTCCTCACTCCAGGCCAGTGTTCTATTCATGGCACCACTTAACCACCCCAAACATAGATGGTTTCTAAGGTCACTTTGAGCCCTAAATCTATGAAGCCATGATCCTGTGATCCATTATACAGATAAAGAGATACCCATATCTATTCAGAGTATATTTATGAAAATATATTAGATGATAATGGTATTATAGACACTATTGTTTTTACATAAATGCTTCTATATTAACTTGTTGTTAGCTGACAATACTATGTAGAATATTATCCTATATTATAACATGACAGATTAAGCTTTGGTTGAATGTTATTTGTGGAATTCTTTTCCTAAGTCCAGAAGTCACATTTGATATTTTCTGTAAAGTTCTTGGTTTATTCATTCTCTCTCTCCATGATGATAAACTGGACTAATGAGGAATTTTAGGATACTTATACCGTATTTGGGTTACTTCTAATTGATAATAATGTCTTCCTTTGACTTAGTGAGAAAAATTATTTGGTTCATTTATAGTATTTCCTAGAAGGTTTGTTTACTAGAAGCAATTTCGGGAAAAATCAGAAGCCTTATTTTACAATATGGAGCTGCACAATAATTTTCTTTTCTACAGCCAAATGTACAGTTGTTGATGATCTTGCTTCAGAGTCTATGTGGCTAGAAATGAGTCACTTAAAAAAATTGTCAACTTTATTAACCCAAGATGATCATTCAGAGACTAGATACATTATCTTTTCAGGACTGGGAGTATGAGAGGTCAACTTTTTGTTTCTAATGACTTTAGACAATAAAATAGCTCCCCAAACGAGATCGTTGCCATTTAATAGGATAGTAAAATTCTGAAAAAAGACTGACAAATACATATATACATATATATGCAAGATCATCAACAACTATACCTTTGGTCATGGAAAGGAAAATTACTTGTGCAGCCCCCACATTGGAAAGTAAAGTTTCTGATTTTTGCTGAAATTCCTTCTTGTTAACAAACATTTTAGGTAATACTGTAAATGAACCAAGTGATTTTTTTCATTAAGTCAAGTAAAGACATTAATAACTGGAAGTAACTCAAATAGTAGAAAATGACTTGGTGTTAGTGGGAGTGTGATGTTAATATCCTAAAATTCCTCATTAACCCGGTTTATGATCATGGAGAAACAATCTGAATAAGCCAAGATCTTTATGGAAAACATTAAATGTGACTTCTGGATATAATATTCTGGAATATATATGTATATATATGTATATACTTATATATGTATGTGTGTATATGTATATATATATATATATATATAAATGGATATAACTTTTTTCTGAACCTCTATAAATCACTCACATTTTTTCAATGAGACAAATTTTAATTTGGAAAGCACTTCTTGGTTCTTGGCATTCGGAGTACAAATATAAAAATGAGAGAGTTCCTATCCTTGAGGAGCTTACCTTCTACTGGAGATACACAACATATATGTATAGCTAAGTAAAAGTAAATAAGTATTTTGAAAAAGGAGAAAGCACTAGGACCTTTGGTAGATGAGGAAAGACTTCAATAGATGTTACCTAAGCTGAGCCTCAAAGGAAAACAAGGTAGAGGTGAGGAGAGAGTACATTCCAAGTGTGCAGGGTGACCTGTGCAAAGACACAGATATGGGACATGGATTGCTGAGAGTAAGGCACAACTAGTAGGTTAGTTTGACCAAAATATTGAGTGTGTGAAAGAGAATGATATGAAATAAGTTGGGAAAAGAAAATTTTAGCCAGATTATTGAAGACTTTATGAAGTACTTTATCTTGATGGCAACGAGGAAACAATGCTTTTTGAGCAGGGGACTGGCATAATCAGAGCTGTGTGCCTTAGGAAAATGATCTTGGCAACTGATTGAATACACTGGGTGAGGGAAATGGAAGAGTTGGATTAGGACTGCTAGGTCCTCTTTTATTGATGTTTCACCTAATTCTGTGGCTGAGAGATGTTCTAGGATGTAGGAGCCCTATGCCTGTAAAATAGGGAAGCATTAAGTTAAAAAATTGTTTTGAAGGGTGAGTTAAATGCTTTTGAAAGTTTTTGTTCACTCTTTCAGATCCTAAGACATTGAACATTAGTCTTGGAAGGAACCTTAAATATCCTCTAATCTCCTTTCTCATTTTATCAATGAAGAAGCTATTCCTAGTCTCCTTGCTCATCTTGACCTGAGAGGTGCCAAGTAACTTAGACATGGGCACAATAATTATTTTAACACTGAACATATTTATTTGATAGCTACCAAATAAAAGGAGTAGGAAAAGACCTTGAATTCCCACTAGCAGCTCAAGGCAACAAAAGGTCTCATAGGACCTTTCTTTGCTCATATCACATTCTGTATCATATCTCATGTAATTCCTCCTCTGGCTCTACCTCCTCACCTCTATCCCATAGTAGTTGTTATCCATGTGGGTTTGTCATTCCCTTTCAATATGTTTATGAGAGTTATTGCCAAGGGAAATTAAAAGAGTGCTCAGCGGAGTTAGGTAGCTGCTAGAGCTTATCTTGTAATCTTACACTTAAGGAACATTACGTAGAACAAATGGATACTGATTATTGTTCAATGGTTAGTACTTTTTTATATTGTAAACTGTACCTGGTTATATAACTCACTACCTCTTAGCCTTTTAACCCCAAACAGAAACTCAGTCTCTGATCAGTGGCCCAAAAATATATAGTGAGTTAGTTGCAAAGTGGGAACATGAACTGGTCTCCTAATTTCTCATACAGTTTTATTCCACTGTGCCATGCCATCTCCCAGTAGGGAACCATTGGTTGAATTACTTTTGGGCTCTTAATTTTTTGATGGCAGATCTTGAATGATAAACACATTTTGCTTCTGTAGAATGGAAAAATAATTTCTACATAAATGCACAATATGAGAAATTGACTCATCTTTATTTTGAATGCTGAAAATTTGATTTTAATTTGTTGGGGGTGTTAAGCATTTGTTACTCCTTAATTTATCATATTTCATTGTAACCAAATTGTTAAAAAAATTAAGAGATATTTGTTAAGATAATTTGTATTATGGCACCAATGTTAGGCAGTACCATATTTATCACAGGTTTCTGTGATCAAGAATGTATTTTTTGAGGGGTCTGCTGAATGAATTAAATATAACTCCTTTCCATTAATTGAACATAGTTAATGTAATCAATATATGGAATTGGATGACAGACTCCATCCCAATATTCCATTACACATTCAGCCCCATTAATATCGTTATGGTACAGTAGGAAGTACACTGGACTTAGAACCAGAAGACTTGCAATCATATTCCTCATCCAGTATTTACTTGTTTGATCATGGACAAGTCATTTAGCTTCTCTCAACCTCAATTTTCTTATCTGTAGAATGGTATAGAAATACTTGCGGTGATCTAAAGAGATGTACTGACAACTATGCTTATTTTTGTTTACATCATTCATTTCCACAAGATTTTGAGTTACATATTTTCTCCCCATCTTTCCCCTACCCACCAACCCAAAATAGCAATCTTACTGGATATCCACTCCTCTAATCTGCTCTCTCCCATATCTTCCCCTATCCCCCCTCCGACTTTCCAGTAGGGCAAGATGGATCTCTATACCCCAGTGCCTGTATATCTTATTTCCCAGTTGCATATAATATATATATTTTAAAATTTTGATTTTAAAACTTTGAATTCCAGATTCTTTCCCTTCCTCCTTTATCATCCACCCTTACTGGGAAGATAGGCAGTTCAATATAGGTTGTACATGTATTCATACGCCCTTATACCATCCTATATAGACATATCTATATATGTATACATTTATATTCCCTTCAACTATTCTCATACTGAGCAGTTTCATAAGTTAAAATTATCGTTTTTTCATGTAGGCATGTAAATAGTTCAGCTTTGATAAATTCCTTATGATTTCTTTTCCCTATTTACCTTCTCATGCTACTCTTGTTTCTTGTATTTGAATGTCAGATTTTCTATTCAACTCTGGTTTCTTCATCAACAATGCTTGAAAGTCCTCTATTTCATTGAATAACCATATTTTCCCCTGAAACATTATACTCAGTTTTGCCAGGTAGGTAATTCTTGGTTTTAATGCCAGCTCCTTTGACCCCTGGAATATCATATTCCAAGCTCTTTGATCCCACAGTGTAGAAGCTGCCAAGTCCTGTGTTGCCACAATATTCAAATTGTTCCTTCTTGGCTGCTTGTAATATTTTCTCCTTGATCTGGGAACTCTGGAACCTGGCTATAATATTCTTAAGTGTTTTATTTTTTGGATCTTTTTCAGGAGGTGATTGGTGGATTCTTTCAACCTTTATTTTGCCCTCTGGTTCTAAAACATCAGGGTAATTTTCCTTGAGAATTTCTTGAAGGATAATTTCTAGTTTATTTCTTTGATCATGACTTTTAGGTAGTCCAATAATTTTTAAATTATCTCTCCTGGACCTATTTGCCAACTCAGTGGTTTTTCCAAGGAAAACCACATTACCTTCTATTTTTTCATTTGTTTGGATCTGTTTAATAGTATCTTAATTTCTCATAAATTCCCTAGCTTCCATTTCCTCCAATCTAATTCTGAAGGAACGATTCTCTTCAGTGAGCTTTTGAGATTCTCTTTCCATTAAGCAATTCAGCTTTTTAAGGCACTCTTCTCCTCACTGACTTTTTTAGCCTCTTTTGCCATTTGAGTTACTCTATTTTTAAGGTGTTATTTTCTTCAGTCAGGTTGTTGACTCTCTTTTCATGATTTTCTTGCATCATTCTCATTTCTCTTCCCAATTTTTCCTCTATTTCTCTTATTTGGTTTTCAAAATCCTTCTTAAGCTCCTCCATGGCCATAACCAGTTCATATTTTTCTTGGAAGCTTTTGGTGCAGGAGTTCTGACTTCATTATCTTCCTCCTGTTCCATGCTTTGATCATTTTTGTCCTGAAGAAAGGAATCCAAAGTTGGATTGTTGTGCTTGCTTTGCTTCCTTTGCTTGCTCATGTTTCCACTCAATTACTTGACTTTTGAGCGTTTTGCCACAGTAGAACTCTGTTTCCAGAGAGGAGAGCTTTGTCCCAAATCACTGGGGTTTTCTCAGCTGCCAGAGCTATTAGTTGGCTGCCCTCTCTCACACTTCCATACTCTCTGGCTCACTGGTCACACACCCCAGGACCTCCACCCTAGACAGAAAACCAGATCCAAGCAGGTTAAAGGAAGAGCAATTATCCCTCAGAATGTTCGCTTGGTCCGCCTACAATCTTCAGGTCAGGAGCTCTGAAGCAGCCATGTGGTGGCGGCCACTGTACCTCAGCTGCTTCTCCCTCTGGGGGCAGAGGCTGGACCACACTCCCAGACCCCCTATTCCCACAGAGTCCACACTGACCTCTCACTTTTTCTTTGGCATTTATGGGTTGATAATTCTGGAAACCGCCATAGCTTTTGGTGATCTACTCTCCCAGCGTCCCTCTAGCCAGGGCTGGTTGGGCTACCCTGGGGCTAAAACCAAGGGCTCAGAGGGGGCTGGGTTCTGCTCTCAGTGGGCTGTGATGAACCCTTCCTGCAAGCCTGACAGGCTGTCCTCAGTGAGAGGTTTGTTTCTCTGTCACTTTGTGAGTTCTGTAGCTCTAAAGTTTGTTTAGAGCCATTTTTAATAGGTATTTGAGGTGGTTATGAGGGGAGGGCCATCTTGGCTCTGCCCCTTGAGCTCTATACTTACAATTACAAAAAATTCCAGTGTTGTTCTATATTTCCCAGGTCTAAGTGAAGAATTATGAAGCAGGAAAGGAGAAATAGAAACCGCAGTCAGCTGTTGTCTAAATCAGTCATATATTTTATACCGGTCTCTTTCTGTGTAGTCCGTTAAAATTTAACACATAATACATGGAGGGAGAAAAGATGAACTGGCCCTTGTTTTCTTATATCATTTTAAAAAAGTAGTTTGTTTTCCAAGTAGCAGGTTTTTAAAAATTAATCTGCCTCTCACATTATTCTTTCCCTTATTGTATAAATTAAAAAACAAAAATACCTAGTGCAAAAAACCAAATCCCTCAAAATATAGATAGCTACATTGTCCAGCAAGAAAAATTCCCATGTTAGCCATACACAAAATTTAATGTCTCCTTCTGCATTTTAAGTTTATCATCGGTCTAGGGGAGTGATACATTTCATCTTCATTCTTTTAAATTCATTGCTTATCATTAATTTGAGTTCTAAAATCTATCACAGTTATTTTTCTCTATTATGTTGTTATCATTATAGAAATTGTTCTCCTAGTTATGCTCCCTTCACTCAGCATCAATTCATAAAGATCTTTCATTTTCCTCCAAAATTGGCCATTCCATCTTTTCTTATCTCTCAGTAATATTCCATTACAGGCATATATCACAATTTGTTAGTCCATCCCCCAATAAAAGGAGATGCTTGCTTATAGGTTCCAGTTTTATGGCCACCACAAAAAGGGCTTTTATACATATTTTCGTTCATGTAGATCCCTTTTTCATTTTGTTTGATTTCTTTAAGAAATAAGGCCTAGAAATTGTATAGCTCCATCAGAGAATGCAGTTTGGTAACTTTCTGGGCCTACTTCCAAATTGCTTTCCAGCATGGCTGTACTAATTCACAGCTCCACCAACAGTTTAATAGTGAAACTGTTTTCTCAGAGCCTCTCCAACATTTATCATTTTCCTCTTTAGTCATCTTTGCCAGTCTGCAAAGGTGAAACCTTAAATTGGTTTTAATTTGCATTTTTCTGATTATTAGGGATTTAAAACATTTTTCACATGATTATTAATATGTCCCTGTTTTCCCATTGTATATACAATCCTTAAAGTTAATCTTTCTGGAATTAAATCATTTATAGTGAATATTAAGGTCATGGAAAATTGGAGGCTTTTTTTCAGTTGCACAACTGGGCCAAATGCTGATAACAATCCAGATTGCCTGCCTCTTCTGTTAAAGCTCTCATTCCATTACCTAAGGAATATAAAAAAGTCCTCGGATGAGTGGAAATTGGCCACGTGAGTGATGTTGAGACCTTCTAACAAAGTAGCATAACAGTGAGTAGTACTATGGAGGTAAAATATTTAGCCAACTTAATTTGATCACTCAAACAAATCCAATTCAATGAGCTTTATTAAGTATCTGCTAGGGTCAAATCACATAGCACTGAGTAGACCAGAGATAGCAAGGAAGAGATGAATTAGTAAATCAAAGATTGTAATGACTTTCAGATATTCGTAAATGAAGTGTTAAGTCATTCTCAAGCCCAAACCAAATCAATAAAGATTAAGAAGTTGTGGAAGGTTATCAGATCTCAAAATGTACTACTAATCAATTATCATTGTAATGATTCGTCACACCTTAAAAATACATGAGTGCAATGATAGGTACATGAGGTGCAAATGCAAAGGAACATAGTAGCATAGGGTTTAATAAATTACAAGATCTCAGTTGTTGGGGTAAAGAAGAAAACTGGAAAACTAAGCAAATGGTCAGAAATCAGGTTTAGACCAACATTTCATACTATATACCAAGTTAAGATCCCAATGGATACATGACAGATATAAAAGGTCACATCATAAAGAAATTAGAGGAGCAAAAAAATGAAGTACCTTTTGCAGTTATAAATTACTTTTTATAAGTGCACAGATTTTTAATGCCATTAGTATGTGGTTATTTATTTTGTGATAAATCACAAACAAATAAATTGCTATAGATTGTGGAAGAGTTTATAACCTAACAAGGGAGAAAATCACAGAAGGTAAAGTGAATAATTTTGATGTTTGCACATATGAAATATAGTTAAAATAAGGAAATCAGTTTACATGAAAGACAATCTTTGTAGAAAGTTCCTCTGAAATGATCTGCTATTCATGATATATAAGGAACTGGTTTAAATATGTATATAAGAACAAGAGCCATTCCGTAATAGATAAATGGCTAAAGGATATGCACAGGCATTTCTCAAGGGAAGAAATCCACATTGCTAACAGCAATATGAAAAATGTTCCAGATCACTAACAATTAAAGAAACGCACATTAAAGTAACCAAGTTTCCACCTTGTACCCATCAGATTGGCAAAAATGATGTAAAAGTAAATTGAAGTTGGAGGGGCTGGGAGAAATGAGACACATTACTATATTGTAGGTGGATCTGTGAATTAGTACAGCCATTCTAGAAAGTGATTTGGAAGTATGCCTACAAGAAAAAAAAATCAGAAAACTGATCCAGAAATACTACTTACTTGTAGGCTGCTAAACAGAAAAAGATAAAGAAAAAGGTAACATGCAACATGTGCAAAGATATCAGTAGTAGTTATTTTTCTTGTAGTGAAGAATTAGAAATAAAGGAGGTGCCCATCAATTGGAAGTAGCTGAACATTTTATGGCATATGAATGTTACAGAATATCATTGGGCTGTAAGAAACACCGAAAGGGATAGTTAGGAGAAACTGGAGAGGACTTGTATGAGCTGATACAGAGTGAAATGAGCATAAGCAGAAGAACGATTTATACAGTAACAACAACATTATAAAGAAAAACAATTTTGAAAGACTTAAAAAGGACTCTTGCTGATCAATGCAATGAGCAAGCACACTTCCAGAGGACTGATGATGAAGCAAGGTATCTGCCCATGTATCTGTCTGTCTGTTGAGGGATTCAGGGTAAAACTGGAGACATACATTATTGGTCATGACCAATGTGTGGGTTTGTTTTTCTGCATAACGCTTATTTGTTGTATAAACTTTGCTTTTCTTTTGTTCTTCTTAATTGGGCGAGGATTTCTTAGGAGCAGAACTAGGGGTGGGGGAGAGACAGAAGGCGAGTCAGTAATAGTGCTGCCAGGAAAAGGGAAAAAGATTGTCATTGAAACATTTAAAAGAAATACACAAAAAGGAAAGAAGCAAGTTCATAACGAGGCACAGACCAGTAGGAAACCTTGGTAAATAGCATGTTGAATTTTTAAAAAATCAAATAATACGGCCTGTTGTTTATAGTAGAAACGTGTGGTTTCCTAAAAGATCATCTTTTTTTGTTCTCTTCTATGGAAATGCTCATTTAGCAGGGGTGTTCATCAAGGGCAGGACACAAATGATAAAATTACCCCACGTATGGTCATGTAATCTATGTAGCTCATGTCATACTGAGGCCAAATATGTTTTGTAATTAAAAGAAAGTAAACTTTTTAAAAGATGGAATGGAAAAGTAGCAAGTATGTCTTTGCTTCTTCAGTCTTCCAGTGAATCTGAATTCTCACTGATAGTACGGTGGGTACCCTTCCATCATGCAGACCTCAGTGGCCCACCTTGTACAACTCTTGTGCATGACTAGATGAGGAAACAAAAGAAAAAACTAAATGATTCACAGCCCTTTATTTCCCCCTTCTATTTCTGCCATGATAGTGGCACTTTGACCATAAAATAAAAAGGGACAGATATCTAAGTTTATGGCCTCGAAAGATACTTTACCTATTGCTAAAATAAAGGATTTAATAAATAAATAAACCATTTCTAATAACTAATGGAAAACTCCAAAAGCAATATTATATTGCATTCATTCAGTACCTCTCTATGCAACAGCCCCCAAATATTTTAAATTTATGATCTCATTATTCTTGACCAAGTTCTTCTAAAAGGTATATGTTGCTCATACACATAATTTTAGTATGCCAAGAACCTAGGTTCATTATGATAGAAAATTAACTCCCCTGTAAGCTATACTTAATTTAAATTTCTTTTCTATTCAGGGTTTCTACTTAGGGAAAAATAGAAGAGTTCAGAGAGGTGAAATAATTAATGACTGAACAGTAAGTATTAGTGAGGGCATAGTGCAGAGTCTTTTCCTTTTTGTTTATGTACTCCATTCATGTCTCCTCCACCCCTAAACCCACAATCCCATGACATTTGCCACTAAGACAAAATGGAAATAAAAATGACAAAAATAAAAAAATCATATTGTTTAAAGTGAATATATGTACTCAGTACATTTTAGAGTAGCCAACAAGGTCTGCTTTCTAGAAGGATAAGATTCTTCCTGTTCATCAAATTTGAAAGCTCTTATTTATCTGTGGTGTAATGGAAAGAATTCTGTATTTAGTGTAAGATACTCTGGGTTTGATTCCTGATTTTTCCACTTATTTCCTTTGTAATCTTGAGTTAGTTCCCACTCTATCTTTCTGGCTTCAATTTCCTCAACTCTTAATCTGTAAGCCTCTGACCTTCCATGTTAGTTAACTAGCTATAACCCTGCCTAATTCAGTTATATTTCTGTTATATAATCTCTAGAGCAGAAGAAACATGGGATAGGAGGCATAATAATCATAAATATATGTCAATGATAGGGAAGAACTATTGCTATGTCCATTGGTTAGGCTCATTAACTTGGGAAAGACCTTGCATAAGTCTTTGCCCAAATATATGTAGTTGAACATCAAAACTATGGCAGCATGTTCATGGAAGGATTACACAGAATGCTAGCCTGTTATGTGTATGACTTCGCACCAGGGAGTGAGGGGGAGAGAGAAAAAAAGAGAAGGGTGGTAATCTTGGCAGGAATTACATTCTTGAACTTGAATTGTTGACTTCACACACTTAGAAAATCTCAGTTTTATCCTTTTAAAGTTGTGTTTTTAAATAAAATTGTACTTTGTTCTGACTATAGCTGTCAATTTCTTTTGTTACTACTGAGGTAGTTTATTAGTAATAGGCATAATTTTAAGGCTGGAGGTGGCGTTTATTTAAATGAGTTGCTAAGCACCCATTTTTTTTCAACTCTACAAAATTCATCTTGTCAGCTAAAAATGGAGCTTTGTTGAATAAAGGGGCCAAATCATGGCTTCTTTTCCCCAAGCTGCCCCATTTGCTCATCCTATTTGAAAGTAAAGATCAAAGTGAGAGTGTTGGATTTTTGTTGATGAAATGGACCATTAGAAGAATCAGAAGTCAGGTGTCGTTTGTTGCCTACACAACTGCTGATTTGACAAGTCTCCTTCACTGTATTTTATTCTCATTCATTCATACACCAGATAGTTATCAAGTACTTCGTATGCGTAAGACTGTGCTGGGTATTGCAGGGGATGCAAAGAAAAGTAAACCATGGTCCTTTTCTCCTGGAGCACATGTTTGTTTGCTCTTCCAACTAGATTACAAATTCTGGGAGGATGAGCCCGTGTAGTGCAGTGGCAAAGGACCCGATGTCTGGAGTTAGTGAACCTGGATTTGAAATCCATGTCTACTATTAATGACCTATTTGACTGTCAGTGAGTCTCTTACTATTAAAGGGCCTCAGTTTCTTCACTTGTAAAACTGAAGATATTGAACTTGATAACTATGAAGGTCTCTTCCAACTCTAAATGAACTTTCCTATGTTTCGTTATGTTGTAGTATTCCCCTCTGCCTAGTGAGTTGGGCCAATAAATATTTGTTTAATCTTCTAAGGACCATTCGGAGACAAGTTCATCCTTACTTCACCCACTAAAAAGGCCAAGTAGGTATTTGGGCCTTGGTACTGAGTTTTTGCCACAGGTTTCAGTTTCACCTCAGAGACCAATGCAAGATGAAACTATCTACTTATAGATTTAAAGCATACTAAAGACCTTGTAAAATAGGTCAGGCTTCTTTGAGCTTCACTTCAACAAACGTTTTTAGGAGTCTAGTTTGCAATGGTCCTGGGCAAATCAAAAAACACTTCCTTCCCTCAAAGAACTTACTGGGGCTAAACACCAATGGTAGAGATAAGTAAGTGCAGCATAATTCAAGGAAAGAAAAAACAGTAGGAACTGGAGGGAGGGGTGGAAAGTCACTATAGGAGGTGATCCCCCAATTGAATCGCAGCCTATGTTGTTCCGAGGTGCAGAGGTGTGTATAGGAGGTGGAAGAGAGACTGCTGAGGTCAAATACACCCAATAGATCTGTTTTGCTGGAATGCAGAATGTGTGAAAAGGAATAAGGATAATGAAATAAGGCTGGAAAGGTGGCTTGGAGTCAGACTGTGAGGAGCTTCAGCTGTCAAACTGGGAAATTTTATTTTCATCCCAGGATAAGAATTCTTAACCTGGGAACTTATTTTTTTCCTTTTCGTAATTCTATTTAAATTACTTTCCTTTGTAATTTTATGTATTTTATCTTATGCATTTAAAAACATTATTCTGCAAATGCATCTTTAGATTTCCCCTGATAGTCAAAAAGGGGCCACAACACAAAAAAGGTTAAGAATTCCTGTCCTAGGGGCCATAGGGATCCACTAAAGATTCTTAAATACAAAAGTTACAAGGTTAGATGTGGAAGATGTGTTGGAGAAAGAACAGACTAGAATGGGGGCCATTGCGTTTAACCATTAAGGGATTGCAAGTGGTTACAGAGTTAGTGTGATGAATGTAGACAGCTTGTAGGAGTTTAGCTGTATAGTGGAGGAAAAGATTCTGGACAAAAGTTTAAGGGAGTAACCAGGTCAAGGGAAAGGTTTTATTGTTTTTGTTGTTTGTTTGTTTGTTTTTTAGAGTGTTTGGGGGCAGGGGTGGCTCCGAACATAAAGTTATAGGTAGTAGATAAAGAGAGACTAAAGATGAAGGGGGTGGAGGATGCTGAGAATACTGAAATAGCCAAGGTGCCAGAGGAGGTGGGATTGATTGGAAGTCTGGAGAGGTGCTGCTTCAGTGTCAGTTCTCAGGCCAGGAAAGTGGTCTGCCTTTATTTGTGACTAATGTTTATTTAACTCTTGATTTAGTGATCATATCAGAATTGATGCTCAAGCCTGTCCATCTTCTCTTTACATCTCTCTCACAGCCTTAGTAAATAGCCCAATATGTTGCTGTTGCTGTTTTCTTTTTACATCCACTTTCATAGTGGAGAAAGTTTAGCTTAAGCAACTTTCCCAAGTTACAATGCAAGTTAGTTTACTTTACACCCCATTGCTTAGGTCACTTAGCAGACTGTGCTATAATCCCCTGATGAGAGATGACTTATATCTGGCTGGAACTTCTTCATGACTCTCCTGAGGTTTATAGAATAATCATTGTGAAATCAACCAAGATAGAACACTGACTAAAGCTAAGCAAGAGTGAGAATACTGGCTGGCTTTGGTCTGTGGCTCAGTGACATGCTTTGAAAAATACCTCGAGATGAACGGCACAGTATGCGGTGAGCACAAGACCTGGATGATACTTGGGCCACAGTTCTGATGATTCTGAAATATCTCTTGCTCCTATGACATACTGAAAGCAAAATCTGGTTAATTTGGAAACAGTTGTGTTTACATCTGATCTCTAGGTGGTGATAGCTCCCTGCTGCCTTTTTCTGAATACAGAAGGCTCTGGTGGTAGCATGGAAATCATTCTTTCCTCTTAGCCAGTGTATCTTATTTCCTAAACACTCATATTTTAGGTGTTAATTATTTGTCTATTAGTTTCCTTTCTTTTTCTCTCTTACAGCCTAATAAGGTATTCGGGTCCTTGCCCTATTTTCACTGCTGTAAATGCTCATTAACATAATCTAATAGCATTTATTAAATGCTTAATTGTACATTGTATGCTGCTAGGTACTGTACAGTGAAAAGTACATATGTAGACCTCTATATCCTGCTTGTTAGGAACTTAACAGTCTGAGGCATGCTGTCAGTAATAAATATGGATGTACATACATTGCTGTTGAATAGAAGCTGTACCTTTAAATGGAATTTTCTTTAGAAGGAAATGAAACATACCTCAAAATAGACCAAAGAAAGATGAGGACCCTCACATAAAAAAAAAAAAAACAAACAAAAACTTACAAGCTCTTTTTGTGATGGTGAAAGACTGGAAACTAAGGGAGAGTGCCATTAATTGGCTGCACAAATTATGGCATATGTATGTAAAAGAATACTATTATGCTGTAAGAAATGATCTAGAGGGGCAGCTAGGTGGTATAGTAAATAGAGCACCGGTCCTGGAGTCAGGAGGACCTAAGTTCAAATCTGGCCTCAGACATTTGACACACTTACTAGCTGTGTGACCTTGGGCAAGTCACTTAACCCCAATTACCCTGCCTTCCCCCCACCCAAAAAAATGGTCAAGACAACAGTTTCTTTTTTATTTTTTCAAATTCTTTTTTTTTCCAATTACATGTAACAAATGTTTAACATTTGTTTTTAAATTTTTGACTTCCAAATTCTCTCCCTCTATCCTGTCCCTCCTCCGTCATTGAGAATGCAAGCAGTTTGATATAGGTTATACATATGCAGTCATTCAAAATATATTTCCATGTTAGTCATGCTGTAAAAGAAAACACAGACCCCCACTCTCTTCCCTCCCCCCCCAAAAAACCAAGAAAAATAAAGTAATAGGAAGTTTGCTTCAGTCTGCATTCAGACTCCATCAGGTCTTTCTCTAGAGGTAGAAAGCATTCCTCATCAAAACTCCTTTGGAATTGCTTTAGATTACTGTATTGTTGAGACTAGTAAGTCGTTCACAGTTGATCATCATACAGTATTGCTGTTACTGTGTACAGTGTTCTTG
Source organism: Gymnobelideus leadbeateri (assembly GCA_011680675.1). NCBI lineage: Eukaryota > Metazoa > Chordata > Mammalia > Diprotodontia > Petauridae > Gymnobelideus > Gymnobelideus leadbeateri. The sequence goes on along the minus strand of WOXC01004673.1, from coordinate 97,246 downwards.
TTCTGCCTTCATTTTGCATCAGTTCATATAAATCTTTCCAGGTTTTTCTGAAAGCATCCTGCTCATCATTTCCTAAAGCACAGTAGTATTCCACCACAGTCATATACCACAACTTGTTCAGAGATTCCCCAGTTGATGGGTATCCTCTCAATTTCCAAAGCATTTCCAATGCTTTGCCAATATAAAAAGAACTGATATAAATATTTTTATACATATGGGTCCTTTTCCTTTTTTTGGATCTCTTTGGGATACAGATCTAGTAGGGCTATTCCTGAGTCAAAAGGATATAACCTTACTGGGCATAATTCCATATTGCTCCAGAATGGTTGTAGCAGTGTCCTAATTTTTCCACACCCCCTCCAGCATTTGTCATTTTCCTTTTCTGTCATATTAGTTAATCTGTTAGGTGTGAGGAGGTACCTCAGAATTGTTTTAATTTGCATTATTGCAATATCTAAGCAATATTGATTTAGAGCATTTTTTTTTCCATATGACTATGGATAGCTTTGATTTCTTCATCTAAAAATTGCCTGTTCCTATCCTTTGACCATTTATCAATGACTTGTATTCTTGTAGATTTGACTCATTTCTCTCTATATTTGAGAAATGAGGCTTTTATCAAAGAAACTTACTATAAAAATTTCTCCCTAGTTTTCTGATTCCCTTCTAATCTTGGCTGTGTTAGTTTCATTCATACAAGACCTTTTTAATTTAACGTAATCAAAATTACGTATTTTATATCTCATAATGCCCACTGTCTCTTGTTTGGTCACAAATTATTCCCTTTTCCAGAGATCTGAGAGGTAGACTATTCTATGCTGCCCTAAATTGCCTATGGCATCACCTCAAGGGGACAGTTTCTGAGAAACCTGGGAAGATGATGAGCAGTGAAGTGAGCAAGGGCAGACAACATGGTAAAGACAAATGACTTTTAAAGACTTAAGAACTCTGGTCAGTGCTGGCTATTGCCAGCTACAGTTTCAGAGGATTTTGGATAAAAAGTTCTCTCTGCTTCCTGACAGAGAGAAGATGAACTTAGGGCTCAAATTTGAGACATTTTTGGAACATGGCCATTGCAGATACTTGTTTTGCTTGACCATGCATATTTGTTTTGAGGGCTTTATTTTTCTTTCTTTTTCATTGTTGGGATGGGGGAAGGTGAAAGGGAGAAAAGGTTAACTTTTAGTAATTGAAAAAAATAAATTTTTAAAAATTATAATGTTTGCTCCCAAAGAAAAACACATGCAAAGATACTCCTCCCCCTGCTTTTTTTTTTTAATAAAAGAAGTGAGATGCCATAGTGTAAGACACTGAATATAATGTTAGACTTTTTCAGTATCTTATTTAATTTTGCTTATTTTTTTCTCTTCCTCATTTTAATTCTTTAATTAAAAAAAAAGATTCTTGGGAGTTGAGCCTTTCAGAGCCAAATTCAAAATCTTAGCTCTAGAAGGGATCTTCTTAACATTGAAGAAGGCTTATTGGTGAGTCTTTGGAAGGGGTTGGAGAAGGAATGCCATGAGGTTGACTTAAAAAAGCCAAATAAATTTATATTTTTAAAGGAAAAGAAATGTGTTAAATTGAAAAAAAAACCCAACACTCATAATTGCCATATTTAGATTTTATACAAGTCTTACTCAGGGACAAAGTAAGTTTATTTTAAAACTGCAAAATTATGTACAGATAGAATAGAAAGACTATACCAAGGCTTGGATAGACAATATATCATATGCAGGACAAAGGTAAACAGACTTTAGATAAAAGAAAATAAGTAAATTGGACTAAAGGATCAACACTTAGTGAGGTTGGTGGTCAAGGTGGTCAATGTTTCATATCCTAAGTAGTTTGGGAAATGAACTATGGGAAAATGGAGCAGCACAGACTTGGACAGTTATTTAAGTGATTGGAGAAACATGACAGTAGAGTGACAGAGTATTCTAAGCAGACAGTGCTATCACAGACAATCATTGAACTCAGTATAAATAAATAGAAAGGGTTTCAAGGAAGTGTAACTTTGATAAGCAGAGAGATATAGACTGGGATGGAGGGAGAGATGAAGGAAGTAAGATATTCTGGGGTACATTGGTTAAGGGTTTTGGAATACCGGGTGAACATTTTGACTTGACTGCCAAGGCAGTGGAAAGTTATCATGAAAATAACACATGGACTTTCAGAAATCTCCCATTACTTAATATTTGATCATAATTCCAAACATAGTTAAGATAAGAGAGTATCATGTGTCAACAGCTGAAAAATATGAAGTGCTAATGTAGTAGGTACATTGGTCAAAAATTCACCATACACTAGCAATCATTATTGACCACCTACAATTCTCAGGAAAAGTACCGTTATAGCACTGGAAAAGGTGCTCAAAGATGGAACCCGAGAATAAACTTTAGTACCATCCTGGTTTGAGTAATCACCTTATAAATTAAAGATACTTTGGATTTTAGTGCCATCTTTATTCTAAATGTTTTCTCATTTATATTTGCCTTATATAATGGATAGGGAGGAGATGGTAGCATAGTTGGGAAGATGCAATGTTTTATTTCTCTTTTAAGATTAGGGCTGTGGAGATTCAAGGTTTCATGGTAGATCCATGGCAAACCCTGCAGTAGAACTCAGGTCTTGGACTTAGAGATCAGGCTATGTCTTCCTCTAAACAAAGTTGCTTTTGTATTTATGACCACAGTATTTAATTTGATGTGTTATGGACCTATTATCACAGTTCACTTTTCTCTCTGATAGTGAAAACTCAAATATTTTTGCCCAGAGAATTATGGACACATCAATAAAACAGACTCAAATAGTCATAAAACTCCTGAGTTAATACCAGGAGGTACCAATGGTCAATAAGAATTTTAGTTTGAACATATATACTCCTATCATTGTGCCATATTTTTACTGTATTTACTAGCAGCTATGGTTACAAATATTTACTATATTTACAGAGAGCTACATTTTCTGTACGTTGTAGGTCACTGAATTTGAAGGGCTTAATGGTATAACTGGTTGATTAAAAATGATTTATTGGAGCCTAGGCTGTACTTTTCTCTACTCTACTGTGCTTCCTATTTCTTCTGAATCAGTGCTCTCCCTAAGTGCCTGCTTTAGGGATCCTACATGAAATGGCTACTCCTGACTACTATTACTGAGTTTGACTGATTAGATGGAGAAACTGGAGAAATAGTACTGAGTAAGTAGTGCATCTTTCCCCTGTCCCCCCAAACATCTTCAAAGATGGCAGATAATTTTCTTTTCAAGTTTAAAGTTACCTTAAATCTGCTTTGAACTTATGCCTTCAGGGGCGGCTAGGTGGCGCAGTGAGTAGAGCTCAGCCCTGGAGTCAGAAGGACCTGAGTTCAGATCCGACCTCAGACACTTAACAACACACAAACAAAAACCTAGCCATGTAACCTTGGGCAAGTTACTTAACCCCAATTGCCCTCCAAAAGGCAAAAAAAAAAGAACTTATGCCTTCAGCCATTCATAAGCATTTTGAAAACCCATTTTCCCCTTATTTCTTTTCCCCTTCTCATGGAGCCAGAGTATAAATTATGAACCTTTCCCTTGATCTGTAGCTTTCAGGAAGTCAAGAGACAGCTAAGATCAAGTGCTGGCAAGTTAGGAGAGCTGTTGGCCCTTCTTCAACTTGGGCTATTTCTTTGGACATAAATTGCTTGAGATGTTTCTATGTATATCATTATGGAGAAAAATGAGTGTATTGGGTAAATTAGGTGTATTATGATGTTTGTGGTCTTCAGGCAAGGAAGAATTTGGTTTTGTGGAAAGATAAGTGGGTTCTTTATAATTACTAATAAATCTGGGTAAAATGTACATTAGAAAGAAGGGACAAAAAACTGCTTTTATCACAGCTGAAATGTTCTATTGTTCCATCAGTTTTTTATTACTCTGAAATGATTACTGCAGAAATTCTTAAATTGGATGCTTTTCAAAGAGGAAAATTAAAGACCATAAGCATAATCTTGCAGCTGTGTCAAAAACAATTTACATCTGTGTTTATTTGTGACATTTCGGGAGACTAGCTTTAGAAAATTCACCTTGGGCTAATGATATCCCACAAAGAAACCTTAAGACCAGTCATAAAATGAATCTACCATATTCATGTTACTACATTGATGGAAACAGAATTAAAAACTTACAAAGTTTTTATACAGTGATCATTTACCACACTATTTACCATACCATACAATTCATCCATTTTAGTAAAAGCTCCCTAATGCATTTTCATGTATGACTTGTCTCTTGAATGGCCAAAAAAAAAAGTGTGTTTATGAGTACTGATGTATTTTAAAGAAGATTTCCACTAGATCCCTAAGGTTCCTCCCAGCTTTAATGGTCTGGGATTGTGAAAGAAAAATGTATTCTTGTGTCTACTACATTCTTGAGAAATAATATCCTAAGTATGTGGCCACATGGGAGTTAGATGCTATTTGGTGAAGCATCTTTTCCACTGGTGTGTGTGTGTGTGTGTGTGTGTGTGTGTGTATGTGTGTGTGTGTGTGCTTGTGCATGCATGTGTGTATGACATCCATACACTTTATTTCAAAGTTAGCACTAGGCTGAGGTGCAGAAGTATTTGTTCTGTACTTGTTTTGCTGCCCAGGGATTGTGCTCATAATATCAATTATTCTTGAATCTCTTTTAGCAGGGAGCAATCTAATTGGTAGGGTTGCCACAGCCACCTGTAAACAGACACTTCTCAGGTGGGATGGAAGAGGAAACATTAAATTGTCATTGGAATAAAGTATTGTTACATTTGAATCTCCATGTGTTAATGTTCTAGGTAGTGGGTATAGTTTTTGCTTTAGGGGAAAATGATGGCATTTATATAACCAGTTTAGAAAGATTCATTTTATGCTTTAAATCTCTATTGATTACAGAAGTACAAATTAAAACAACTCTTGAGGTACCTCATTATACCTATCAGATTGGCTAATGTGACAAAACAAGAAAATGATAAATGTTGGAGAAGGTGTTGGAAAGGTGGAACACTAATACATTGTTGGTGGAGTTATGAATTGATCCAACCATTTTGGAGAACAATTTGGAACTATAGTCAAAGGTCTATAAAACTGTGCATACCCTTTAATCCAGCAATACCACTACTGTGGGTCTCTATCCCAAAGAGATTGTAGAAAAGGGGAAAGTTCCCACATGTATAAAAATTATTTCTAGCAGCTCTGTTTGTGGTGGCCAAGAATTTGAAATCGAGGGGATGCCTATCAGTTGGGAATGGCTAAGCAAATTGCGATATACAGATGCAATGGCATACTATTGTTCTGTAGGAAGTGATGAGTAGGCAGACTTCAGAAAAATCTGGAAAGATTTGCATTAACTGACAGTGAAATGAGCAGAACCAGGAAAACATTGTACACAGTAACAGCAATATTGTGTGATGACCAACTTTGATAGACTTAGCTCTTCTCAGCAATGCAAGGATCTAAGACAATTCCAAAAAACTCATGATGGAAAGTGCTGTCCACATCCAGAGAAAGAACTGTGGAGTCTGAATGCAGATTGAAGCATTCTATTTTTTTTTTCTCTCTCTCTTTTTTTTGGTCTTTTTTTTTCCTTTCTCGTGGTTTTCCCCTTTGGTTCTAATTTTTTTTTTACAATATGACTAATGTGGAAATATGTTTAATATGATTGTACATATATATGTACAATCAGATGGTGAACCTTCTTGGGGGGGGGAGGGGAAGGAAGGGTAGAAAATTTAAAACTCAAAATCTTATGAAAGTGAATATTGAAAACAAAATAAACAAGTATTTTTAAAAATATATGACTAATAAAAAAAGAAAGATTCATTTTATTTTCCTTCTTTAAGGGGAGAAAGCTTCATAGGAGGTATAGGTATAGGTAATAGGGAGGTAGAAAAATGAATGAATGCCCTGGTGAAATAGAAGTACAGACCTATTTTGGTTAAATATCTGAAGAGAGATGATACCAGTTCTTCAAAAGGTGATTAGTGATTGTGTCTGAATGGGAGTATAATTTTTTTTTTAAAGCAATTGGGGTTAAGTAACTTGCTCAAGGTTACACGGCTAGTCATTATTTATGCGTGGGTGCTCATTTTCTGAGGCCGGATCTGATCTCGGGTCATCCCAACTCCGAGGCCGGTGCTCTTACTCACTGCGCCACCTAGACGCCCCTTTAGGGCAATTGGGGTTAAGTAACTTGCCCAAGGTCACACGGCTAGGTTTTTGTTTGTGTGGATTAAGTGTCTGAGGCCGGCTCTGAACTCAGGTCCTTCTGACTCTAGGGCCGGCGCTCTATTCACTGCGCCACCTAGCTGCCCCAGAGTATAATTCTTTATGACATTAAAATAATGTCCTGCTGAATAGCATTGCTAGATTACTGCTTCCTGAGCCTGATAGTTTACACAAGAGCTACTTTGTTTAATGGTACAGGATCATTCAACCCAAATGTTAGAACTGAAGCAGCAGAGAGTTTCTGGAGCATGTTAAGACTGTGTTGTTGTTTAGTCATTTTTCAGTTATTTGGACTCTTTGTGACTTCATTTGGGGTTATCTTGGTAAAGATACAATAATGGTTTGCCATTTTCTTCTCCAACTCATTTTACAAGAGAGGAAACTGAGGCAGAAAGGGTTAAGTGACTTGCCCAGGGTCACACAGCTTGGTGAGTTTCTGAGCCCAGATTAAAACTCAAGATGAATCTTCCTGACTCTAGGCTGAGCACTCTATCCACTATGCCACCTACTTACCCAATGTAAAACTGTACTTGACTCTTTATTTAGAAAAGTCTCTGATAAATATGTCTTTAGAAATGTGAGCTATCCTCTAAGCAATGGGAAGAGTCTGCCGAGAGTCCAAATCACTTAAAAAAAATAACAACAACCCAAACCACTTCTGTGCTAATGTTAGTTTTCTGGTATCGAAAACCCTTTAATTATTTGAAAATGGTTCTTTGATATGCATTGCCTTCTTTTATCATTCTCTTAGCCTTATACTTTTGTTTATGTACAAAAAGATGTGCAGCCCATAACATTTAAAAGGACGGTGTTCCCATTTTTTTCTTCCTGTGATTATAGAGTTAGAAACAGATTTGGCCTCCCACTCATTTGGAGTTCTGCTCTCAAAGAGCAAGTTCAAACTGTGGAACACCAGCACAGAGGGAAATAGAAACCTATACTGTTATTAAAAGTAGTGTCATGAAACAGTAAACCTTCCTTGATGTTTTGGCTGTATCAATGCAGAATGTAAGATAAACTACAGCGGGTGTTCCTTTTGGCTCCTGAAATCTAGCTTACCACTTACTGAACAGATGATCAGAGATGGGTTTTTAACACTATTTTGATAGTCTGGGCCAAAGTCTACAATATATTTATCACGAAATTGTAAGAGCTTTTAACTTTTCAAGACGCTTTCACATCCATTATCTCATTTGGGGTGGGAGGCAACTATGACCTGGGGTCTGGCTCTCCTTCTGCCACCTAGTGGCCATGTGAGCCTGGATAAATCTCTCATCTAAAAGATGTGGGTTATGCCTCACAACTGTACAGTTCTGCACAGTTGTAAGTTAGTGTGGTATAGGGTAAAGAGTAGTAGACGGTTTGAGACCAGCTTCTTTCATTTATAGTAGTAGTTGTTTTACTCTAGAGAAATAATTTCTTTGCCCTGGTCTTAAGATCCCTCATTTTATTGTATTGTATTGTATTACTTTTTTTGGAGGGGAAAAGGCAGGGCAATTGGGGTTAAGTGACTTGCCCAAGGTAACATGGCTAGTAAGTGTTAAGTGTCTGAGACTGGATTTGAACTCTGGTCCCCCTGACTCCAGGGCCGGGGCTCTATTCACTGTGCCACTTGGCAGCCCCAAGATCCATCATTTTAAAAAAGGGTCTAGTGGTAGGGCATGGTTTACACTGAAAAGGCAGTGTGGTGTAAGGGAAAGAACACTGAATCTGGCATCAGAAAACTTGATTTCATTGTGGGAGTGGAACAGGATCTGGACCAGGTTCTACTTCTTTGTCATGTTAAATAAGTAATTTCACCTCTCTGGACCTCAATTTCTTCATTTGTAAACTAAGAGGGCTAAGCTAAATCATCTTTAACATCCCTTCCAGCTCTCAGATGCTATGTAGCATTTACAATATAAAATCACATACATTTAAAGATTAGAGGGATCTAAAGGCCTACTAGTTCAACCTATACTTGAAAAAAAAAAATCCTCTTCCAATCAGACTGGACAAGGGATCATTCATAATTTGAATTTTCTTATAACTAGACTTGCCCCAATGTTCCAGCTTGTCAAAATCTTTTAAAATCCTGATTTCATCATCAGTGCATGTGCTACTCCTCCTAGTTTTGTGACATCTTCAAATTTGATAAGCATGTTGGCTATTCCTGTATCTAAACCATTGATAAGAATGTTTAGTTGTTTGGGGAACTCCTTCCAACCGACATTAAATCATTAATAATAATTTTTCTGTGAGTCCAGCCATTTAACTGGTTCCAAATCCATCTAATTGTATGATTTTTTAGTGCATGTCTTTTTCACTCTGCATAGCCTTATCACCCAAATTATTTTATAGTTGACAAAGCAGAGATCCAGAGAGCTTTTATGACTCATGAAGTCATGCATCTAGGCAGTGTATATCCAGTATTTGTACCATACTTCCTGATCAATACTACTAGTAGAGCATGTTTGGAGTCTATGACCTTCAAGGTCCTTTCCGGTTCTAAATCTATAATCCTTTGATGACTTACTCTACAGGCTACCAGGGTTTGCCTTTTGTGTTATCCTAAAGGCATAGTGCAACAGAGAGCTTAAAAGGCCTCAAGATTGCAAAAGGCCATTAATAGATTGTTGGTAACTTTGGAATGGGCAATTTCAGTTGAATAATTTGCCCTCTTTTTCCATGCCAAGATTTTTTTGGATCATGATCCTGTTGTCCAATATGTAAGCTATTTTCCTTCATTTCATGTCATTTACAAATTGCATAATTTGTAAATTACGTCTATTCCTTCTTCTAAGTCATTTCTAAAAATGTGAAACAGCAAGGGACCATGAATTGATCCCTAGGGTACTTCCTCAGTGGCCTATTGTACTGAATGTTCCTTTCACTTAATGAGTTTGAAGTGACGTGTAGAAACACTCACCAATAAAATCCTATTATTAAATACAGTATCTTAGAGCTTAAAGGAATCTTTAAAAACCATTTAGTCCAACTGTTCATAATATGAATAAGGGAAATGGAGCCCAGAAAGGGGAAAATAAGTTATTGAAGGTCACATATCTAGTAAGTGACAGGGCCCAGACTAATTTCATTTTTTTTAAAGCAGTTGGGGTTAAGTAACTTGCCCAAGGTTACACGGCCAGTTATTTTTGTGTGGGTGTTAAGTATCTGAGGCGAGAACTGATCCCAGGTCCTTCCGACTCTGGGCCGGAGCTCTTACTCACTGCGCCACCTAGCCACCCCCAGACTAATTTCATTTCAAGGTAGCTCTCTCACTAGACTAAATGCTTGGGGGACCATAAAATCCTTAACATGTACCATGGTGGAAATATTTGAAGAACTAAATAGTCTAAAATTCAAGCCAAGGATGTCAATTCATTTTGCTTTGGGGTGGTCTTTCTCCTAAAGGATTTTTCTAGAAGAAGTATTAGGATCCAAGTGAAGGAAATTTATTCTTATAAATTAACAGTTTTTATAAAACATTTCAATGCTCATCTCTGTAAAAGAGCTTAACCCCATAGCTATTTTTAAGCAGTATTGAAGGTTTGATCTGAAGATTTATATGGGGCGTATGTGAGCTGTTGTTTTCTAGGATATTCTGATTGGTGTAAGGCTCCAGACAATACAACTTTTATTGTGTTGTTTTAAACCTAGGTATATGCTCTGTCAACCTCTTATTGAATTTAATAGTCTTAGTAAATGATATTTTAGGATTTTAGACTTGTCATGACAGTCAAGGATGATTTTTTTTAATGGAAACAAACAATAAACATAGAGTCCTTTCTGCCCAGTTTCCAAAGTTTTAATTTGAAATCCTTGTACTTTAAATGCTTTTCATTGTGTATATTTGCTGAAGTTTCCTGGTAAATAATACATTTAATGTTTTATTAGCAGGCCACATTTACATAACCCGTTGAGCTGAAAAGTCATCTCTTTTATGCTAAGTTATTCATCTTATTTCTGGCATTTGGCATTAATGATATCACTCTATCAGCATGAGCATACAGTAATTCAGTCATTTTGTTTTAGCAATGAGGATACTTATAGTTAATAGCACATGAAGCCATTTCATTAAAAAGAAAGTTTTGTTAGGATGCATTAACACAGGCCACTAACCAAAACACAAATCATTTTGTTCCTTATACTATTAAGGGAGTAAAATAAATTTGGGGCCTAAGCCACGCTTTTCTTTCTTTTTTTTTTTTTAATTTATTTATAGAGAGCTTTTCTAGAGAGCTAGCTATTTTTCCCCCTTTAAACAAATGCTTTATTAACTTCTGTTTTACATCATTCGTTTCTGCCAGATTTTGAGTTACAATCATTCCCCCCCCGCCCTGTTTTTCCCCTACCCACCCTCCCAGAATAGCAGTCCTGCAAGATATCGCCTTCTTCCAATCTGCTCTCTCCCATACCTTCTCCCATACCCCCTCGACTTTTCCGTTGGAGGAAGGAGAATCTTTGTGTCCCAATGCCTGCACATCTTATCTCCCAATTACGAGCAAAAGATTATTAATAATAGTATTTATATATATTTGAAACATTTAATCTTAAGACCTTGAATTTCAGATCCATTTCTTTCCTCCCTTGTCACCCATTCCCTCTGGGGAGATAAGTAATTCAGTATATGTTGTACATGTCTAGCTATGCAAAACATTATCATAGTAGGTATATTGTACAAGGCTGCTTATAATTCCCTCCCACTCATCCCACCCCCCACCTGGTCCATTCCCTACATGATCCTGTCCCTCTTCTATAGTGGGTACTTCCAACCTCCCCTCCCCCGAAGGATGCCCTCCCATCCATCATCCCTCCTCTCATCCCCCTTCCCCCTATTCTGCTGCAGGTTGAGATATCCCATTTAGTATGTATGTCATTCTCTCCCTGAACCAAATTCAATGAGAATGTGGTTTTGCCTTTTTGCCTTCCTATTCTCCCCCTCCCTTGCAACCACTTCCCCTTGCTTCTTCTACATGAGGTAGTTTACCCTACCCTGTCTCTCCCCATCTCCTCTTGCCACTTTCCTCTCTCACCTCATAATTTCATCCCTTGAGTATCCTCCCTTCCCAACAAATTCAACCTATGCCCTCTATCCATATATAACTGTAACCATATACACACACATTCACATATGTATTCATATGACCACACACCCTTCTTCCATTATTCTCATACTGAGAAAGGTTTCCTTAGTCACAGTTATTGTTTTTCCATATAGGAATGTAAATAGTTCAACTTTGATAAGTTCCTTTTGATTTCTTTTCCCTGATTACCTTCTCAGGCATCTCTTGCTTCTTGTGTCTGGATATCAAATTTTCTATTCAATTCTGGCTTTTTCCGCAAGAATGCTTGAAGGTCCTCTATTCCACTGAATGACCATATTTTCCCCTGAAACAAAATACTCAGTTTTGCTGGGTAGGTAACCCTTGGGTTCATTCCCAGCTCTTTTGCCCTCTGGAATATCATATTCCATGCCCTTCTATCCCTCAGTGTACAAGCTGCCAGGTCCTCTGTTCTGTTTCCACAATATTGAAATTGTTTCTTCCTGGCTGCTTGTAGTATTTTCTCCTTGATCTGGGGATTCTGGAACCTGGCTATAATATTCCTGGGAGTTTTCTTTTTGGGATCTTTTTCAGGAGGTGATCTGTGGATTCTTTCAACCTCTATTTTGTTCTCTGGATCTAAAACATCAGGGCAATTTTCCTTGAGGATTTCTTGAAGGGTGATTTCTAGGTTCTTTCTTTGATCATGGCTTTCGGGTAGTCCAATAAATTTTAAATTGTCTCTCCTGTATCTATTTTCTAGGTCAGTGGTTTTTCCCATGAGATATTTCACATTGCCTTCTAATCTTTCATTTGTTTGGATCTGTTTAACAGCATTTTGATTTCTCATAAAGTCATTAGCTTCCATTTGCTCCAGTCTAACTCTGAAGGAATGAATCTCCTCAGTGAACTTTTGAGATTCTTTTTCCATCTGGCAAATTCGACTTTTTAAGGCATTCTTCTCCTCATTGCCCTTTTGGGCCTCCTTTGCCATTTGAGTTAGTCTATTTTTTAAGGTGTTGTTTTCCTCAGTCAGGCTGTTGACCCTCATTTCATACTTTTCCTGCATCCTTCTCATTTCTCTTTCCAATTTTTCCTCCACTTCTCTTATTTGATTTTTAAAGTCCTTCTTAAGGTCCTCTATGGCCTGCACCCTGCTCATGTTTTCCCCTGGGGCTTTTGGAGCAGGACTTCTGACCTCACAGTCCTTTTCCCGCTCTATGCCCCCAAAATAGGAGTCTAGGGTTGCATTTTTCTGTTTCCTTTGCCTTGGCATGTTGCCACTTAATTACTTGACTTTTGGGCTTGTTGCCACACTATGGCTCTGCTGCCAGACCGGAATTTTCGTCCCGAACGTGTGGGGGGCAACTTCCATTTCTGGAAGCTGGAAATCCACCCACCACCTCCACCCCAGATCACAATCCAGATCCAGGGAGGTTAAAGCAAGAGCGATTACCCCCCAAGACTGATCACTGGATCTCCCTACAATTAATTCGCAGTCGAGGAGCTGGAGCTGCCTCTGAAAACTACAAAATGGCGTGTCTCCTCAGTGGCTTCTAGCCCCCAGGGGAGGAAGCCAATGTGTTCCCCAAATACAGGTCCCAAAGTCCATAGGTCACTAACCTCTTACTTTGTCCTAGGTATGTCTATGTTGATAATTCTGGAGTTGCCACAGCTGCTGGTCTTCTGGGGTCTCTCCAGCCGGCTGCTGGCCCTGCTGCCCTGGGGCTAAAACCTCGGCTCACAGGGATCTGGGCTTACTCCCCAAGCTCTGCGTGCTGCGCGCTGCCGGCTCCCAGAGCGCTGCGCTGGTCCTTCCTGCAGGGCTGCTGGGCTGTCCTCAGTGGGAGGTTAGCTTCTCTGTGTCGTTCTGTGGGTGCTGGGGCTCCAGAAGGTGTTCAGAGCTCTCTTTTACATAGTTTGGGGGGAATCTGGAGGCAGAGTGGCTTGGATGAGCTGTTTCTACTCTGCCATCTTGGCTCTGCCCCTCGAGAGTTCCATGCTTTTCTTTTTCAAGAACATTCTTTGGCATAAAGTTGCACTACAGTGTAGTAGTGATAATAAAAATAACATCTTAAATTCATATAGCATTTTGAATTTTATAAAGGATTTTCCCATATAGTGTTTCATTGGTTCTCAACGTTCTGGTTACTTTCCTCAGAATGAATGCTAGTTTGTTTAGTGTCGCTTTTATAGTATTATGCCCAGCATTAAGTGTACTGCCCCAGATGTCATCTGACCACAGCAGATATAGTCAGCATAGCCATTGCTTCCATTATTCTAGATGCTGTGCCTCTTTTAATACAGTCTGATACCTTTAGGTTTTTTTGGCTGCCTTATCCCTTTTGACTCATATTGAACTTACAATCCATTAAAACCCTTAGATCTTTTTCACACAAACTAGTATTATAATAATGATTAAAAAATATACCTTTCAGCACTATTTCCTCCTTCATTCATCTCATTTGAAGAGTTGGTCCTTCTCTTTGCCCAGGCAAATTCCTCTACATGCCCAGGTGATCCTATACTATCTCATCCTCTCCAGGTTTCCCCCTCTATCATTACTTCTTTCTTACTAATTTACTAATTTTCATTTGTTCCCTGTCTACTGGCCGCGTCTCTGTTGCCTACAAACATTCCCATGTCTTTCCTATTCTCAAAAACCTCTCACTTGACCCATCCATCATTGGTAGTTATCAGCCTAGGTCTCATTTTTCTTTTATGACTAAACTCATGGAGGAGCCTGACTCTAATAGATGCCCCCACTTCATTTCCTCTCATTCTATTTCTTAACTCTTTGCAGTCTGGCTTCTGTCTTTATTATTTAATAGAAACTACTCTCCACAAAGTTGCGAAGGATCTCTTAGTTGCCAAGTCTAAGGGCCTTTTCTCAGTCCTCTTCCTTCTTAAGCTCTGTAGCCTTTGGCATTGTTGATTGTCCTCTTCTTCTTTATATTCTTTTCTCTCTAGGTTTTCTAGACCCTGCTCCTCCTGTTTTTCCTCCTGCTTCTCCTCCTACCTGTCTGTCTGCCCCTTCTCCGTCTCCTGAGCTGCATCTTCATTCAGGATGCATCTGCTAGCCATGAGTGTCCTCTAAGTCTCTGTCCTGGGTGCTCTTCTCTTCTCCCTCAGCACTGTTTCACTTGGCGATGATCTCATCAGCTCCCACTGTTTAGATTATCTGTATGTGTATTCTCAGGTTCTCTGTTTATCTAGACCTAACTTCTTTTCTCACTTCCAGTCTTTCATGTCCAACTGCCTATTAGACTTCTCAAACTAGATATCTTATATAGTTTAAACTCAGCATGACCCAAACTGAAATCATTACCTTCCTCCCTCCCCCACTCAAACATTCCCCTTTTCCTAACTTCCCAATTACTGCCGCGAGCACAGCCTTCCCAGTTACCCAGGCTTACAACTTAGGAGTCAGCCTGTCCTCCTCTCTCACCATTCCCCTACTTTGTGCCCACATACAATCTAGTTGTTAAGTCCTGATCTTCTAACTTGTTAATGTTCCTCATGTATGCCTCCTTCTCTTCTCTGATGCTACCACCACTGGTGTGCAGACCCTCTGCCCTTCATGCATGAACTATAGCAGCAGCCTGCTGGCGAATCTGCCTGCCTCAAGTCTCTCCCCACTCCTGTCATCCGAGGTCTCATTTTTCCTCCATTCAGCTGTCAAATTGATCTTCCTAAAGTACAATTTAGACCACGTCACCATTCCCCCCCTCATTCAGTAAACTCTAGTGACTCCCTGTTACCTTAAGTATCAAATATAAATCCTTCAAAGCCCTTCATAATCTGGCCCCTTCCTTCCCTTCCAGTTTTCTTATACTTTATTCTCCCCCCATGTAACAACCACCACCACCACTATAATAGCTGACATCTATATAACACCTCATATGTGCTAGTCACTGTGCTAATATTATTTCATTAGATATTATTAGATATTGTATTAGATATGATATTATTATAATTATATATAATATAAATAATATTATTTCATTAGATCTTACAGGAATCCTGGAAGGTAGGTGCTGTTAATGTCCCCATTTTATGGTTAGGGAAACTGAGGCAGGTAGCAGCTAAGTCCAGGGACACACCACTAGTAAGTATCTGAGGCTAGATTCAAACTCAGTTCTTCATAACTCCAGACACCCAGCTCTGTCCACTGTGCTATCTAGAAGCCTTCTTGTGCTCTGCAGTCTAGTGACACTGACTTCCTTGCTGTACATGAGACCCTATTTCCTGACTCCAAACATTTTCATTAAATATCTCCCATGCCCAGAATTTTCTTGTTCCTGAGCTCTGCATCTTGACTTCTAGCTTCTTTCAAATCTCAGCTAAAGTCCCACCTTCTACAAGAATTGTCTTTCCCAGCTCCCCTTGATCTCGCTGCCTTGCCTTAGAAACCACTCCCAGTTCATCCTTTATAGCCCGTGCTGGTCCACGGTTCCTTCCATGTTGGCTCCTGCATTGGACAGTGAGCTCCTTGGGAGCAGGTCTTCTTCTTTTACTTTTCTTTGTGTCCTCCCCCACCCTCCCCATTTAGTGTAACATCTGGCATACTGTAGAATTCAATAAATGCTAATTAGCTGACTGCTAATTGACTACTACTACTACTAATTTAAGATAATAGCTAGCATTTATGTAGTGTTTGAGGTTTGCAAAGCACTTTACAAATATTATTATCTAATCTTGTCCTCACAACAACCTTGGAATAGAGGTACTGTTATTTCCCACATTTTATAGGTGAGGGTACTGGGGCAGACACAGGTTGAATGACTTGACCAGTCCTGTGACTAGTAGTGACTGGTAATGGCTGTGGCCAAATTTGAACTAAAGTCTTCTGACTTAAGATTCATCTCTCTATCTACCATGCCACCTAATTGCCTTCTCTACCCTTGTCTCCTTCACCCCATGTTGATGTTATTGATTTTTGGAATCCAAATGGTGTAACACTTGATAACTTACCGTGTTGAATTTCACTTCGTTAAATTTGTCTTGTAATTCTAGCCTTTTTTTTCAGATCTTAATTCTTTCTCCCAACTTATCAAATATCTCTTCCAGTTGAAATATGTTCTTTGGCAGATTTTTATAAGATGTTATCTCTACATTTCTCTATATCATTGATAAAAATTTCATCCTCACTGGGCTAGTTAGGTGGCACAGTGAACAAAGAGCACTGGCCCTGGAATCAGGAGGACCTGAGTTGAAATCCTGTCTCAGACACTTGACACACTTACTTGCTTGGGTAAGTCACTTAACCCCAATTGCCTTGTCTTCCCCCCTCCAAAAACTTTTTCATCTTCACTAGGTTCATTAGGGACTTTAGCTGAGATTTGAAAGAAGCTAGAAGTCAAGATGCAGAGCTCAGGAACAAGAAAATTCTGGGCATGGGAGATATTTAATGAAAATGCTTGGAGTCAGGAAATAGGGTCTCATGTACAGCAAGGAAGTCAGTGTCACTAGACTGCAGAGCACAAGAAGGCTTCTAGATAGCACAGTGGACAGAGCTGGGTGTCTGGAGTTATGAAGAACTGAGATTGACTCTAGCCTCAGATACTTACTAGTGGTGTGTCCCTGGATAAGTCACTTAGCTGCTACCTGCCTCAGTTTCCCTAACCATAAAATGGGGACATTAACATTCTGAAGATCATATTGATAGAGAAGAGAGGAGCAAAACAGAAGTCTGCTCCTTCTTCTATTTCTTTGTTAGTCAGTTAGCATAGGTAGCAGATGCACTGTTTTCTTGTACTTACCACCACCTGGTAGAATTTTTTTTTTGTCAAATCTCAGCTAGTACTCCATGTCCTAATGTAGAATTTAGTGTTGGATGGGACCTCAGAGATCATCCAGACCAACACTGCATTTTATTCATAAGAAGTCTGAAGCCCAGGTAAGTCAAGTTTCCTTAACTTACCTTTTTAAGGTTAAGGTGATCTCAAAAACCAAAACCATCACAAATGAAATTCGAACCCAGGTTCTCTGATTCCAGATCCATTTACTCTTTCCACAGTATCACCTCGCTTCCCTGCTCAACCTGGTGTTTTTTTCTGATCCTCCCAGCTGTACATGCTTCTGCTTCTCCCTCTAAATTACCTTTTTATTTTTATGTGCATGGTACATGTACATTAGGTGTATGCATATGGAATTAGTCAGTGTGGGAAACGGAGTTGTCACTCCCTTAAGAAATAAAACTTGAGCTGAAGTGAACGAAGGAAGTGTTACGATTTTTGCAAGAAGCAAGCGTGTGGTATCCCATAGGGAACATACACACACCATACAGAAGCCAAACTGAGCTTTGTATAGGTTTAGTACCTCCTGGTCCCTCCCTTCATAGATGGGATTGGTCCCAGCTCTTCTGGGTTACAATCTTTCTAACCTACCCACTACGTATTACTCCTTGACCTATTCCCTCCTCCCAAACATGAATCAACATGGGTCCCATGTTCAGAAAATGGAAGAATAATCTATGCATGGACGTGTAAGTTAATATGTAAGAAAGTTATTAGGCATGTGCAGTAGTTAGGTCTCAGTGACCTGTGCATGAATCCTCAAGTTTGAGCCTTGCTGCCGGCTTCACTCTCTCTAATGTCCTTGATCTAGGAGGCCCTGACCATCAAGGTGTACTTATCTGCTAACACTGCATTACTTAGCATACTCCTTGTATGGCAATATCTGTGGAAGTAGGACTCCATATAGTACTAGGCTCTTTATCTTGCAGTCAATCAATCAGCAGCTTCTCCTGATTGATTATAAATTCCTTGAAGGCAGGGACTTGAGAAACAGTTCCTGGCACATAGTGGGTAATGAATAAATGCTATATGGTTAACTGACATTCACAATACTCATAGGATGGATGGGGCAGGTATTACCCTCCTTTTGCAGTGGGTGAAATAGAAGCTGAGAAGTAACTTGCCCAAGATTACATGGCTGAGAAATGAGTAAGAAGTTGAATTCTAGTTTTCTGATTCCAAGTCTCCTGTACTTTGTATATGAACAAATGAAAAGATAACACAATAGAGTGGTAGGTCACTAGACCCTCAGGGCATTTTTAAGCATTTTATGATGTGGATTATCTTACATCAATTCTCCATTATAGCAAATGAATACAAGAAATTTAGCGTTATTAATATTTGTTGTTCTTGAATATTAAAACTTCCCTAAAATGTGTTGTATACTGAGTATGATGAGTTTGGGTAATTAAAAAAGTCACATGAGGTTTGATGTGCAGGAAATACCAGCTCTGTGCCCAGTTAGTGAAACACACATAGTACATAGTCCAAGGCATGTAAAGAGACAAGGAGTTATTTCAGGGCTGCTGCTGTATTAATTCCAATAGGTTCACAGGATCATTTAGAGTATATTAGATACCTCCTGTTGGGTTGTCTCCCTTTTATTGTTTCATTCTAAAATACGTATTTGTCAGAGCACATTGTAGTGTCAGTTCTCGGTGTGTACAAATACGCTGGTAGATTTTTTTTAAGACTGGAGAAGAGGTATGCTGGTATCTTTCTGAGTTGCAAGCCCTAGTCACATTTCTGAATCTTCATTTCAGGGCCTTTAAAAATCCCCTTAGATTCATAACATAACGCATGCAGAAACACTACCACTTAATGACATTTTTTTTAAACAGCCAAAACCGTACAACTGCCTGACCCACATGTTGTACATTTTGTTTTTGTTTATAAGACTGCATAGCATTTGACAATTCATTAAGCATGGTAATTACCTGCTTTAATTTCATGATTGCATGTACTATAATTACCCTAATTCCATAATAGCAAAGTTCATATACACAAAAGCTAAGGAACAGTAAGGTAATAGAAATAAATCATACATATAGTTAAAACCAACTAGTATTTAGGATAAAGGACCATGACCTTATATTTTAGAAAGATCAGATCTGCATTTTGACTCACTTTAAGCAAGCTGTTAGTCTTTCTTTGTTTCTATTGTATCTGTGTGCCAATCTTGCATTGACAAAATGAAATGAGTAGCCTAGTTGTGAAGCCATTTGCTGATTTTATCCAAATCACATACTTCTTTCCACAGATGAAAGTAAATCTTAATTTTCTCTGTTTTTTTCCTGAATTGGGACTTAAAGTTCAGTCTTGCCTAATTGGATAGTCTTGAAGTTTTAACAATTCAAAGGATTCTCCATTATCTCTTCTTGTGAAAAACTGTAATAGCTTGGATAAGCAAAATCTATCATTTATCCAAGAGCCTTCATTATAAGTATTGATTTTGCCTTTTTTCTACACTTTTTTTAGAAGTAGGAAAAAAAAAACCCAATGTATTTTGATACCTCCTTTCTCTTCTCTTGCTGTATCTAGTTCCATTAATTTTCTTTAAAGAAATTTTAATTAGTGCCAGATATTTCAGGCTATTACTATTTTAGAGTATGGTTTGATATTTGGTAATAATATGCTCCCCTCGTTCCTACTTTCTTCTTCTCATTTCTTTTGGTATTCTAGATCTATTTTGACTAATTATAGGAAGTAATTCCACTGATAATTTGAGTGGTATAACACAATCTCTAAGTTAACTAAGTAGAATCATCATTGTTGGTATATTGGCACAACCCAACCATGAGCAATGAATGGCTCTCTGAGAATTTGTCTTGCTTTATTTCCATAATGAGTTTTTTATATTTGCAATTATATAGGTCCTTCATATATCCTGGGTACATTAATATCTAGTTTTTTTATTCTTTTAATGGAGTTTCTTTCCTTCTGGCTTTTGTTAGCAATGTATAGAGATGCTGATAATTTCTGTAGATTTTTTTTTTTTGGTTCTACCCTACTGAAACTATTAACTATTTCATTTGCTTTCTTTATTTTCTGGGGTTTTCTAAAGAAGCCATCTTGCTGTCTGCAAATAGGCTACGTCACCTTTATTTTATTTTAATACGTTCTGGTGAATATGGTCATTTTCAGTGAAATGGCTGAATTGGAAAGGATAAGATAAAGTACTGGATAATCTATACATTTTATCATCAGTCCTTGAAAAATCAGCCATCGCTTACGTATCAGGATCTACAGTGCACATAACAGAATCGACCAAATTGTCACCTTCTAATATTTATATTGCTTGATCAAATTAGATAGTAACTGGCGTATTTCTCAGGCACTTTGATGGATCTGTGACATCTTTCATGTGACTAAGCTGTCCACTAATGGGGACAGTTTTCAATCTCTCTCAGTCTTCTAATTCTGTATAGTTGTTGGCCATGTATCTCTTTGCTTCCTCAGTGGGGGGTTCTTCCCTTCTTCTAGAGACCTTCCTTTGGTATTTAATGTTTCTTGGTTATCTGTGAAGCTCTCAGACTACTTCTCTATTATCTCTCTTCTTGTTACATGACCATCCCAACTCTTTTTCTGCATACATCATTACTGCATCATGCGCTACAGCCTGCTTCTAGTCATTATCTATATTTGTGTTACCCTTTGGAGAGCCTGTATGCAATTCTCATTTGTCTGAAATCATGTCATACTTCATAGGAATATAGCATCTTGGAGAATATATTAGGGGGTGGCTAGGTGGTACAGTGAGTAGAGCGCCGGCCCTGGAGTCAGGAGGACCTGAGTTTGGATTTGGCCTCAGACACTTAAAACACACACAACACACACACACACATACACAACCTAGCCATGTGACCTTGGGCAAGTTACTTAACCCCAATTGTCCTCCAAAAAGCAGAGAGAGAGAGAGAGAGAGAGAGAGAGAGAGAGAGAGAGAGAGAGAATATATTGATGTTAAAAATATCTTTTTAGGGCTTTGGTCTGTTAGAGGATTCACTGGGTCAAAGGGTATACAGTTTATGTTACATTCCACTCCAACCCCTGACTTCAGTAGCTCCTTATAGCCAAGGATCAAATACAAAATCTTCAATTTAGCATCCAAAACCCTTCATAGCCTAGCAACACTCCCTTTCTAGACTTTTTAAACCTTGTTTCCAGACACTTACTCTTTTATCTGGTGACACTGTCTCTCTGCTGTTCTGTGAATAAGCACTCCATCTCTTAGCTCTTGGCATCTTTTTCTGACTGACCCCTATAATCTGGAATATTCTCCTTCCATATCTTCACCTACTAGCTTCCCAACTAAAATCCCATCTTCTACAGGAAGCTTTACCCAACCCATCTTAATTCTAGTGCCTTCCCTCCTTTAATTATTTCACATTTATCCTTTATATAGTTAGTTCATGTTTGTTTGCTTGTTGTATCCCCCATTGGATTTATGAGTTCCTTGAGAGTAGGTACTACCTTCCCCCCTCCTCGCTTTTTGTGTTCCCCATACTTAATATAGTGGCTGGCACATAGTTGGCACTTAATAAATGTTTATTGATTGAATTTAGTGACTTTTTGTGCATAATTCCAAATTGCTTCCAGAATCATTGAACCATTTCACAGTTCCAGCAACAGTGTGTCAAAAGAAAACAAAACAACCCCTATTTTCTTGCCGCTACTTGAATACCCATCATTTCTCCTTTTTTGTCATCTTTGCCAGTATTATGGATGTAAGGGGGAACATCTGAGTTACTCTTAATTTATATTTATCTAATTATTAGTGATTTGAATTTTCTTCCATATGGCTGTTTATATATAGCTATAACTTAGATGTTTTCCTTTAAGATCTCCCTGTTCATATCCTTTGGCTATTTGCTACCATCTTCTTTTGAAATATCATAAGATAAAGTATAAGCATATTTTAAGATAAAGGAAAAGTTTACTTTTCTTTGTGTCCCCCTCCCCCTATTTAGTACTACCTCCCCACAAAACAACAAATTCAGGATGGAGAAGAAATCATATTTATTAAGCAAACTCTTGTCTGGACATCCCAGGAAAGGTTTTAAAATTATATTAGTAAAAATAGATTTCCAGAACCTGTCTATGTTATATCCAGGAGAGGGAAGGGAGTGGGATAAGTCAGACTGAACTGTTATAAAATAAGGTAAGCTTTATTTGTATTGGGGGCAGACTGTGGTTGTGGGAGTTGAATCTCCTGTTAAAAGCAAAATAGGTAATGTATTACTGATCAAAAGAAAAAAAATCACATAATAGAATCAGATAGAAATAAAACTCAAACCTAACAGTTAAAATCCATAAGTGTTAATGGTCTGAATTCAACAACAAGAAAGTAATTTACATATGGATTAGAAAACAACATCCCACAGATTTCTGTTTACAAGAACTACAGTTTAAATACCAAGATTCATATAAATTCAAAATATAAAACTAAAAAAAAATTATTTTTGCCTGAAAAAAAATCCCTGAAAACAGGAATTATAATTGAAATTTCAAATAAGGCAACAGCAAAAATAAATGCCACTAAGAGACATAATAATGAAATTACATTATGATTAAAGGCTTTATAGCTAATGAAACAATAACAGTATTTAGTATATACACACTGAAATGACATAGCATCCAAACTTCTAAAAAAAGTTAATCAAGATAGGGAAAAAACACCTCAATAACAGGAACCAGCTCTGCATAATTTAACATAGTTCTGTAGAAGTTTGATGAATCCAAAAGGAATAAAAAAGGAAGAGAGATTTGAACAAAATGTTGGAAAAAACTGGGTTTGGTAGACAACTTCTCAGTGGAAATCTTGGAGCATATACTTATATCTACTATTCCTATGAATAGTAACGAACAATAGTAATAGAAATGAACAAAAATTTATCACATGGTAAGGCATGAAAAACTCATAAACAAATGCAGAAAGGCATAAATATTTTATAAGCCACAATGCAATAAAATAACAAAAGATGCTAACCTAAAGAGAGTAAATATAACAATCTGTATGTTGAAAAAATTAACAAAGAAAGCATAGGAGCATTTTAAAAAGTTAAATAGAATGGTTACTTATGAGAGAACATGTCAAATTGTATGTAATACACCTAAAGCAGTCCTCAGAAGAAAATTTTATATTTCTAAACACATATCAATAAATAAGTAAAGAGAGGACTATTGAATTGAACATATAAGTTTAAAAAAAACACCTAGAAAAGCAGCAAATTAATAATCCCAAAATAAACACAAAAAATTTCAGAAGTTATACATGAAATGAATAATTTAAGCTTTTAATTTGAATTAATTGAATTAATTAAATTAAAAATTGAATTAATAAAGAGCTATTTTAAAAGAAAATAACAAAATTAATGTTTAAAATTGGCTAATGTAATGGGAGGAGTGGACCAAGATCTATTCTATAGTAAATCTTGAGCATAAAAAAAAATCTCTTCTAAATTTTTTTTAGAAAGGAAAAGCTGGACTTTTTGGTTCAGAGTATCATAAGAACAATTCAATTTCCAGGGGAATAATTCCAATTTTTGATGCCAACAGCATTGTCTTTGAATAGAGTGAAATGCAATATGCCATATTTTAATAACATTTTTGATGGCAGAAGGAAAAGGCTTTGCTTGTATTTACTGATACCAAGACAGTATCAGGAAATCTAATGCTGAATCAGCTGAACAGAACTTAAATTGTATTTTACCCCTCCCAGAGGATGTAATAGAGGACTTCATCTTTCTCATACTTTTTGTCTCTTTCATCTGCCATGGCAAAAGCCACATCTTGCTATTTTTAGCCAGGTCAGTAGAAGCTTGATTTAGGAGTACTGAAAGCATAAGCACACAGATAACTATTGGAGAAAGAAAGGAAAATTCCTTTAAGAAATCTCTTTATGGGGGTTTCTTATACCTTAAAGTAGAAACCTTAAAGAGGTTTCATTTACTGTAAATAACTAGTTTTTATCTGCATTAGTCTTACTTATCTTAGCCTTGACTTACCTCCCATTTCAGCCTTGATGCAGTTTTGTCATGATCTAGCCTGCAAATAAAGGCTATCTGTTTTATTAGCCTACTAGTAAACTCAGATATGGGAAAGGGTTTTAAATAAGGGGGCAAAAAGGAATGGTTGGCTTTTCACCTTGAAAGGAAAGGAGGCTATTTTCTAACATGGAGTCATTCATTTTGCAAAAGAGAAGGTACAGGCAACCTCCATATATCCTAGCACTTTCCTTAAGCATGCTAGCAACTAGATTTTTATATAGTCTCAGTGAACCACCAGAAACAGATAATCACTGTCACTTAGCAACACTATGCATTCTAAACTTTTTTTCTTTTCTAAGCCATAATGACCTAAAACTTTAAGTCTAATTTTGCTCTTAAAAAGGCTATAATAAGAATCTGGTGGTGGGGAGGCTAGGTGGTGCAGTGAGTAGAGCGCCGGCCCTGGAGTCAGAAGGACCTGAGTTCGGATCCGGCCTCAGAGCCATGTGACCTTAGGCAAGTTACTTAACCCCAATTGCCCTCCAAAAAAAAAGCAAAAAAAAAAAAAAAAGATTAAAGGTTGCAAGGAAGCTTTTAAAAAAAGGTGGGGGGGGGGGCTAGGTGGCTCAGTGAGTAAGAGCGCTGGCCTCAGAGTTGGGATGACCCAGGATCGAAACCGGCCTCAGAAAATGAGCACCCACACATAAATCATGACTAGCTGTGTAACTTTGAGCAAGTTACTTAACCCCAATTGCTTAAAAAAAAAAAAAAGAATCTGGTGGCCAAGAACTGGAAATTGAGGGGATGCCCATCAGTAGGGGAATGGTTGAACAAGTTGTGGTATATGAATGTAGGAAATGGTGAACATAATGAAAAGAAATGCTAGGGAAGGTGGCCTAGCCATACCAGATTTTAAACTATATTATAAAGCAGCAGTCCTCAAAATTACTTGTTATTGACTGAGGAATAAAATAGTGGATCAGTGGAATAGATTAGGTACACAAGACATAGTCGTCAATGACTATAGTAATCTACTGTTTGATAAACCCAAAGACTCCAGCTTCTGGGATAAGAACTCACTATTTGACAAAACTGCTGGGAAAACTGGAATAGAGTAGGACAGAAACTGGGTATAGACCAACATCTTACACCATACACCAAAATAAAGTCTAAATGGGTTCACAAAAAGCCTACAGTAAGAATCCCAACTCCCAATACAGCATTATACATACAATATGTACTTTATTTATTGTTGAATGAATGAGTGAATGAATGTTATTTCTTATATATTTATTCCAAACTGTGTTTCCAAAGACTGTAAAATCTCTCCCTTTTGGAAAAGTAGCAGAAAGGCCACAATGATTTCATGAAAAGTTTAAACAGTATTTTAAAGAAATCTTTTTATTATTGTCAGGGATGGTGTATGGAAAGGTAAGATGAATGGTTACTAATATGCAAAAATGGAATAACAGTAACTTTATGTTACATGATAATATTAGTAAATAAGAATAATTCTAGGATCCAGAAGTTGAAGAATCTTCTGTTTCACAAGCCCTTTCTCAGAAAGAGTTATTGATTTTATACTGAATTTCCCTTTTCACTAAAATTTTAAAAATAATTTAATTTTACTAAAAAATTACATTGTGTTTGAATGATGCAGATTCCAAATTAGAGAAGATTGACCTGTCTCCATGAACCTGACCTTTCCTTTAATGGGTCCCTATTACCTCTATTAAGTTAATATAAATGTCTATTACACATTTAAAACCCTTCTCAATTTTGCTTTGACTTGTGTTTCTCAGCTTATTACACGTTACTCTCTCTCACTCATCTTACATTCCAGTCATATTGTCCTGTTTCTCATAGAAAACATTCTATATTTTCCTCCGTGCTTTTGTACAAATTCTCTCCTATGCTTGAAATGCTGTCCTTTCTCACCTCCACTTTGGAACCCCTAACTCCCTAAAGGCTTAATTCAAGTATGATCTCTTACAAGTGATTTTTGCTGATTCCACCAGTTGTGAGTATTTTTCCTCCTTTCTATACTGTCCATGGCAACTATTTTTAAAAATATAATTTCTTTTATCTATGTATGGCTCTCCTCACCACCCACCACCCAGCCCTTTCTAGAATGTAAGTTCCCTGAGGAACAGATCTATTTTAGTCTTTGCCTTTGTGTTTTCAGTTTCTAGCTTATTGCCTACATATGCTTACTAAATTGAGTTGTAATAAGAATGGCTAATGATTGGATAAATTATTAACAATTACAGTGAAGTAATAATATATGTAGATTCTATAGCTCTTTAACTTTTCAAAATGCCTTCCCTTAAGTCCCTAGATAAAATCACAAAAGTCTTTTACTTTTAATAGAACTTTTAATAGAGCACTGATTCAAATAATAGCATAGAATTGTACCATCCTTCTGAACACTTTTGCTATGGAAATATGTGTCCCAAGACACAATTTAGGATATTAAAATCCCTCAAACCTCCATCATAGGATTAGAGGATCCAACTCAAAGCAAACACATTTTATTCAGACAGGGGTGGCACTGGGTTGGAGTAGAATGCTATAGCTTTCACCTTTGTAATGTCTGGAAGTCCACAGTAGCTTTTTTCATTTTGCCACTAAAATGCCTCCTCCCTCTTTGCTTTCTTCAGAGCTCCAGAAATCACTTTTTAAAAATATATGTAATTTTATTAATATCTTTTGTTTTTATGTCACCTGCATTTTACAGCATATTCTTCCAACTCTCAAGACAGACAACAGTGATAACAAAGAACAAAAAAAAATGGGGGAAAAGCAGTTCTGTAAAACTAACCAACATATTGTGAAAAAGTCTAGCATTATGTATGGCGTTCCACAACCTTAGTTGTCCACCTCTGCAAAAAAAAAAAAGGAAAGGGTTACTACTTATTATACCTTTTATTGGTGGCTGGCTAAGCTTGGTCTTTAAATTTTTGCAATATTCAATTTTCATTGCTTTGTTAATATATTTTCCAGTTCCAGTGTTGTAGTTATTGTATGCATGTATATATGTGTGTGTAATTGTTTCTCCTCATTTCACTTTGCATCAATTCATGGAAGTTTTTCATGTTTTTAGATATTCATAGTATCATTACTTCTTACAACTGAATAAGTACAGAAGTATTCTGTTTTATTCATATATCACAACTTATGGTCATCACTTTGGTTCTAGTTGTTTGATACTATAAAAGATGCTCCTATATTATTTTGGTATATAGGGGATCGTTCTCATAGCAGTTGATCTCCCTGGGTTGTATGCCTGGAGGTGGAATCTCTGGGCCAATGACTATATAGACGTTTTAGTCATTGTGTTAGCATAAGGCAACATTATTTTCCAAAATATATAGCTTCACCAACAATGCACTGAGGTTCCTGTCTTTCTAAAACTCCTCAGATGTTCACTGTACTCATCTTTTTAAAAATATTTGCCAATGTATTGGATGTGAGATGAACCCTTGTAAGTTGTTTTGATTTGCATTTTCTTTACTAGTGATTTGGTGTGTTCTTTCATTTCATTACTAACCATATATACTTTTTCTTTTGAATACTGTTATTGAATATTTATTGAGGAATGACTTTTGGTCTTATATATTTCTGCTAGTTGTCTATGTATCAGGATATCAAACTATTAACAGAGATATTAGAGACAAAGCTTAGTTCCCACTTCTGTTATCTAATGGCATTAATTTTGTTTGGAGAAAAACTTTTTATGTTTATATGATCAAATTATCTTTTTTCTCTTTTTTAATTACTCTGTGCCTTCTTTGGTTAAGAATTCATTTCCTCTCATCCCCAGTTGTAGCTCTGAAGGTTACCTGATCTGCTTATGTTGCAGTATTTTTTCATGACTTGTCTTTAATATTCAAGCCAATAGAATTTATTTTAAGCTTATTGTGATGCATGGTGTAGTTATTGGCCTAAACTTAATTTCTGCCTGGCCTCTGTGCTTGAAGAATCTGTCATATGGGGGTTCTAAAGGAGAGAAGTACACCAGATGTGCTTCTCCCAAAAAAAAAAAAAAAAGCTTTTGTCATATATTAACTAGTTAATGAGCTATTCTGGGGAAAAAAAGATGTTTGGTGTGGAAGACAATAGCCTCCTTTCTTCAGATAAGTGGTAGAGATAAAAATATTATGTGAATTCACCTTTATTTTGTTGAATCACAGTCTGAGAAATGAAGTCTGTATTGATAACTCTGGAGCACTGAGAGCTCCAAAATAATCAAATAAGGATTAAATGTTGCTTAGTATAGTTTCTGTGAATTGCATTTAACTACCATTCATTTGCTTATCCATTATTTGTTGAGTACTGTATGCAAAGGAATTCCCCTGTAACTTGTGAGGGCCTGCAGATGTTCTTGTTTGTGAATGGCATTATATCAATCACATTTCAGGGCTTTCTAAAATGAGATCTATAACTACTCAAAAGACCTTGACCTTACTGTGCAGACTTTGATAGGCAATTGGATGGATAGCCCATGGAACTGGTTTATGAGTACATATATAGGTCTTAGGTCAATTCTGTGGATGGAAGATGAACTGAACCCAGAATAGAATAGGTGGAGGAAGAGGAGGAGAAGGAGAATGAGCTGGACCAATTGCCTTTGGGAAATTTATGGGAAATGCTTTTTATCTTCCTAAGCTCCTCTCTGAAACCAGATCCTATATTTTTAGCATCAGTATTCTTCTAGTGATCACAGAAGTCAGAAAATATCACAGGTTCCAAATAATTACAGATGTGAGTTATCCAAAAGACAACAGAGAGTCACATGGGGAACATCAGTAAACTATAATATTATCAAAATTATTATAGGAGAAAAGTGGCAGAAAGGGATACTGTCAAAGAGTTCTATGACTAGGAAAGGATGTGGGCCAGGTCTGTAGCAACAGTAGGGGCTAATGAATGGACAGTCATTATGCTCCATTAATATCCATGTAAGTTTCATATCGAGGAAGATCCCTTTCCTTGTGAGCAGACCCCTAATTTATAGGGAATTTAAATGAGGACATGGATATAGAATTTCTCTTTTGTGAATGGGCTTTTACAAAGTTATTGCATTAGTGGAGGGAATACTTCCAATTATTAAAATATGGATCCAGTGAAGTTATCAGTAGACACTACAAGGGATACAAAAGTGAATGTGACCTTACTTTATATGAAATTTAAATTCAGTTTGACATCAAATCTCTTCTTGACCAGTATATACTTTTATAACTTTTTTTATACTTTTCCTAAATATTCTTGAAAACAGAGAAGCAATCACACTATTTTAGGCTACAGTCTGTTACATATCATTGCAATAGAAGATGAAATTAGAAATATCATAAAATTCTCTAGGTTTGTTTTTCTTATATACTTTTTTGTAAGAGTGCTTCAAGTATCTATCAGATGTTCATATTTTTTGTTGATGCTGCAACTAAGGTTTTTAGGCTACACCATATTGGGTTATATGTTGATATCCTTTGCTTTTTGAAATGTATTATTTCATTCCATTTTGTAGTTTATAGTCAGTACAGAGTATTTTATGTTTTATTCACGTTTCCTTCCTTTTACATTTGAAGATTTTTCTTTAGGAAGCTTGAAGAATTTTTTGTCATAGCAGTTATTAAATTTAACCATTATTTGGCTTAGGGATCTAAAGCATATGGTTATTTTCTGGAGGCAATCCATGGATTCTTTTGATAGGTAATTGTTTTTTTTTTTTATATATTTATAAGTTTCCCTCATTTACTCCTGCCACTACAAGTAGCTGGGCAGCATCAGAGTCCACTGTTAATTGCAAGAGAATGCTAGGACAAAGTCAGGAGTGGTGTGTGTACACACAGAGACCCTTACAACAGGAAAATCACTGAACATAAGTTCTAGGATCCTGGGCTTTACTAGAGCTCAAAGGCTAGTGAGAAAAAGATGAAGAATGTTTACATTAGCTTTCTCTATTGTTAATTAGCTTCAAAGTCTATTAAATTATTGAATATTTTAGTTTCTTGTCTTGTAGAGATAGTTATGAGGGTTCCTCTATAAGGGTTTTTATTTTTTTGAGATAGGAGACTAGAGAAAATATCTAGTCCTCCATCTTTAAGGTACTTGACCTATCTTATATGCTAATACACATGGTAGACCATTGTTGCCACATTGTTTTTGAAATATTCATTTAATGTCCATAAGGTAGTTTGTTGCTTTTAAAACTGCATTCAAACTCAACAAGTGTATTTCCCCATTGAAATACTAGATATTGATTCCTACACAGTTCAAAAACATTATAGAAGAAAAACTAAAAAGCCTTTGATGCATTGCATTTATTGACACTTCCTAAATTCAGTGTGAACGTGCTATTCAACTTGTTAATGGATTAGAAGTATTTAAATCACAATTATCTTGACAAGAAAGAAGAGGTAATAATGGTAAATGTTGCAAGAGCAATAAGGAAATAGTACGAAATGAGTTGTATGTGTTTAAAGAAAAAAAGACTAGTAAGCTATCTACGCCAATTATGTTTGACCATCTTAGAAAATAGCCACAATCCTGTACTAGGAGGTGCTGAGGATAGTTTTTCTTACCTTCCATGTATCCCTGCTAGACAATTAGGTGGTGAAGTAGATAGAGTGCCAGGCCTGGATTCAGGAAGACTCATCTTCCTGTGTTCAAATTTGTTCTCAGACATTTACTAGCTATGTGACCCAAGGTTACCTCAGTTTCTCCATCTATAAAGTGATCTGGAGAAGGAAATGGCAAACCATTTCAATATCTTTGCCAAGAAAACCCCAAAAGGGGGTCACAAAGAGGCAGACTCAACTGAAACAACAAATGTATCCCTGTGAAGCAGCTGGTATTTTCATTCCCTTTCCTTCTGGACTCAAGATTTTTTGCTTACGTCCTACCCTTGCATCTGGTGGTGCAATGGAAAGAGTTTGGGGCCTGGTATCAGGAAGACCTGAGTTCCAGTATGACCTCAGATACTCCTAGCTGTGTGACTCTGGGCAAGTCACTTAGCCTCTTTGCTTCAGTTTCCCAGCTATAAAATAAGGATAATAATGGCAAGGTTGTTGTGAAGGGAAAAAAAGAGATAATATTTTTAAAAGGACTTAGTCCAGTGCCTGGCACATAGTAGGTGCTATATGCCCTTCCTCTTCCATCTTCATTCACAGTAATTCAATTGCCTAGTCCTCCTGTTTTAACTTTCTCAAACATCTAGTACAAATGACCACCTGAAAACTTTAGGTTTTACCTATTGCTTGACTGAAAAGACGAGTTTTCTCTAGATTGACCTACTGATTGACTGACTATGTTTTTAAAAGACAAAAATAGTTGTGGAAGTGTACATCGTGGCTAAATTCCAGGGAGTATCTATTATCATCTCATCCCCACCTCAGGTAGTAGTGTCATCATGTTTAACCTTAATGTTTTATACAGTGAACAAATAAACTTTAGAGGTTGGTTCTTATGAGTGCCTGTAGCAAGGTCAGACTGGCAGATGTTAATTCTTAAATAATTATTAAAAAATAATAGAGAGCCCTTTTACCTTTAAAATAGTTTTATTGTATGTATATTGTATATATATGTATATTGTGTATATATATATTTATATAAATTTAATTTCCTCTATAACCTTGTGAAATTGGAAGTACACTTCAGATCATGGATCTAAAATGAAAAGGGCCTCAGGAATCATCTATTATACCTAAACCCCTCATTTTACACAGGAGAAAACTGAGACCCAGGGAGGTCAGATGGCTACTCCTGTGTGACAGAGGTGGTAATCATCTAAAGTGGGACTTGAATCCAGATCCCCTTGGTCCAGAGCTAGTACTCTTCCCCTAGTACCATGCTGCCTTACCATTATTCCAATTTTGTAGAAGAGGAAACAGGGTCAGAGAAGTTGACTTGCCCAAGGTTACATAACTAGTAAGTTGAAGAATGAGATTGTATCTGGATTTTCTAATGCAGGTTCATTGCCCTTTATTGTACAATAATCAGGATGTGTTCCTTTCACAGGCTAACAACTCCTTATAAGAACTACTAACCCCTAATATGTTTTTGCTTAATAATTTTTAAAAAGCTTCTTGCCAGAAGGTCAGAGGAACCCAAAACTAAGAATTTGTGGCCCATAGTCAGACACTAACCTCAAGGAACACAGGATGAAGCTTATATTCTTGTGCCATTCCTTGTCTCAGTTTAATTCATTTCAGCCAACAGTTAAGCAGTATTTATTATGTGCTAGAAGCCAGAGGCTACACAGATCAATAAGATATAGCTGTGTAAAAACATTTCCTCCAAATAATCCTTGCACAGTATGTTTTCATGTCCTTATTTTAGTCTGTTCCCCAGTATAAATTCCTTTCAAATTATAAACCCTATTTTAAGTTTTTAGAGCCTGAATTTTGGCTTCCCAAACATCTCCTATTTATAAAACTGGTACTGTAAAGTAACTGTCCCCTATGATGTTATTTTGCCTGTAGTCAAATATTTGGTAGCTAAATACATTAATTGGGGTTATAGGTTTATAGATTTAGAGCTGAAAGGGACCTCAGATGCCATCTAGTCAAATACCCTCACTGTACAGATGAAACTGAGGGACCTGGAGGTTAAGTGTCTTAGCCAAGGTCATATAGGTAGTCAGAAACATCAGGAGTGGGATTTGAACCCTGCTTCCCTGACTGTAGAACCAGTTTTCTTTCCAGTGTACCTCTCTGCTTAAACATTAGAAGACAGGGGCTTGGATGATGGTGTTGATTATAATAATAATTCACATTTATATAGCAGTTTGGGGTTTATAAAATGACAATATACTAGCCTTACAATTGCCCCATGAGGTAGGTAGTGCTGGATTTATCATCCTCATTTTTCAGACAAGGAACTTGACCCTTAGAGAGGTTAAATAATTTGAGCCAGGTCACATTGCTAGAAATTGTCCAGCAGCAGTTAGGACTCAAAAGAATTTCTCTTGATTCCTAATTTCCTGGTGGAGGCAAGAATAACATTCTGTATACCTTAACACACTGCGTTTCTACCTGAGGCAAATGCAGACTGGTTTAAATGTAGCACACTTTAAGTGTGCTTTTAAAGGAGGGTCATAGGGCTGTAATTATTCATCAATACCAATAGACAATTGTATCCTCATATTTTTTACTGTTTATAATTTTGTAACTTAGTTTTTGTGAGCCATTCACAGTAGTTCAATTGTCTAGTTATCCTGTCTAGTAAAAAATATTACTAGAGGTACAAATAATTCTTCCTGTGAAATTTCTTCTGGATAAAAGATTTTACAAGCAAGGAAAAGTATTTCATGAAATTTTCATCTGCAAGGTTGGAGTGTTCTGAGGCTGCTGTGAGAGTGCTTCAAATAATGGTGGCTAATAGTGCCGTGCATAGGATGGTTCACAGAAGCACTGTGGTCACAGTCTGTTGTCTTATTCAGTTGTTTGATTCCATTCTCTTTGCTTAGTGTTCACAAGAGGTTCTCTAATATCATTTTCACCATCACATTTAGTTGAGTTTAGCCTAAGGAAAAAAAAAACTTAATTTTTTTCTTTCTTTTTTTTTAAAGTAGAAGTTAATCCTATCAAAACAAATCTGAAATCAAACTGAATCCAGAAGACTTTATTCTTATAAAGTAAAAATATGTTACTGCTTATAAAGTTTACTATAGATTATGAATGGAAAATCAGACCAGGTAAAATGTGGTTTTTTATTTGAATTTTTCTTCCCTCCTTCATAATGTTCCTCACTCTGCTCCTCTCCACCCCCCCAAACCACAGTTTTAGAGCTAGAATGAAGGTATTCTAACCTCTTCATTCTGCAGATGAGGTTACTAAAACCAAACAAGAAAAAGTGACTTCTCCAATTTCTCATTGTTGGTTAATTATAACAAAGCCAGAATTAGAACCCTGTTTTCCTAGTTCACTGAGAGTAAGAACACTACTGTCAAGAACATTCAACCACAAATATCTATTTTATACCTAAAAAGGACTGTGATTAAGTACCAGAGGATATAGAGAGATTCATAAAAGTAGTACCTGCTTATTTTTTAGCTTACATTCTAATAAGAGAGATTAAACATAGCAATAAGTCAAAAGGAAGTTATAGGGTCTCCCTTCAGGCAAGCCAGTCAATAACTTCATAGATAAGTCTTAGAGTAATGTGAGGTTTAGGGAGTTTAAGTGAGTAGCCTGTTGTCACACAGGCAATAATATATATAGGATATGAACCCATAGCTCTTCTTGACTCCAGGTCCTACACTTTATGTACTGGCCATGCTCTTTCTCAATAATGCAAAGTAGATTACAAGAAACAAAGAAGAAAATACTATTGAGCAAAGATCATTTCCAGGTTGGGGGGAAGGGTGGGGTAATAGGATAGAATAACACCATTTGATATTGGTCTTGTGATTCTGTAAGCATAGGTAAGGAGGGGACATTCTAGGAACATGGGAGAATGTAAGAAATAGGGGAGTAAGAAAGGTAGAATGTGTATGTGGAACTGAGTGGTTTGCTTTGAATGTAATGCTGAATGCTTTAAGGGGGTTGTAAGGTAGGACTACAAAGGTAGCCTGATTGTGAAGAGCCCTGAATATAATCCATTAGGTAATGGGGAACTATTGAAAGTTTTTGCGGCATGGAGTGACATGACTGTGGCTATACTTTAATCTGGTATTGGTGGATGTGATAGATTTGGCAGTAAGAAACTAGTGATGGAAAAGCTGTTTAATAAGCTATTATAGCAGTCATGGGGAGAAGTAATGAGGTGGTGACTTTTTCATTATATGGTTCTGAAAGATAATCTGCTTCTGATTCTGAGTATTTTTTTTGCACTCTTAACATGTCATCTGAGTCCACGAGTCATATGTGAATGCCCAGATTTTTAGCTACAGTTATTTATGTCAAAGGATGGGGGCAGTGTTAAATGCCATTTCAACAAATCAGATAATTCAAAATTTATTTCCACTTGATTTTAGCAGGTATCATGCAATTTTTATCTGCCCAACCTCTTTTTTTTTTTCAAAAGCAGACTTATCTAATTGTCATAGAGATTAAATTTATATTTCACATTGGAATCCTTATGACCAGAAGTGATTGTTTTATCCCTCTTGCAGCCTAATTATTGAACACAGGTAAGCTTTGGGCAGTATAGGTATTGAGCTATGGAAAGTTGATACGTATTCAAGGATATCCACTGACTGGTCTATCTGAGATCATAGTGGAACAGGCAGTGGCAAAGAGTATAGCACAACAGGGGCCTCTCCATTTCCTCACTTTAGGTTAAGGAACTTGGATTGTCAGTTTCCATTGAAAGAGGAAGGGGGGTGGAGTCAAGGTGGCAGAGTAGAAATAGGACTTCTACACGGCTCCAGCTTCCACCTTCCCCAATCCATGTCAAAGGGCACTCTGAACAAACTTTGGAGCTACAGAACACACAAAATGACACAGAGAAGCTAACTCCCCACTGAGGACAGCCCAGTAGGGCAGGGAGTGGCCAGCACAGTGCTCTGAGAGCCAGGCCCAGGCCTGAGTGAGCCCAAGGTTTTAGCCCCAGGGCAGCCTGACAAAACACCGGCTGGAGGGACTTCAGAACACCAGCAGCTGATGCCAAGGACCAAGTGAGAGGTCAGTGCAGTGTGGACTTTGGGACCAGTTGGGGGAGTGTGTCGGCTTTTTCCCCAGGGCCAGAAGCTGCTGAGACACTTCAGCACAGCCTGTGCCACATTGGAGCTTCAGCTCCTGGCCTGCAGACTGGGGTGGGGGGGGACACCAGGCCATCAGTCTGAGGAGTAATAGCTCTTGCTTTAACCTTCTTGGATCTGAATTGTGGTCTAGGGTGGAGGTTTTGGGGTGTTTGACCAGCTTGCCAGAGCGTGTGGAGGCTTCAGAGAGACCACCCAACTAATACCTCTGGCAGCTGAGAAAACCCCACCGTTTGGGATGGAAGCTCCCCTCTCTGGTGGCAAAGTCCTACTTTGGCAAAAAGCCCAGGGGTCAAGTGACTGAGTGGCGACATGCCAGGGAAAGGAAGCAAAACAAACAGAAAAATCCAACATTAGACTCTTATTTTGGGGACAAAACGGATCAAAGCATGGAACAGGAGGAAGACAGTGAAGTCAGAACTCCTGCACCAAAAGCTTCAGAAGAAAATACGAGCTGGTTATAGGCAATAGAGGACCTCAAGAAGCAGATAAGAGAAGTGGAAGAAAAATTGGGAATTGAAATTGAAATGATGCAAGAAAATTATGAAAGGAGAGTCAACAGCCTGACTGATGAAAATAACACCTTAAAGAATAGGCTAACTCAAATGGCAAAAGAGGCTCAAAAAGGCAATGAGGAGAGGGATGCCTTAAAAAGCTGAATTTGCCAGATGGCAAAAGAATCTCAAAGGCTCAGTGAGGAGAATCTTTCCTTTAGATTTAGAATGGAGCAAAGGGAAGCTAATGACTTTTTGAGAAATCAAGATGCTGTTAAACAGATCATAACAAATGAAAGAATAGAAGGCAATGTGAAATATCTCATAGGGAAAAACCACTGACCTGGAAAATAGATCCAGGGGAGATAATTTAAAAATTATTGGACTACCTGAAAGCCATGATCAAAAAAAGAACTTAGAAATCATCCTCCAAGAAATTCTCAAGGAAAACTGCCCTGATGTTTTAGAACCAGAAGGCAAAATAGAGGTTGAAAGAATCCACAGATCACCTCCTGAAAAAGATCCCAAAAAGAAAACTCCTGGGAATATTGTACCTAGTTTCCAGAATTCCCAGATCAAGGAGAGAATATTACAAGCAGCCAGGAAGAAACAATTTCAATATTGTGGAAACACAATCAGGATAACACAGGATCTGGCAGCTCCTACACTGAGGGATTAAAGGGCCTGGAATGTAATATTCCAGAGGTCAAAGGAGCTGGGATTAAAACCAAGAATCACCTACCCAGCAAAACTGAGTATCGTATTTCAGGGGAAAATATGGTCATTTAGTGGAATAGAGGACTTTCAAGTATTCTTGAAGAAAAAACCAGAGTTGAATAGAAAATTTGACATTCAGATACAGGAAGCAAGAGAAATATGAGAGCATGAGAAGGTAAACAGGAAAAATAAATCATAAGGAACTTATCAAAGTTAAACTATTTCCATTCCTACAAGGAAAAACAATAATTGTAACTGATGAGACTTTTCTCAGTATGGAAATAGTTGAAGGGAATAGAAATATATACAGTCTTTATCAGAGGGTATATAGGCATATGAATATATATGTGAATGTGTGTATATATATATATATATATATATGTTCACAGGTATACATAGATAGAGGGCACAGGACCAATTTAATAGGAAGGGATGATTCTTAAAAGGTGAAATCAAGAGATGAGAGAGGAATATAATGAGAGGAGATGGGGAGAGACAGAATGGGCAAACTATCTCATATAGAAGAGGCAAGGGAAAATGGGTACAATGGAGGGGAAGAACAAGAAGGCATAAGGGAATGGGTCAGCCTTATAATTATTGAATTTGGCTCAAGGAGGGAATTACATACACATGAAATAGGGTATCTCACCCTACAGGAGAGTAGGGGGGGAAGGGGATGAAAGGGCGGATGATAGAAGGGAGGGCAGGCTGGGGGGGAAGTTGGAAGCACCCACTTTTGAAAAGGGACAGGAGAAAAATGGAGAAAAATAGAGAATAGAACAAGTGGGAGGTGGGATAGGAGGGAGGGAAATATAATCAGTCTTCTACAACATATCTACCATGGTAATGTTTTGCATTAGCTACACATTTACAACCTATGTTGAATTGCTTATGTTCCCAGTAAGGGTGGGTGACAAGGGAGGAAGGGAATGAATTTGGAATTCATAGTTTTAAAACCAAATGTTTAAATAAACATATATACATATATATGTATACACATATATATATATTACATATAAAATAGTATTAATAATAGTATATGTATATACTATTATTAATACTATTTTATGTGTAATTGGGAAATAAGAGGAGGAGATATCTTGGGGGACTGCTATTTTGGGGAGGTGGGTAGGGGAAAAGTAGGGAGAAAATTTATAACACAAAAACTGCCAGAAATTAATGAAGTAAACCAGAAGTTAATAAAGCATTTGAAAAAAAAGAAAGAAAGAGGAAGGGGTTATGGAACTATGAAAGCAAAACCTTGGTGGTTTATAAAGGGTAGAAAAATTTAAGTATAATCATTTAAAGGGACTCCTTAGGATTTTTAGTAAGAAATCTTATGTAATGGTGTCCTCAGTAGAACACATCTGGAGACCCCTGACATTGAATATGTGTGTGTGTGTGTGTGTGTGTGTGTGTGTGTGTGTGTGTGTGTGTATAACTTAATATAACTGAAAATGGCTTCTGTGATGAACAGTAAAATATATTATTCTTTGACTACCTGTATAGGCACT
The DNA here is from genome assembly GCA_011680675.1 of Gymnobelideus leadbeateri. Taxonomy (NCBI): domain Eukaryota; kingdom Metazoa; phylum Chordata; class Mammalia; order Diprotodontia; family Petauridae; genus Gymnobelideus; species Gymnobelideus leadbeateri. The sequence continues at coordinate 58,770 of WOXC01004673.1, read as the reverse complement.
GTATTAGGTTTTTTCATCATGTCTCCTGTTGTAAAAGAGTCTTTATAGTGTGAAATTCTTGGCTTCAAAATGTTTTATGAAAAATGCAAAGTCAAAATTTATTGTTCCCTATTAAGCATTTCAGCTATTTTTCTGAACAACCCACTTAAATTGGAGAAGCCTATTGTTATAGCAATGACAAAGAGATTTCTAGAAGTTTATTGACATAAAGCAATTGCAAACCATGTTCGACATTTATCATCAATATTTTACTCTCTAGGCTGTTATTAACTCATATGAAATATATTTTTAATACATTCTCCCCCCTTCCCTATTTTCCTTTGGCTGCAGTTGCTGTAGGGAGGCTTAACAGCCTTTCAGTGATGTAAAATACCACTGGCATTCTTGCCCTCAGGGCATGCTTCTGAAAAGCAGAACATCTTGATGAAAGCAATGAAGTTTTATGTCTGAAATGGGCATGTTACACCTTACTGTTGTTTTATCTTCAGTTTCTCCTAAAATGTGAGACCAGATCTGAAACTCATTTCTTCTGCACCTATGACTATACTTCAAACATGTAGATGAAAAACAACAACAAAATGGGTTTGGCCAAATATTCAGATATTTGGTACCACTTAGACTAAGCAATCTGGTGATTAATTGAATTTATTATTTTTTCATCTGAAATTTTGACATTATATCCTTGTAATCTTTATTAATATATTTCCAGCTAAATGGATATGGATGTAAAGTCCTAAATAGGTCATACTTAGGCAACCCTACATTCTGTAAGTACGTCTTTCCTAATTCATTTTTACATCTAATAATAATAAAATTACTTGGCTTAGTTGGAAAAGCCTATATGGTTTACCTGGTCTTGGATGGCTTGTCTCAGAATATTTGTATATATCTGGTTGGGAGTAAATTAGGGCATCTCTGAAGTCTGCAACCCAGCTTAGGTTTTCTGCAAATAAGAAGGCAATTTTGAAAACATTTCTATTGAGTGAACATAAATTATATATGGGGTTTGTTTTCTATCCTGATCAAGTCAGTCACCACTTGAACTTTATATGATAATTGTGTTTATCTTGCTCTTTGGTAATGCTAAATGGCAGTGGTGAGCATGTTCCAGTACTGCTTAATTATGGATACATTTCAGGTCATGTGGTACAGTGGAAAGCGCATTGAATGAGGCAGGGGATTTGTGTATGAATTCTGACTCTGTGTGACCTTGGCCAAGATGCTTCACCTCTCTAGGTCTCAGTTCCTTGTCTGGTTTTTAAAGCCCTTCACGAACTGGTTCCAGTCTGCTTTTCCAGGTTTCCTCTTGCCCCCTAAGTTATTCTCTTTCATTGATTCCTTTCCTTCATGGAATGTACACTTGAGCTGAACTGACTTTGCTGTTTCCTACATATGATATTCTGTCTTCCACCATCTTTGCAGAGCTTGTATGCCATTCCAGACATGGCCTCCCTCTTCTGCCTCATTTAATTCCTAACTTCCCTTAAAGTTCAGCTCAAGTACTAACTCCTGTAGGAACCTTCTCCTTTTCTGTCCATTTACAAGCGTTCTCCCCTTTAGTTTCTTTGTATTTCATCTCACCACTGGACTCAGATGGCTACAGAGGAGAGAGAGTGAGGCTGGTGACTTTGCACAACCCTCCCTCACCTAAATCCAATTCACTTGCAAGTCATGGCATCACCTTCCTGATGGCATGTTCCTCTTTGAGGATGAAGGACAAACAGCAACAACAATTTCATTTCCTATATACACATTGTTCCTTCTCTCCTCCCCTGTAAGAATGTAAGGGTCTAAGGAGCAAAGAGACATTTTTCTTTTTTCTTTGTATACCCAGTACCTAGCACATTGTCTGACCCATAGTAAGCAATTAAATAATGCTTATTGAATACAAGAATGAATGAGTGAAATGAGGATATGGACTAGATCAGTTATGTCAAAATCAAATAGAAATGGATCCTTGCTGGTCACATATTGAATCAGAAAGGCACAAATTAATATTATGTATCTTAGTTATATTTTCATTTATTTTGTTAAGCATTTTCAATTACATTTTAATCTGGTTCAGACTATATTTGGGAATTTTGTCATAACTCTAGACTAGATAACCTTCATGACCCCTTCCAGCTCTATGACTGTTAGTAAATCCCCATGGATGAAGACCCTGAATGCACAGACTTTCATCAGAGGTTTTTTAAGAGCTACACTCAATGTGCTTTTTCTATCTAGTGTTAATGTTTTTCTATCTTTTCCTGACAGGTCTATATCAGGATAAAGGATGATGAATGGAATGTATATAGAAGATATGCAGAATTCAGGAGTTTGCATCACAAGTTACAGAACAAATATCCTCAAGTGAGGGCCTACAGTTTCCCCCCTAAAAAGGCCATTGGAAATAAGGTACTCTACCAAGAAAAACAAGTTGCCATTTTTGTTTGTGTCATATAATTAATCTACATTCCTAATCTTATATTATGATTTTAAGAGATGAAGTTTGTGAGACCTAGAAGACTCCCATTTTTGATAAATTCTAATTCTCTTCCATTTGGGTAATTAGCCTGTAGATATTCCTTTTCTATCAACTTCGTCTTGGCAAAGTATGATTAGAATTAATCATAACTCAGCTCCTTCATATGTAATACAATATTGTTGTTTGGGTCGAAATGATCAAGGGTAATTGTTGACTACTGATTTGTATCTTAAAACACATTTCATCAGTATTTCATGTATTAAAATCAGATTAGAAAGCTAATTTAGCTATAATATAGAAAACACCAAAAAAAGCAAGCATAGTCCTATATCATATTCATCTCATCTCTTATCATTTTTCTGTTAAGATGGTATGGAATTAAACCCATAAAAATGCAAGATTTGAAAATTCTGCAGGGTATTTTTGATTTGCTAACACCAAGAAGGAGTAAAACATTTCTTTAAAAAGAGAAAAATCATATAAACTATTCATTTTTAAGCTATGATAAATCTTGGGATCCTTCCAGAATTTCTCCAAATGCTTCAAAATACCAGCCTGCTTAATCAGTAAGAGGACAAAGCTATTATATCACATGTTTCTTAAAAATATTATTATTATGTATCTATTAGAGAGGCAAACTCACTTAGTAGATACAGAATTAGCTTCGGAGTCAGGAAGTCCTGGACTCACATCCTGCATTTTAAACATAATGGCTGTATGACCTTAAGCCAATCACTTAAGCTACCAGTGCCACAGGTAACTTTCTCAGACTATAAATTTCTGAGGAAGTTCTAATCACTATTAGTAGAGGATGTTCCTCACTGACAAGTCCCTGTACTAATGAAACCATATATATAATTTCTATTTTTTAAGTAACTATTATAAGACCCACTTCTTTTTTAAAAATCACATTGAAAAAACCTTGCAAGAATTCCAGTTTAGTTCACTGTGCACATCAATATCAAATCATTTTCTAACAGAAATTGTTCTCACATATAGGTGGTTCATGGAAATTCAGATCAAGTCAAGTCAAATCAAGAAGAATTTGAATGATTAATATGTGCTAAGCACTAGGAATACTCTTTTGAACTTGACCTGAATTCTAGTATTCTATAATATCTATTCTAGATCTATCTATATTTTATCTATATTCTATATCTATTATATTCTACAATATCTGTTCTATAAACCCTCAGCATCAAGAGACTGAGAGTATTTATTGATTAGTGTTAATCTTAGAGTCAGAAAAACCTAGGTGCATTTTCTAACTCTGTGACCATGAGTTAATTACTTAATTTTTTAGTACTCCAGACAACCCTTTATACCCATATAGACTAGTTTTTCTCTATTGGTGAAGGTGCTTTCTTCACTGGGGAGTTCCATATACTGATAAAAATGACAAATTCTGGCCAAAAAGAAAATTATAATTTACAAGTTGAGTTTGGTGAAATGAATCATCAAATTTGTAAGTGAAAAGGAATTTTAGCAAATATAAAATAAGTAAATATGATCTACATGTTTGTGAGCCCAGTCAGGATGTGTTGTTGATTTCTAGGTAGGTAACCACCTTGCTTCACCAGAGGTTAACTATGACCATGTCTACATACATAAGTGGAAAGGTCCATCTGGGTCAATCTTCAGAATGAGTTAAGACATGAATATTTATAGGTAATAGCTTTCATTCCTGACTGGATATCTTCTTCCCCTCTGCGTTTGTGGTCACTCTAGGGCTTGAGTTAGGAGGAGGTCCTTATGTTATTATTCAGGAATATGACAGTTGCTAATTCATTAAAAATATTAGGATGAAGAGCTTCTTTCCTGCCCAAGCTATCATCTCAACCTTTTAATTCCCCTGTCCAGTAGTAATTGTACTTTGATTCCTTCTTTTCTTTCCCTTTTGGCTGAGTAAGACATAATTGATTCCCCTAAGTCCACTTTAGCTGCTACTCAGGAGAGATCTGGGGAATTCTCATGATTTCCATTATTTTCAAGAACACATGGAGGTTAATAAGGTCATTGGTAAAACTGTATAACTTAATTCTTCTGCATGATTTTCATAGCCTAGTGAGTTTTGGTATGTGGCCTGTAGCTGCTTTGATATCATTAAGGGCTAATTCTCCAAAGATTTTTGATTATTAATTGGCAAAGAAAAATCAATGGGGCCAAGAAACATGTCTTTTCTTGTGATGACTTTACTTCAAGAATAACCTACCAGTTCACTTGGGTCATGAAGAAATATCCAAGCTGATACCATAATGTATCTGGCTTGATTGAATAATAAATCTTGTGTTACTATAACCCCAGAAACTGTTAAATTATTATACATTTGGAATATACACTTCAGAATATCATTCAAGCAGACATTCTACAAAGATTATCCAAATGTGTTTCTGCTCTAATTGTCTAGATATCTATTCTGAAGATACTGCCTTTTTTCAGTGGCCATTGATAATGGCGCTAGTTATCATCTGAGTATTCAAAAATTAAAATGTCCTCTTAGTTTGTCCATGAACTTGCTTTTTTAAACTAAAGAGTATGTGGTATAACAAACATACTCAATATCTTTTATATGTATAGAATTTGTTTTTACCAAAGCATAAACTGCTGCCTTCATATTCAAAGCATATATTTAATTGGATATGCATGAGATATGTGAAAAGAATGATAACTCTTAGAAAATGATAAACATGCTTAGTAATACCAACACATTCACTAGGGATATCTTTTACTTTTATATCCCATCAAGCCCAATTCACATTAGAACATAATTTTCTTTCACAGCAGCTACAATCTGATGAGGTTTAATCATAGTCAAATTTGATACCTGTCTCATGGAGACATAAGAGACAGCATGGCATACTGTGAAGAACACTAATCAAGTGTTAACCTGAGTTCTAATCATTGCTTTTTTATTTCGACTGAGTTCTGTGTAAAGTCCCCCATAGCTTTCTTTCCTCATTGTGTCTGGTTTATCCTCCACTGCTAAAACAGACACTGCTGCTCGCTCTTCTAGAGACATTAGTCTAAGGGAAGCCTAAAATCTTCCAACCTTTGGAATTTCACAAGGTCATGCTCTGTTTGGAGGTCAGAGAAATCCAGAAGCTGTTATGTTTGATTAAGCAGCTTTGTTTCCTCATTTGTAAAATGAAGGAAGTAGATTAGATTCCTTCTAAGATCTTTTCCAGATCTCAAATTCTATGCCTGTGTCCATGGTATATGGGAATTAAAGTTATTCATTAATTTTGAATATTGCAGACTTGTGGTTGAATAGGTTTTATCATATGAAGGACCTTAAGGATTTTTTAAATAGTTTATTGATAATTTTTTTGCATCACTTGGGTGTCTGTGTTCCCCTCCCTCCCCCTTCTGGAAAACCATCTGGAGAACCAAAGAATTTTCTTTTAAGGGAAAAGAAGGCGGAAAAAGGAAAAAAAAATTGGAAAGCCAACCAATATATCAAAAAAAAAACAAAACCCAACCTGACATCATTTTCAGTGTTCCACACTTGCAGACCTTCCCTCCCCCTTCCACCTCTACAGAGGAATGTTAGGAGTTATTTTCTTATGTCTCCTTTTTGGAACAAAGTTGTTCTTTATTATTTTGCAATATACATTCTTTTTTCTTTGTTTCTTTTTTAAATTTAATTAATTAATTAATTAACTTTTGGGTTACAACATTCAGCTCCACAAGCTTTTGAGTTCCAGATTTTCTCCCCTTTGCTTTCCTCCCACCTCTCCACCTCTGTGGCAGCATTCAATCCAATATAGGTTCTACAAATACCTTCACATTAAACATTAGTCAAAATGAGAAAGAAGGAACAGAACAAAAAAGAGAGAGAGCAAGTAGTCTGCTTCGATTTGTGTTCAAACTCCGTAATTCCTTCTGTGGATGTGGATAGCCTCTTCCATCATGAGTCCTTTGGAGTTGTCTTATAACCTTGCATTGCTGAAAGGAGCCCAGTCTATCACAGTCATCAGTACACCATATATTCTTTTGTTATTTTGTGGTAGCTTATTCTCTCCATTTCCATTATTGTCGTTATTGTGTATGTTGTTTTCCTGGCTCTGCTTATTTCACTTTGTCTCAGCTCGTGCCAGTTTTTTCATACTTCCCTATCTTTATCATGTTCATCATTTCTTATGGTGCTCATATTCCAGTACCTTGTTGTAGCACAGTTTGTTTGGTCATTCTCTAATTGGAAGGCATCTACTTTTTTCTAGTTCTTTACTACCACAAAAAGTGCTGCTATCAATATTTTGGTGAATATGAAGTCTTCCCTTTTTTTTTTCCACTGACCTCTATGAGGTATATACCTGCCAGTAGGATCTCTGGGTCAAAGAGTATGGATACATAAACTAATTTATTTGCATAATTTCATATTGCTTTTCTGAATTGTTGTACTAATGTAGAGCTTCACCAATGGTGTGTTAGTGTTCCTGTTTTTCTACACCCTCACTTACATTGGTTCCCATCTTTTGTCATCTTTGTCATCTTGCTAAATATAAGGTAAAACCTTAGTTGAATTTGGGGTTTTTTTTTCCCGTATAAGTAATTTGGAGCATTCTTAAGTATTGCTGTTAATAGTTTGTAATTCTTTTGAAAAGTGACTGCTTATTTATATATTATATATTTAACCAATTATTTATTGGGTGGTGTCTTTTGGTCTTACATTTCTCTGTTAATTAGCTGAGATATTTGATAAAAACTACTTTTTTTCCCCATTCACCTGGGAAGCTTGAGATTTTAATGGACTGGAATACAAAGAAGAAATGGCTAACACAAAATGTATAAATGGAGTCATTCTAGTCTATTCATACTATGGAGTCTTGGCAGATAGATTTAAAATGATACCTAAAAGTGGTAGGCAGCATGGGATCATGTAAAAGGCGCTGGATTTGGATTCAGAAGGCTTGGGTTCAAATCTTGCTCTCTAACTTACCATCTGTGTGGCTTTGGACAAGTTCACTTAACACACCCCATCGTCCTTCACTTCTCTCATCTCTTAAATGAGGAGGTTGGACTAGATGATGTTTCCCAGGTCTGAATCTTCTGATCCTATGATTATGAGAACAGAGAAGGCTTTACAACTTTAGCAAGTTGTTCTCTCTTTTTTCTCATTCTTGTTCTATTTCCATATCATTTCATAGAGGGTGCTAGATCTAGAAAGTGCTTGGGAACTTAGTTCTCTAAAATGATAGGTCTGAGATATGGACAAATTACTTGTATGTTTCTTGTCTGAGTATAGTTTGCCAATATTAACTAGGCAAAAGATTGAATTTTATGTTATCAGAAGCCCAGTTTCATTTATTAAGCCTAAATAAGATTTAAGAAACTATCATTTTTTTCCTTAGGGTAATAGATTAGTTCACTGAAAGTTTGTCCAGCTGAATTACCTGCCTTTTTTGGAATTAAGACAAGGCAAATCTGTTTCGTATATGCTTCGAGTAGTTTGGCTTACTGTAGAAATTATGCATTTAAATCCTCATTAAAAGCACGTATACCAGTGTGTGATAGAGGATCAGACTGGACTTCATTAAATTGTGGAAAGCTCCTTTTGAGCTTTTTGATTCATGCATTTAAAAATATCCCCACAGAAAAATGTACAGTGACTGAGTAGAATTCAGAGCAGGAGCTAAGTTAACCTTAGAAGAAGTTTAGACTTGTGAAATCCCATTGTTTCGTTGTAAACCTGTGAGGAGGAAGAACAGGGGAAAGAAGTATTCAAGGGTTAGCCAGTGGAAGTAGAAGTTAAATATAGGATGCCATACAAAATTGTGCACTCCCTTTCATATCCCCATTCGTTTGTAATCTGTATTGAGTCCCGTTACTGCCTGCATGTAGGGCACACAAAAGATTTTTCCTTTCTTATATAAGACATTTCTAAATATTGATGGGTACAAAAGCCAGAGAGTAGGTAAGAGAGAAGGGACATTCATTTCTTTTGTCCCTCAGTCTTAGGCTACTCCTTTGTGACTATTGCCCTAGAAATTTGGATATGACCTATATTTTTGCACTTGTACAAAATATTGCTGTGTTCCAGGTTTCTGTGGAACACTTGATTACTTAACTACCTAGATGAAATCCAAATTATGGAAAATTCCAGGACTGTTAGCAAGGTGCCATTGTTTGTCTTGCCTTGTGAATTTAGAATAACTGTTAGGACAGGTGTTCCTGTGCAAGACAAGGAAACAAATTATGGCCAGAAGTCTGACATTTGCTAGGGCAGAAAGTCACAAAATTCTACAAGTTTCTATGTAGAATAGCCAAACTCCAAGGGTAATCCTGCCAGAAACACCATCATGCAGAACAAGCTCTAAAGAGCTACTAAATTCTCTCTTGTTTTCTTTAATAGAATCATGAGGGAGCTCAAACATCATCAAGGTCTGCCAGAAGGAAATAGGGAGAATATTATTCCAAGTGATTGGAACTATAGAATAAATACCACATGATCTGAGCTTGTTTCTAATTTTGACATTGTGTAATGTGTAAAATATATAAGGAAAAATAATTTTTATTACATAGCATTACGTTCATGTTCCTTTTTAATACTTTTTCTAGAAATTAGTTATTAAACACTTCTTTCCAGGAAGATCATGTCAGAAAGAGATATATAAGTGGACTACCAAATTTTACTCCCAAACACATTACTTTTTAATAGGAAATTGAGAGAATTTCCCTTTAAATCTAAATTAACACCAGGAAGAAAATAATCCATGAAATATTATATGTGATGCAATAAATAGCCCAAAGCTAGATTCTTTACATACTTGATGGAATGGAAGAGAATAGATATTCTCTGGAAACTTAAGCATGAATTTTATTTGAATGGAGAAGCTAAATTTCAGTACAGTAAAAGGTGACAGAGCATAGTTACACTGTGAGTATTCATATTTGTTAATTAATTGATATTGCCCAGAGGACAGTGCTATTGGAAAGAATTGATGCTGTGATTCTACCGTCATCTTTTTTCTGGAATTGTTTATTTTCCTTTAGATATCACATTAAAAGATAACAGTTACTCCATCACCACACACACACACACACACACACACACACACACACACATTTTATTGAGTAAAATAAGTCAGTATTGAGTGAGTTTGTTTCTTGGCAACATAGGATTTAGAGTAGAAGGGCCTTAAGAGATCATCTAGGGCGGCGAGGTGGTGCAGTGAAGAGAGCACTGGCCCCAGAGTCAGGAGGACCTGAGTTCAAATCCGGTCTCAGGCACTTAATGCAAAAACTAGCCTTGTGACCTTGGGTAAGTCACTTAACCCCAATTGCCCTACCTTCCCTTCTGAAAGAGAGAGAGAGAGAGAGAGAGAGAGAGAGAGAGAGAGAGAGAGAGATCTAGTCCACAACTCACTCCCCATTTTAAAGGTAAGAAAACCATGACCCAGAAAAGTTAAATGATTTGTCCAAAGTCACAGTAGGAGCAAAGCTGATATTCAGGCCCTAGATTCTCTGACTCTAAATGCAGTAGTCTTTCCAATATGCCATGCAAAAGAAATGAAGTGTTGCATTTCATTTTTATAAAGTCTCAAATACTCAATTATCTGTGTGGATTCCTTTAATGATAGTGTTTCTTCACAAGGCCATATTCCTTCTAATATGCTTGTGAATTCAGTTATCAACACGAATAAGTTATATATTCATGAGAAAAATGATTTTATGATCAATGGTCATTGGTCATGTTATCTCACAATAGGCTTCCCATTCTGGGACAAGAATAATTTCCTAGAAATTCCAGTTCTAGAGAAAGGTGGTTGTTTTCAGTTAGATTGTAAAATATCAGCACTCTTCTCCATTATTAATTTATGTAGGCTAATATTTCTCCATATCATGCAAGATATTGATGGCTACTTAGTTTCCAAAGCATTTCCTATATGTGAGGGTACTCATAAGATTTACCCTTTGCCAGTCAAAAGGGCAATCTCAAATAAATGCATTGATTTTCCAACAAATTCCAAGTTAATATTTTTAAAACCTTCATGTTTGTGGGGAGGGGGTTTGTTAGTCTAAGTTTCAGTAAATAATTTTTAAGGTATTTTGGGGTTTAGGGATTTTTTAAAAGGTATCTTTAGAATAATCTTATTGTGGTCTCCTCTCTTATCCCTCTTCTCTTTGCCCATACCCAACTCACTAAGTCTTGATGGGTTTTTTCCTTTTCAAAATCAGTCCTCTTTAGCTGTAGTTTATTTACTTGAAGCTATCCCCCTCCTAAGCCTACCTTAGTTTAGCATAGTTTCCCATTTACTTCCCTGTATTTCTACTTCTCTAATTCTTTTACCTTTTTTTTCTAAAAAAAAAAAAAAATAAAACCAAACCCCTCCTCTTTGCTAGCCCAGAAGAGAGTATGAGGTTCAGGAAATCACCGTGCTTTCTCCTAACTTCATTGTGTCTTCTATAATTATATGAAATAATTCTTCTATAATTACAAGAAATAATATATTCTTCCCCCTTCTTTCTATCTTCTTCTCTAGGATATTTCTTTTTCCCCTTGTATTTTTTAACATCCCCATGCCCATAGATTTTTCTCTCTTTATTCTTTTGCTGATTCTTAAAAGTGTTGGGATTTTGAAGAGACAGTAGTTCTCCTCCTTGTCCTCTTGGAGCATATAAGTGCTTAATTTTCATTTGACCCTTTATGGTTTCTTACATTCTTTTATTTGTTGAGTTTGTCTTTTGAAAATTCTATCCACTATTAAAAAAAACAAAAAAAGGAAGACTTGGAGGGAATTAGTTCCTTTAAAAATCTATCCTTCCTAGGGGTGGCTAGGTGGCGCAGTGAGTAGAGTGTCCTTCCTGGAGTCAGAAGGATCTGAGTTCGGATCTGGCCTCAGACACTTAACGCACACACAAACAAAAATCTAGCTGTGTGACCTTGGGCAAGTCACTTAACCCCAATTGCCCTCCAAAAAGCAAAAAAAAAGAAAAATCTATCCTTCCTTGTTCCTTTCTCTCATGGGATTATGCTTAATTTTTGTTGCATAGTTAGATAAGGTTTATGTGCCAAGGACTGTTCTAATTACTAGGGATACAAATACAAGTCCATGCCTTCAAGGAACTTATATTCTAATCGAAGAAGATGACACATAAATCGAAGCTGGAAAGCAGGGTGGGGATCAGGCGGTTAGCATGGCATGGAGCTGGCTGGGGAGTACAAATCTCCTCTAGTATATTATATTCTAACCTATTCTTTCGTTTTCATAGTTGATGCAAAATCTCATGTAAGAACGACTGGTTCCTTTGGGATCTATCTTCCTGGACATTTGTTTTATTTTTTTATTACTTTGGTAACTTCACATCTTGGTAATTCTGTTTCTGAGAATGTTAACTCAGGTAGTGGTTTCTAGATTTTACTATTCTTCGCTTTCTGGTACCAATACTTCTGAATGATTTTCCTTTATGATTTATTTAAATATTCATTCACATTTTTCTTTTCTTTTTTTTTTAATTTTTTTTTCACATTTTTCTTTTATAATGCTCTTTTAATAGTTTCATGAATCTTATGTTACCTTTCCATACCCGGTTTTTCACATTAGGTGTTTTTGGTAGTGGATCATGGCTTTGGTGCCAGAAAGGACCTCATAGGTCATCTAGATCAAGCCTCTCATTTTACAGACAAGAAAGCTGAGGCCCAGAGGTTGTGACTTGTCTGAACGGCCCCAGTAATAAGTGGTAGAAAGAGGGCACCTTTCATGTTCTCCTGACGTTGTTGTCTTCTGAGTTTGCACCATCATTCATTCCTGTATCCTTGAATTTTTGCTTTCCATTTCCTCCATTCTGTTTTTCACTATATCCACTATTTTTGCTAAAGTTTTCCAGCCTCTTCTAAGCTGTCTACTCTACTTCTTGTCTCTTTCTTCACTTCTTTTATTAGTCCTTCCAAAAACTCTCAGAGTCTTTGCAAATATTCCTTAATCTTTCCTGGAGTTTTAGTTATAGTTGTTGAATAATTGTTTTCTTTTTCTAGAATATTGCTCCTAACTTACATTTCTTAGTAATTCTAAGAGTTTTCCATTCATTGTTTGGTCATATGCTCTTTTTTGCTGGTTCCATTCCCATCTCACCCCACCCCCAACACACACACACACACACACACACACACACACACACACACGCGCACACACACACATACACACAGCAGGACTATGACTTGCTCTTCCCTTTATTGAGTTATATTTGGTTCTGCATGAATCATTGCTTAAGGAAGATCCCATCAGAGACAGCTGAAAAAAATCCTTGGAGATTATTCATGCATTTCGTTTCAGGCTTCTTGGCTCTACAGCATCCATTGCTACTACAGCCTCTGGGTGATGGGTAGGAGGATAGCCGTTGTGCATGGTTGGTATTTGACTTAACTTTGAGGTGCTAGGAAGGCTCTTGGTAATTGATGTCCTTACACCCCTCCTGCCACTAAGCTCATGCACATGAGGCTCATGTTGAGAGTGAGGGGAAGATGGATAGAATTTGGTCACTGCCCCCCCCGCAAAAAAAAAAAAAAAAATCTTCCCGGTATGCTGACACCAGGCTCTGGATCATAGTGTCTCTGACTATTCCCAATCCAACTGCAGATGAGTTTTCCGCAAGTGGTTGCACATCTTGGAGATCAAGTGAACAGATCTAACTCCATGTAACACCTCCAGTTATTAATCAGCTCATTGAACATATCAAGTTGCAATAATCCTTATATTCTCCTGACCTTTTCTTTACCCTGCCTTAAGAGATTTGCCAATCCTTTCTTTGGTTCAAAACTGTTAATTCTCTCTCCAGTTTCAGCTGAATTGCTTTTTTCTTTCTGAAAACTGTTTTTCCTAAGCACCCTTTGTTTCTGACATTTTTTGGATTCTGTGTTGAAAACTTGGTACTGATGTCCTCATTTATATTTGGACCCACCCTTTACTTCTGGCCTTTTGCTGATTCTGTATCAACTAGCCCTCTATTGATCATTTCCCTACAAATAAATGCCAGTTCTTGTAGTCCCTATAATCTTCCACCATCATTTCTTACTTAGCTTTGTGACCCAAAGTAAAACATTGAGTCTCTTAGTGCCCTAGTCAACTCACTAAGACAAAAGTTGGGAAAACTTTCATTGATGGGGGGAATTTCTTCATCTGGGAGTTTCCCATTGCAGTGAAATCACAGGTCCAGTTCATATCGCTGTCCAGGTGGATGATATTTGAGAGTTATTGGGGCAAAAATTTCAAATCAAGCTAATGATTAACCTCTCAGAATTTAGACTTCTCCAGAAATTCCTTGGAGTTTTGGACTGAAGTCTCCAAGACTTTAAAAACTTAAATTCCACTCCATCTCTCACACCTTTTTGTGTATTGTCTTCCACCATTGAAATGTGAGCTTGAAAATAGGGGCTGCTTTCTTTTTGCTTGTATTTACATCTCCAGCACAGTGCCTGGCACATAATAAGCACTTTAAAAAAGATTTCCTTTTTCCCTTCTTCCTTCCTTTTTTCTACTTTTCCTGCTTGGTAGAACCTGCTAGAGTTTGAATTCCTTATAGCCTTTTGGAATACTACGTCACCTCTACACCTCACTGAGGCATTAATTTAACATGTACCCATTTCCAGATCCATTTGAATTGTATCTGGCAGACTTCTTAGATGTTAATATCCCCAGGCAAATCATATTTGTATGTTCTTAAGGAGTAGCATTGTTGGGTTGTGACTGAAATAATATCTTCAGTGTCTCCTCTCCATGTCAGCTATTCCTAAGATATAATTGGTTCAGAGGACTAAGTGCTTACTTCTTAATCCCCTGAGGAACCCCCCCCCCCCCCCAGCCAAAAAAAGAAAAAAAGTCAGAGCAACAACTCCATTTGCTCCCTAAGGCTTTAACCTGCAGACCACCGTGGGTAACACAGAAGCAAAGGAAGCTGTGCTTAGCTGAATCAAGGTTATATCCCCAGTGAATAGCATTTCCCAGCTTTAATTGTCTTTCTTTTGGTATTGCTAAATTATTTTCCTTTTTTTTACTATCAAATCTGAGAGCTGCATCTTTTAAAAATGTTTTTGAACATGGTATTCCAACCCCATCTTGATTCTGAGGTATTTTACTTGGCCCTCTTAAGCCTGGTCTTACGTAGGTAGAGTGCAAAGATAGCTCTCTCTTTTTAAATGATTCATTTACTTTTAGTTTTCAACATTCATTTCTACAAGATTTGGGAGTTCCACATTTTCTCCCCACCTGTCCCTTTCCTGCCACACTTGCACCGGTCTGCTCTCCTTTCTATTGCCCCCCCCCCCCTTATCCTCTTTCCCCTTATTTTCTTGTAGGACAATACAGATTTCTATACCCCACTGCCTGTATATCTTATTTCCCAGTTGCATGTAAAAACCATTTTAAACATTTGTTTTCAAAATTTCAAGTTCCTAATTCTCTCTCTCTTCCCTCCCCACCCTCCCTCATTGAGAAGGCAAGCAATTCAATATAGATTATGAATATGTAGTTATGCAAAACTCTTCCATAATGGTCATGTTGTGAAAAACTAACTGTATTTCCCTCCATCCTATCCCACCCTCCCATTTATTCTATTTTTTCCTTTGACCCTGTCCCTTTTCAAAAGTGTTTGCTTTTGACTACCCTCTCCCCCAATCTGCCCTCTTCTTTTATCATCCTGCCCCCTCTTATCCCCTTCTCCCTTACTTTCCTATAGGGTAAGATACCCAATTGAGTGTGTATTTTATTCTCTCCTTAAGCCAAATTCTATGAGAATAAGGTTCACTCATTCCCTCTCACCTCTCTCCTCTTCCCCTCCATTGTGAAACCTTTTTTTGTCTCTCTTATGTGAGATACTTTAACCCATTCTATCTCTCCCTTTCTCCTTCTCCCAATATATTCCTCTCTCACCCCTTAATTTTATTTTTTATATATCATCCTTTCATATTTAACTCAGCCTGTGCCATCTGTCTGTCTGTCTATCTATCTATCTATCTATCTATCTATCTATCTATCTATCTATCTATCTATCTGTATTTCCTCCAACTACCCTAATACTAAGAAAGGTCTCATGAGTCACAAATATCATCTTTCCTTATAGGAATTTTAACAGTTCAACTTTAATAAGTCCCTTATGATTTCTCTTTCCTGCTTATCTTCTCATGCTTCTTTTGATTCTTGTATTTGGAAGTCAAATTTTCTATGCAGCTCTGGTCTTTTCATTAAGAATGATTGAAAGTCCTTTCTTTCATTGAATGTCCATTTTCCCCCCTGAAGTATTATACTTAGTTTTTCTGGGTAGGTGATTCTTGATTTTAATCCTAGCTCCTCTGACTTCTAGAATATCATATCCCAAGTCCTTTCATCCCTTAATATAGAAGCTGCTAGGTCTTGTGTTATCCTGACTGTATTTCCACAATACTCAAAATTGTTTCTCTCTGGCTGCTTGTAATATTTTCTCCTTGACTTGGGAACTCTGGAATTTAGCTACAATATTCCTAGGAGTTTTCCTTGTGGGATCTCTTTCAAGAAGTGATTGGTAAAGTCTTTCAATTTCTGTTTTACCCTCTGGATCTTGAATATCAGGGCAGTTTTCCTTGTTAATTTTTTGAATGATGATGTCTAAGCTCTTTTTTTGATCATGGCTTTGAGGTAGTTCAATGATTTTTAAGTTACCTCTCTTGCATCTATTTTCCAGGTCAGTTGTTTTTCCGATGAGATATTTCACATGTCTTCTATTTTTTCATTCTTTTGGTTCTGTTTTATAATTTCTTAATTTCTCATAAAGTCATTAGCTTCCATTTACTCCATTCTAATTTTGAAGGAATCGTTTTCTTCAGTGAGCTTTTGGAACTCCTTTTCCACTGGGCCAATTCTGCTTTTTAATGTCTTATTCTCATTGGCTTTTTGGATCTCTTTTGCCATTTGGATTAGTCTATTTTTTAAGGTGTTATCTTCTTCAGTACTTTTTTTTATTTCTTTTAGCAAGCTATTGACTTGTCTTCCATGATTTTTCTTGCATCACTCTCATTTCTCTTCCCAGTTTTCCCCCTACTTCTCTAACTTGATTTTTTAACCTTTTTTTTAAAGCAATTGGCGTTAAGTAACTTGCTCAAGGTTACACAGCTAGTCATTATTTATGTGTGGGTGCTCATTTTCTGAGGCCGGATTTGATCTCAGGTCATCCCAACTCCGAGGCTGGCACTCTTACTCACTGTGCCACTTAGCCTCCCCTGATTTTTAAACTTTTTGAGGTTAAAAAATATTCATATTTTTCTTAGAGGCTTTGGAAATAGGAGCTTTGACTGTGTTGTCTTCCGGTTGTATGTCTTGATCTTTGTCACCAAAGTAAGATTCTATAGTCTGAGTTGTTTTATGCTATTTTCTCATCTTCCCAGCCAAATACTTGGCTCTTTAATTCTTTGTCAAGGTAGGATTCTGCTGCCAGTGGGGGGTGGGGTGGGTATACTGTCCTAGGCTTCAGGGGTCTTCTATCTGTGGGCCCAGAGCTCTGGAAGCAGCTGCTGCTGCTACTGCCACCACATTGACCACTCTGGGGCTGGGAGCAGACCACCTTCCTCTTTCACCCAGATCCCACAGAGTTTTTCCACTGACGTTCTATGTTGTCTTTGGTGTTTGTGGATTGAGAAGTCTGGAAACTGCCACAGCTGCTGGTGATTCAGTCCCCTGAGGCCTGCTCTGGCCTTGTCTGTGCTGGCACAGCCAACATTGGACTGTGCTCTGCTCCCAGCCTGCTGCGATATACTCTTCTTGTTGTTCCTCTGTCATTTTTGGCTTCTGTAGCTCTAGAATTTGTTTAGAGTCATTTTTAATAGGTATTTGGAGGGGTTTGGGGGAGATCTCAAGCAAGTCCCTGTTCTTATCCTGCCATCTTCAAAGACATCTCTTCAGAGCAGGATCTTAGAGCTAATCTTGCTTCTACTATTAGCGGTGTGACCTTTGGTAAGCTACTTACCCTTAATGGGGCCTCATGTCCATTTGTGCCATAGTGCAGGAGTATTTTTATTTAGTTGATGATTTATTTCCATAAATCTTAGTTGCTCCACTTGATGTTTTTTAAATGTTTATTTATGCAAAAAAGCCCAGTAGAAATTCACTTTCATCACAAAACTGTCATCCTTATTTGATGCTGATGAAGAACTGCTGATGTTTGCAAAGAATTTAAAAAATACTTTTCATTTTCCTTCCTTCTTTTGGAGTATATCCTTACTATTTAGCAAATTAAAATTGACAAGCTATCCTGTTACCAAGTGTCAACCCCCTGCTCGAGCTCTGCTGGTTCTCTATCACCTCAGGATCAACTATAAGTGCCTCTGCTTGGAATTTAAAGCTCCTTATAGCCTGACCTCTTTCTGCCTTTCCAGTTTAATAACACTTTGCTTTCCTCAATGCACAATGTAGTCCAGCTGCACTGGCTTACTTGCCATTCCTACAGCCCTTCATCTTGAGTTTGGAATAACCTGTTCCTCACCTCCACTTCTTAGTTTCCCTGACTTTCTATAAATCTGGGCTTCAATTTCATGTTTGCAAAAAGCCTTATGTGGTCCTGTTCTCCTCGCTACTAATACCTTCTGGTCTTAGATATATTTTCTATATGCATAGTTATTTGCATATTATCTCCCCACTAAAGTATAAAGGGAATTTCCTCCCACTTTCTCTGTATCCCCAGTGCTTGGCCCAGTGCCTGGCATGTGAGAAGCACTTAATAAATGCTTATTGACCACCTCACCTTTTAACACACAGAATTTGGCAAACTATCTTTTTGTCAAATCAGTCCTTGATGCATTGCTGTACACCTTGAGATGACCTGGGTAAGACTGTCTCCAGAATGTTATATTCTTGATCTGAAAATTGACATGAAATGAGGGACACTTGACAGTCTTTGCTGGACATCTTTTGTAGTCATTATTTCTGTGGGTAATATTTTATTACTATTCTACTATTTAATTTCTCCTTCCAGTTGTAAAGGCTTCCTGAATATATTTAATCCCTGTCTTCCAATTTTTTTCATGAATTCTTAGCTGACTAAAAATATAACTATTAACACTTCTCAATTTTTACTCAGTTCTTCTAAGAACAACTGAGAATAATTGATGTCTATTTCAGTATCTTCCTTATTATTTTAAGATAGCTTATTTTATTCCCTTTATCATCTCTTCTGCAAGTTACCTTCCCCCCAAAAATTTATTAGCCATTTATATTTTCTCCGATTTTCTATCCATTTTTAGTTCTTGTCTCTTTGTCCTACTCCTTTTCCCCATAATGTACATGTTTTTCTATTCTGGGTTCCTTACAGACACAATGTAGGAAAGGAACTTTTTCCACTTATTGCTTCTCTTTAAATACACTGCTATAAGCATGGCTTACAATAATACTCCTTACAATTTTGAATTAGCTGGTCTCCGGATTAAAATCCATAGTGTGTGTGTGTGTGTGTGTGTGTGTGTGTGTGTGTGTGTGTGTGTGTGTGTGTGTGTACGTGTGCGCAGGTGGGTGTGTGTTTGTGTGTGTTTACAAATAAATATAGGACCTTCTTTCAGTATGGCTTCCCTTTCGAGGCCCATAAATTCTTTTATGGTAAAAGTCTGTTTGTTTTAAATACACTTACATAATAAAAGGTTATTACAAGTTGCTTGTAAGTAACCTAATGCCTTTAATCTATAATTCAAACATCCAAAGTCAGACTGACTATACTGAACATTACTTAAGGTAGTGTTATTTTAAGCCCATCAAAATCCAGGATTTTTTTTTTTTTTACTTTTGGCTTACTTTCTGAATTTTCAAGTTCTATGACTTATTGACTTCCTAGAAAATTCCTTTAAGACATAATTTTTATTGGATTCACTGTATTGATGAATAAGAAATTTAGCTTGTGTTTCATCTTTTAGAGGCTCAGGAATATAGACCCAGTCTTGCCAGTCATGTTATTTGAGATATAAAGGAACTCTTATCCCCTTTTAATTGCTCTGTAGAATACTTACTAAAATCATTCTCTTATAAAGAAAAAAATGAAGACTTACTAATGACCTTTCTTTAAAATAGTTTTCTAGTTTTAAGTTTAACCAGATGATGTAGTGTATATTGGAAATGTTAAAATCAGAAATTAATTATCTATACACTCATTAAAATAACATTTCTTGGTATTGAGATTTGGATATCTGATCTTTCATTTGTTTACTGAAACTTGTCTTTTAAAATTTTTTTTACTTCTTGCCATCATATCATCTTTGCCTTTGGTTCTTGCTGAAACTGATGAAACTTTTTAATCTACTGCCTTTCTAGTTTCTTGCATCTTTCATTACAATTTTTTTAAATGTTGTGTATCATGTGGTAGAGTAGAATTTAATGGGATTTTAAAGAGTTTTTCAACCACCTTTCTTTATAGATGAGCAGACTGAAGGACATGGCATTGAATTGATCTGAGCAAGGTCCCAGCTAAGCAAATGTCAAAGTCCAGAGATTAGAACCCAAATCTTCTGACTTCTGGACCAGTCATCTCTCTAATATACCATTCATTATGACTCACAACTGAAAAATACAGTTACAGATCCCATTTCCTCACATGTTAAATTAATTGTTCAGCTGGAGCTAATTCCTCTGGTAGATAAAAAGACTATTTAATTTTTTTCATATCAGTTGGCTGCATTGAACTATGCCAGACACTAAGTGTACAAGAGATTTTTCTCACATGTCTGTTTCTTTTAATCTTAAATATAAAGTTAAATAACTTTCATAAAGCTGAACAGAAGAATTATAACACTTAAAACTATTTTTATGCAGCTTTACCTGATGTCCTCGTGGGAAGTTTGCCTCTTATGTTCAGTTAAGGGTGTAGTTTTGTCAGTCAGTCACTAAGCATTTATTAAGTGCCTGCTATGTTCCAGACACTATGTTAAGTATTGGGGTTACAAAGAAAGGTAAAAGACAGTCCCTAACCTCAAGGCACTCATGTTCTAATAGAAGAAACAACACACAAGCAATTATGTACATGCAAGATATATACGGGATAAATAGGAAATAATTAACAGAAGGAATGCTTTAATATTATGAGTGATAGGGAAAGGCTTCTTCTAGAAGGTGGAATTTTATGTTTAATAACAATGTATATGTAGAGCCTCTATTGCATTGCACACCATCTTGGGGAGGGGATGGAAGTGAAGAAATTTAAAGTTTATGGAAGTAAATGTTGAAAACTAAAAATAAATTAATTTGTTAAAATAAATTTTTTTAAAAAGAAGGTGGAATTTTAGCTGAAACTTGAACGAAGCCATGAGGTACAGATGAGACATAGCATTCCAGAGAGAGGGAACAGCCTGTGAAAATGCTCAGAGTCAAAAGATGAAGTGTCTTATGTGAAGAACAGGAAGAAGGCCCATGTCAAAGGCTTTGAATGTCAAAGAGAGGATTTTATATTTGATCCTAAGGATGATATGGAGCCACTGGAGTAGAGGGGGGTGACTTGGTTGGACTTGTGCATTAGAAATATAACTTTGGTAGCTGAATGAAGGATGGACTTGAGTGAGGAGAGACTTGCAGCAGGGAGCCCAACCAGCAGGTTATTTCTGTAGTCCAGGTGTGAGGTGAGAGGGCCTGCTACAGGATGGTGACAGCATCAGGAGAAAATGGGGTATATTTGAGAGATGTTGCAAAAGTGAGAATGACAGGTTTTGGCAACAGATTAGATATGGGGAGGGGGCTAGTAAGAGAGAGTGAGAAGTCAATGATGGCACTTAATAGTTTTATGATGATTATTATTATTAAGTATTAAACAAATAGAATGAAGTGATCTTTTCTTAAGATTGAAGGTCTCTGGGAATTATTTATGCTAAGAAAATTGTGAATGGTGAGGACCCAGTAATTTAATGTATTGGGGGTGAGGGTGGAAGAAGGATAATGAAAGCTGAGTGCTAGTTCTGAATTAATGGAGTATTTCTTAAGATTTTGGTTATTTAAGCTCTAGTAAATATTATAATGGGGCTAATAATAAAATTAGGTAAGATAATGGAGAAAATGGCAGATTACAATAGACCTAAATTGCATAATAATGTATTATAAACTTAGAGATCTAACCAATCAAAAACAAATTGCTAGACCCAGAAATGGGGATTCACTGAAAGAAGATTTATGTTTGAAGAGACTACTGTTTTCAGGCTGCATTTCTTTTCTAATAGGACCTTGAAACTATATAGAGGAAGAAATTATTGAAAAATTTACTTAGTAAAAATTAACATATTTTATCTGAATTTTCACATACTCTGAGTTACTAAAAAACTTAGGATCATACTATTTTATCATTTCTCCTTATCATATCTCGGAGAAATTGTAGACATACCATGAGTATTGTTTTTAGCTAAGATGAGCTGTATTCTTTTACAGAGTTTTTCCCATTATTCCAGTTTTACCGAGCTCACTAAGGTCTTTGCTCCCAGTAGGTCAATGAGAGAGCAATGTAGAAATGGATAGATTCCTAGAAGGTCACTGAGAAAATTGTGGATTGTTAGAGGATGAAAGAACCCTAAAGATCTTGTCTTTCCCTTTATCTTATAGATCAGTAGACTGAGCCCATCTGACCAAGGTCACATCAGAAGTCTTATGTTTTCTAGCCCTTTCCACTATACCAGAGATGTATGGTTTGTATTTGCTGGAGAGTGGTTTCCAAAAGCCACTTTTTCTTCTCTGAGCAGAGCTTAAAGATGATGAAAACAGAGCATATCCAGCTATGGGTGATTGATATGTTCTGCAGATGCTGCCCTAGTTTATACTTTTATTAGTGAGCTTTTGTAGTGCTGCACTGATGGGCTAAGGCAGAGAAAGCTGGTTTGGGCCAGAAATCTGCTTGAAGCAAGCGACCAATGCCAGCCCACAATCCACTTTGAACATATTGATTTTCATCAGTTTGGCATTACTGGGTGCACATGTTGAAATTTGGCAGCAAGTCTGCTGATAGGAACTGTAATTAGATGTGAAAATTATAATAATCCTGTCAGCTCAACTAAAAGCATTCAGACAGGACCAGGATATTAATATTCTGCATCAATAATTAATAAAAAATTATCTAAGATTTTACTTAGTGTTTTACACCTGTGTCTGCTGGGTCTGAAATGGAAAGAAATCCAACTCTGTTTCTGACAGTGGGTTTTCCTGTGTATACTATTAAAGGGCAGTTATTTCATTGTGAACTCAAGAGTAATTTTCTCTCAAGGAGAGGAAGAATTTTAGTCACATACAAAAAATTTCACTCCTAGTCAGTTGCTGTCTTTGCTTTGTGAGGACTTTTGGAATTTAATAGGCCTTTTTTTATATCTGTGATATCTATGATCTTCCTTTAGAGAAATGAAAAGAGGTAAGGAAACAACTTCCATTTTAACTCCCAGTCCTGGGATGTCCCAGCTGATTATGGATTTAGAAAGGCGGAACCCAAAGGGTACTGATGAATCCTAATATGACATCTTAGGTTACCAGTGCTAATAATATTCAGATTGACTCACTTAGGAACACCATGTTAGAGGTATTGGCATAGAGAGCCAATTTTGGATATTTGGTGTCTTCCAATTGTTAATATAGCAACTGAACTGTGTTATAATATTAAAGGGTCTCCTAAACTTGGAGTTGCCATATTTTCCAGAGACACTGGAGGCCTTGAATGTGTCAAGGATGAAGCTTCCTCCCCTCTATCCCAAATGTTGTTTGTGTCCCAAATGGGACTCCCTGGATGTCCTTGAGAGTCAAGATAGGTGCCAATCAGTCTACACCAGGCCGAGAAACTGCTTGTGCAGCTGGGACCCTTGTAAATAAGCGGACCATCCTATCTTCATGGTCTAGCAACTCCCAAGGGAAAGGAGTGCTGCTTTTTCTGATCACCTTGTTCCTCCCCTTTGGGAGGGGTTTTGTCCTTTTCCCACTTTTACTGCACCTTTCCTCCTTCCCTGCCACTCTCCTTTAGAAGATTTCTGATACCTCCTCCTCCCTTTGTCTCACTGCTATAAATATGCAAACTTCTGTATGAATTGTGAACTCTTTGGGTTCTGCATGCATGTTCATTTGTAATAAACATAGTTTTCATGTAATTTTCTTGAAGTTATAATTGCCTGTTGACAGGGCAAGAAGGCAGTAGCTGTGGCCAATAACTCTGAAAAGCATATCTCCAGTATGAAAACTATCTGTAGCTGGTACACAAAAACAGCACCCACTTTTCTTTTTTATTTATTTATTTTAACAAATGCTTTATTAAATTCTGGTTTATATCATTCATTTCCACCAGATTTTGAGTTACAATTTCCCCCCAATTTTTCCCTACCCACAATCCCAGAATAGCAGTCCCACAAGATATCCCCTCATCCAATCTGCTCTCTCCCATATCTTCTCCCATATCCCCTTCGACTTTGCCATTAGGGCGAGGTGAATCTCTGTGCCTCAATGCCTGCACATCTTATCTCCCAATTACATGCAAAATAGTATTAATAATAGTATTTATATACATTTGAAACATTTAATTTTAAAACTTCGAATTTCAGATCCATTCCCTTCCTCCCTTGTCACCCATTCCCTCTGGGGAGATAAGCAATTCAGTATGTGTTGTACATGTATAGCTATGCAAAACATTACCATAGTAGATATATTGTAAAAAACTGCTTATATTTCCCTCCCACCCATCCCACCCCCAACCTGGTCCATTCCCTACTTTGATCCTGTCCCTCTTCGAAAGTGGGTACTTCCAACCTCCCCTCCCTCCAGAATGCCCCCCCCATCATCCCCCTTCCCCCTACTCTCCTGGGTGAGATACTCCATTTAGTATGTATGCAGCACCCACTTTTCAATCTGGCCTTGAAGGTTTGGATAACTCTCATTGGCCAGGATAAGATATGATTTATACTTGGAAAGGTATTACAACCCTCTGATTTTGTAACTGAAATTGAAGTCCTGAGTGGTTAACTGACTTCCAAAGTCACACAGGTACTAAGTGGCAAAGCTGGATTCAAAATCAGATATGGCTGAATTAATGAAGTCTTTCTAAATACAATGTATTTCTTGTGTTCCAGGTCAGCCTGGGCATATGGTGCACCTTCAGTGGCTTTTGACCCAAGTGTCAAGATGGGAAGCCTATATTGGGCTTTAACCTCATTAACCTAAGGATGGCACTCATTCAGTAACCTTGGGAGGCAGATGTTATCTTAGGGTGGGCAGCCTGCCCAGTGCAGCTGCTAATAAATATCCTGGGAATGAACTTGGAAGAAAGCCAGAGTTATCTTAGAGAGGAGTTTCTCACAAAAGTTACAAAGGACAAAACAAAACTGGTGTACTTTTAATATTCTAGCTAAGAAGTTGCAAGCAGTTCATATCTAAGCTAAGAAAATTGAAGTAGAATCTATTTCAAAGAAAGCTATTAGCCTTTAACATGCAAATAAAAAAATAGCTGTAAGACACTTCTAGTCTTGTTTCTCTTTGTAACATCTCTTTCACATACCCCCTTCTGTCAGATCACATTGCCTTTACTCTGGTTGTGGCAGGTCTTCATCACTTTACTCCTCAGCTATTACAATAGACTTTTAACCTTCCTCCCTACTCTAGTCCATTTTCCATGACTCAGCTGCCAAATCAATCTTCCTTAAGCATAGGTATGATCATGTTACACCCTCCCATCTCAACTCCATAAACTCCGGTGGGTCTAAAATGTTCAGGATCAAATCTAGAGTCTTTTCTTTGGCTTTTAAAGCCCTTCTTAATTTGGCCCCTTCCTACCATTCCAGACTTCTTATACCTTTTTATACCTTCTTATACCTTTTCACTGCCCTGTGAACTCAGCAGTCCATTGATCTTGTTCCTTGCCCAAGACACTCTATTTCCCAACTGAGAATTCTTGCTAACTGTCCCTTATATCCAGAACACTCTCCCTCTTCATCTCTGCCTTCTCTGGTTTCCTTGTCTTCCTTCACATCTCAGCTAAAGTTCCACCTTCTTTGAGACTGTCCCTGAAATGATCCCTAGTTTAGCCTGTCTCTGTTATGTCTGTATATAGTTACTTACATGTTTTCTCTACCATTAGACTGAGTTCCTTAACTGCAGGCTCCGTTTTTGCCTTTCTTTGTATCTCTTGCACTTACCATGTTGCCTAGGCACAAAGAAGAAGCTTAATAATGTTGATGACTGATTGACTATACTTTATTTTAAAAATTCTTTTCTTTTTAAAAATGTCTTTATTTTTAGTTTTCAACATTCATTTCCACAAGATTTTGAGTCACAAATTTTCTCCCTGGCTTTCCAGTACCTCCCACCCCAAAATAGAGAGCCTACTGAATACCCCTTCCCCCAATCTGCTCTCTCTTATATCCTCCCCCATGCCACCTCTAACTTTCTAGTAGGACAAGATGGGTTTTCTATGCCCCAGTGCTTATTTCCCAGTTGCATATAAAAAGCAATTTTTTAAACATTTGTTTTTAAAACTTTGATTTCCAGATTCTTTCCCTTCTTCCCTCCTCACCCACCCCCACTGGGAAGATAAGCAATTCAATATAGGTTGTACATGTGTAGTTACACAAAACGTTTCCATAATAGATATATTATGGAAGGCTAATTATATTTCCCTCCATCCTATCTCACCCCACCCCCACTCATTCTATTTTCTGCTTTGACCCTGTCCCTTTTCAAAAGTGTGTGCTTCTAACTACCCTTTCTTCCAATCTGTCCTCCCTTCTATCATCCTCCCTCTTATCCCTTTCCCCTCTATTTTCCTGTGGGGTAAGATACCCAATTGAGTGGGTATGTTATTCCCTCCTTAAGCCAAATTCAGTGAGAGTATGGTTGATCCATTCCCTTTCACCTTCCTGTTCTTCCCCTCCATTGTAACAGTTTTCTCTTACCTCTTTTATATGAGATAATTTACCCTATTCTCTCTCTCCCATTCTCCTTCTCTCATTATATTCCTCTCTCACTTCTTAATTTTATTTTTTAGATATCATCCCTTCCTATTCAACTGATCCTGTGCCCTCTATGTATACATGGACACACATACACACATATGTATTTACACACACATATAATCTTATATATACATATATATCTATACACACATACATATATATATAAACACACACACACACACACACACACACACACATATATATATATATATATATATATATGCATATATATTTTCCCTTCAACTATCCTTATACTGAGAAAAGTCTGAGTTACAATTATCATTTTTCCATGTAGGAATGTAAATAGTTCAACTTTAATAAGTTCCTTATGGTTTCTTTTTCCTGTTTACCTTCTCATGCTTTTCTTGCTTCTTGTATTTGAAAGTCAGATTTTCTATTCAGCTCTGGTTTTTTCATTAAGAAGGCTTGAAAGTCCTCTATTTCATTGAATAACCATATTTTCCCCTGAAACATTATACTCAGGGTAGCTGGGTAGCTGATTTGTGGTTTAATCCTAGCTCCTTTGACCTTTAGAATATCATATCCCAAGCCCTTTGATCCCTTAATGTAGAAGCTGCTAGACCTTGTGTTAACCTGATTGTGTTTCCACAATACTCAAATTGTTTCTTCCTAATATCTTGTAATATTTTCTCCTTGACCTGGGACCTCTGGAATCTGGCTATGATATTCCTAGGAGTTTTCTTTTGGGGATCTTTTTTCAAGAGGCAATTGATGAATTCTTTCAACTTCTATTTTGCCCTCTGGTTCTAGAATATTGGGGCAATTTTCTTGAGAATTTCTTGAAGGATGATTTCTAGGATCTTTTTTTGATTGTGGCTTTCAGGTAGTCCAATAATTTTTAAATTCTCTCTCCTGGATCTATTTTCCAGATGAGTGGTTTTTCCAATGAGATATTTCACATTGCCTTTTATTTTTTCATTTGTTTGGATCTGTTTTATAGTATCTTGCTTTCTCTTAAAGTCATTAGCTTCCATTTGCTCTAATCTACTCTTGAAGGAATTATTCTCTTTGGTGAGTTTTTGAAATTCTTTTTCCATCTGTCAAATTCTGCTTTTTAAAGCATTCTTCTCTCATTGGCTTTTTGGGCCTCCTTTGCCATTTGAGTTAGTCTATTTTTTAAGGTGTTATTTTCTTCAGTATTTTTTTTTTGGGGGGGGGGTCTCCTTTAGCAGGCTGTTGACTTGCTTTTCATGATTTTCTTGCATCATTCACATTTCTTTTCCAAAATTTTCCTCTAGTTTTCTTACTTGATTTTCAAAATCCTTCTTGAGCTCCCCCATGACCTGTAATCAGTACATATTCTTCTTGAAAGCTTTTGATGTGGGAGTTTTGACTTTGTTGACTTCTTCTAGTTCCATGTCTTGATCTTTTTTGTTCCCCCAAAAAAGGATTCTATGGTCTGATTGTGCTTCCTCTGCTTGCTTATCTTGCCAGCCAATTACTTGACTTTTGAGCTCTTTGCCATGGTAGAACTCTACTTCCAGAGTGGAGAGAGCTTTGTCTCAAATTGCTTGGGTTTTTGCAAATGTTGTCAGAGGTCTGAGGAGGGCATGCTCTGTATAACCACCACAAATTCTGGTTTACTGGTGATTCTCACCCCAGGACCACTGCCCAAAATAGCAACCCAGATCCAAGCAGGTCAAAGCAAGAATGATTACCCTCTGAATTGTTGCTTGGTCCCCCTTCAATCTGCAGGCCAGGAGTTCCAGAGGCAGCCACATGGCAGCAGCTGCAGCCACTGCACCTCCACTACCTCTTGTCACAGGAGCAGGAGCCAGACCGTGCTCTTCTGTCACCAACAGAGTTCCCCATTGACCTTTTACTTTCCCTTTGGTGTTTATGGATTGAGAAGTCTGGAAACTTCCATAGCTGCCGGTAATTCACTCTCCTGAAGTCTGCCATGGCTGGTCTGGGGTGCTGGAAGGGCCTCTCATGCAGGAGTGTGCTCAGCTCCCAGTCTGGTGCAATAGACCTTTCCTCTTGGCCTTCCAGGCTGCCTTCAGCAGGAGATTTGTGTCTCTCTGTCACTTTGTGGGTTCTGTAGCTCTAAAATTTGTTTAGAATCATATTTTACAGGTATTAAAGGTGTTTGGTGCAGGAGCTCAGGCAATTTCCTGCTTCTCTGCCATCTTGGCTCTGCCCCCCTTGACTATAACTTTAAACAAGTGTTTTTCTCTAGTTTGGAAAGGAATCTCCCAAATTGGGGGTTATCCTGGTGGTTACAGCCACAGTAGTGAATAAATGAATGAAATTCCACAATCACTTGCAAAACAATAATAAAAACCCCAAACAGCCCTACATTCTACCTTATTTGCTCATGTTCCCAAGCTGTAGATCACTGATAGAGAAATGCGGGGGATCATTTAGAACTCATCTACAATAAATTTGCAACATCTTGCTTCAATTTGGCCTTCTGCAGACACATCAATTCTATTATTTGCTTCCCATTGATTTCCTATTATAGTCTTCATGATGAGTCTACCAGGTGGCCTTCTTTCCCTTTAAGCCCTTTGTGTCCTTCCCTCAAACCCCTTCTCACTTTCACCTTGTTTACTACATCACTGAAAAGCTTGAGAATATTTGACTTAATCTCCTTTATCCACATCCATGTCTGTATTAACTTAATCATTCAGTCCACAAATATTTATTGTCTGCTATGTAAAATGGTGTAGGGAGATACAAATACAAATAAGAAATGGCTCTTGCTTTCAAGGATCTTGGAGCCAAGGGTCTTAAAATCTAGCATGGCTAATTAGAGACATGCAAATACAAATATGATAAAATTAGAGTAGCATAAGTATATAAAATTAGTACACAATGAGATCAGATGGGGAGGAATCACTTCAAGCTGTGGAAGATCAGGGAAGGCTTCTGGGAAGAAGAAACATTTTAGGTGGTCCTTGTAAAATGAGCAGGATTTCAAAAACTAAATCTTAGAGATGGGGAAAGGATTCCAGTGTGAACAAAGAGTCAGGAACATATCTGCGTACTACACACATTTCCTCTCTTACCTCTTGTCTCAAAGGAAGAAATTCTTTGCCTTCTTGAAAGCAAACCACTTTCTTCTATGCTCTTAATTTCACCATCTTCTGATTCCTGGGAGACCTTACTCTAATGGGTAATTGCCAGCAAGATCTGGAATGACTGTTGTATCTTCACAGAATGGCCCTCAAGGTGGGAGAAGTTGAATGAACGTGATAAAGAGAGGGCTTGTAAGTGACAATGGAGAGCCAAAAGCATATTGACTTACCATCTTGGACCAGAGTTCCAGGGGGAGGTGTGCATGAGAGAAGGCACAACCAGTCTTGAAAAGGAAGACCTGTCTTCTGGGAATGGGAGAGCATGGGGTGGGGGACCAGGTGTCCATGAATGCTAGAAGGGAGTCTGCTTATTTCTTAAGAATTACATCATCTTTTTCTCTTCCTATTCATTCTCAACACTTTTCTAACCTCATGACCATCTCTAAGAACTTCTGTCATAGATTCTTTGATCTGAATGGCTAGCCCTGACCTTTCTTTCACCTAGGTACTAGATCTGTATTTCCAAACTGCCTCCAGGACTGTTTGGAAATTTATCATTTTCTCACTGTCAAATCTGACTTCATTCTTTTGCATCTTTGAAGCTAAGCTGCTTCAAGGTCTTCAGCTATAAAATGGGTATAATACCTTACCCCATCCCTACTTCATGGAACTATAATGAAAAAATTACAGACTACACAGCTAATTAATAGGGCTTTTTTGTTGTTTATTTCCACCATCATTTAGATGAACATCAGTTACTGTAGCTATAGGCCCTCAGTGAATCCTTGCTGACATTGGTGGCATTAACAAGAATGCTGCATTCTCTCTCCCTATTGTCAGTGTTTGGATTGAAGAAAAGTCAAAATTTTTAATCTTGTGCAATGATCTAGTCCTTCTCCAGTTAAGATTTAATAGGTGCTCCACTACAAGTCAAATGTCTAGCAAGCTTTTGTAGTGCTAGAATCTTTGTTTTATCAAATATCTTTTAAACAAATGCTCCTTCAGGGAGTGGAGTCAAGATGGCAGATTAGAAACAGGATTTTCACGTGGCTCTGGCTTCCACTTCCTCCAATTCATGTAAAACATTACTCTAGACAAACTTTGGAGCCACAGAACCCACAAAATGACAGAGAGAAGCTAACCTCCCACTGAAGACAGCCTAGCAGGCCGGCAAGAAGGAGTCCAGATGCTCAGTGCTCTGGGAGCTGGAGGTTTTAGCCTCAG
Organism: Gymnobelideus leadbeateri; assembly: GCA_011680675.1. NCBI lineage: Eukaryota > Metazoa > Chordata > Mammalia > Diprotodontia > Petauridae > Gymnobelideus > Gymnobelideus leadbeateri. Next base: position 28,145 of record WOXC01004673.1, on the reverse strand, counting down.
GGCAGCCTGACCAGCTGCCAGATGGAGGGACTTCAGGTCACCAGTAGCTGTGGCAGTTTCCAGAATTATCAACTCATAGATGCCAAGGACAAAGTGAGAGGTCATTGGAGACTTTCCGGGAACAGAGAATTTGGGAGTGCGGTCCAGCCTTTGCCCCTGGGGAGAGAAGCAGTTGAGGCTCCATGGCAGCTGCCTGCCACTTAGCTACTTCAGAGCCCCAGGCCTGCAGATTGTAGGGGGCCCAAGCAACCAGTCTGAGGGGTAATTGCTCTTGCTTTAACCTGCTTGAATCTGGATCACTGTCCTGGGTGGAGGTCCTGGGGTGCGTGAACAGTCTGCCAGAGTGTGTAGAGGCTTCAGAGAGGGCACGCAACTAATAGCTCCAGCAGCTGAGAAAAACCCAGTGATTGGGATAAAGCTCCCCTTCCTGGTAGCAGAGTCCTACTGTGGTAAAAGGCTCAAAAGTCAAGTATTTGAGTGGCAACATGAGCAAATGCTCCTTCAGCTAGGATATAGAAATCTTTTTAAAATATATACAAGTCATAGCATCATAGATTTATGTTGGGAAGGAACATTAGAGTCCATCTGTTCTGACTCCCTCATTTTACAGATGATAAAACTGATTATCAACTAGATGAAATTATTTACTCAGGGTCACAAAGGTAGTTAGTGGCCCAAGTCAGATTTGAACCCAGCTCTTCATTGCTTTCTCCACTATACCATGCTGTTTTAAAAACAAACAAATAGACAACAACAAAATTAGTTTTACCTATATCTCAGAATACTACCATGATGGAACATTTTCCCAGGGACATAAATGAAAATTCTCATCCTCTCTACTTGGCAGAGAAATTAAATTGCCTGGGAACTGGGTCATGTTCCTCAACATGGACACAGAATGACTAACATTATGCATTTATTGCTCAGATGCATCTGTCATATAAATAAGGTCTGGAGGCCCATAAAGCTTTGCAGTATATGGGCAGCACTAAGTAAGATTTCCTTTGCTTTTAATGAGAGCACATATTTTCTGGCACTTGATTCATCATTTTAGGGACCATTAGCCCTATGGAACTTTCTGTTCATATAATTTCTCAACTACACCGATTTCCTGGGAAAACCAAAATCTTTGTGACAAGCTTAGAAAATTTGGGGACTAAGTGTACGCTCCTCCATTAACCCAGGGAGCACTAAAAGTCCAAAGCAGTAGACTAAGCCATTAGCCTACAATCCACTAAAATTCCAGTGTTTTGTGTCTAAATCTTCCTTTCACTAAGTGAACTTCAGACTCTTTCTGTCTAATGGGATTTCGTTATTGGCAGATGGAATAAGCCTTTCCTCTGGTGGTTGTACCTTATCAGCCAGCACGGCTGTGCTGCTATAGTATGTTGATAATTGATGCTCAGAATGATGGCTCAATGTAAAGTCCTGAAGCAGTTTGCAAGTCTTTTAAAAAAAAAAACCCTAAAAAATTTAAAAAAAAACCCTAAATGATAGTTTTAGGATTTAAATTAATTTATTGCATTTCATTTTTTTAATATTATGATCCAAATGTGGTTTAACTCATGTGTAACTCATATGGAATATTTGATTAACCTGAACATACCATTCCATGTTGAAGATAGCAGAGAAGTTACAACAGTTGCTTTCTGTTAGGTGTCACAAACTTAGATCTTCTCATACTCTGAAATGAAAATTTTTGTTAATTTTCAGGGTCTTCTTTTGTTAAACCCTAAAAAAGACTTTTTTTTGAGACTTTAAATTACTAATGGTGAGACTGGATGTGCTTCCCCCAAAAAAGGGATAAGAGAAAAACTACCTAGTCAACATCATCATGAGGACTTTTGCACCATCTGTATGATTGTCCATGCCTTACCCAAGTGAAACAGTGAAAGGAGTTGGATATAGTAGAGAGAACCATATTTCTCAGGGAGGAAACTGATTTTTGTTATTATGGGAAGTCTCTGACCTAAAACAAATGCAATTTAAAAAAAGTTGGGAGGAGGGAGAGATGTTTTTTTCTTCTTCTTAGTCCCTAAATCTTCTATATCCCTATCCATACTGTTTACTATACTCTATAAAGATTTAGATAGCTATTTGATATGAATAAAGACACTTTTACATTATGTTGTAAAAAAATTATTATCAGTGAACTTTAGGTATCCTTGTATTAGATTTTGATCCAATGAGGTCACTGGTTTAATGTCACAATGAAAAGAAGACCCTGAGAATTGAACTATGCATCTTGTTTCTGACTTTGTCTATGAATTTTTCATTATCTTTGGAAACTTAAGGTATTGAGGTTTTTTGGGTGCTCAGTAAAACATCAACGGGTGGGGAGAAAGGATGACAAATGGAAACATTTTTAACATTAATTTCTTAGTCTGGAGAGCTTCTGCAAGACAACAATTTTTTTTTTTTAATTGCCCACAGCATGCCTTTGGTAGAAGACTTCTGAGATAGAGGGCCCGTGGTATGATATCATCTGGGCTTGAATCAGAATTTCATTTCTGATTTATTAAGAATATTGGCAGACCAAGCAAAGAATTGTGGGCAGTTACTCAACTTTGTTAGTCACCTGTGCCATATACTGTACTTGCCAAAGGAATTCTTGTAAATTTCAGTGCATCTAGGAGGTGGAGGCATCAACAAGGGCCAGCATGTTCATGTGTAGGAATAACCAATAAAATCATTGTCACTTCTTTCTTTTAGTCTCTCTGAATCTGCTTTATCCCCATTTTCTTGATTACTTCACTTGTAGAGTAGAGGTTCTCCCTTTCCTCCTTTTGTATCACCTTAGAATTATTTGCCTGTGTATTACAAGCATGTTAATGGTGCTGAAGAGAGGTTCTGTTTTATCTGCTTATGCTGTGTCATAGTTTATAGTTACATAATGCATCCCAGTACTTTACTTGAAACAACCAAGTGAAGTATTGAGTGTAGGTATTAATATTCCCATCCAACAGATAAGAAAACTGTGACTAGGAGTGGCTTACCCAAATTCACACTACTAAGAATCAGAGCAAGGACTTGAAATCTGGTCTCCTCTGTTTCTAAACCCATTATACTGTTCCCTAATACTGTGCTTTTACCTAACTGTGGCTAAACTCTCCCGTGCCGTTTTCTTACTGATTTGGAGCTATTTCTATATACCCCCCAGGTCTGGATTGATCTGAGTCATGCCTGCTAGATTAAACTAGATACATATAGATTTACTATTGAAAGAAGAAGCATGATGGCAAGGGTAGAATATAGTGACATAACATCTCCAAATTAGGAAGGGGTGGTAGAGCACATATTTCCTGTCAGATTTTTTTTCTCCTGGACTAGTATTTCCTCTTTTTATTTTTCTTGAGATCTAAGACATAGAGAAAGGGTACAAGGTGGATATATAGTAGTAGCAAGTGGAAGAGTGGCTATGAGTGTTAGATGAAAATCTGAAAACAAGAAAAAGGACACCTTACAAAGAGTGAGGCATAAATCAGTAGTTGATATTGGTCTTCATATATCAATTGTCCTTACCTTCATTGAGACACAGAAGAACATCAGGTGTGATTCGGCAGTCACATTGAGGCTGGAGAAGTTTCCATTTATAAATCTGCTTTAGGAAAAGTTCTTGATTCATAAATTATAGTGATCCTTTCAGCTTTTTGCCCACAGATATTGAACAAAAACTTAGCTATGCAACTTTTGGAAAGCAATGTTAAAAGTAGGCAAGTGCCTACTTAGACACCTAGAGATCATTTGGATTTGATCTCTTGTTTCTGCGAATAAGCAATAACATTGTATGCTTTGTAATTGATATACAGTTTATTTTAAATAAGTACATACTTGGGGGGGGGTGGGACCAGGAGAGCTGAGCTAGCCAGGCAAATATGGTGTTTTTGCTTAATTTCCATTTCCCCCTGTAATTTATTTTCAATGCCCTCTTTTTTTCCCTTTCCTAGAATAGGAAATCCCAGTGGAAAACATAAACCAAGCAATGGCAGACATTTTTCAAATAGAAAATGGAATACAACCAATAAAAAATGTTCAGTTTCAGGGGCATTTCCCTTAGTAATGTCATTTGTGTCTTAACAGATCTGGAGAACTGTAAATCATGCTTTCACTGTTGCTTTAGGGATTACTGCCAATGACACAAATGCATTGATTTAGTAAATAATTGAATTTAACTATTTTCCTTTCCTGGTAGTATGGTCTTCTCTGCAGTGCTACAGATGATAGGCAGGCAGTCAATAACTCTGGTATCCAAGATGGTAAATAATGGATGTATCTTCCCTGTATTTTAATGATTTAGAGACAAAGCAGTAAATCATTTCCTTGGTCCAAGTAGCATCCCTTTAAGAAAAAATGGACTGATATGACTTGACTCTAGTCCACCATGTTCATGATTTTATGTGACATCAGTACAATCCTGCACTATGAGAAAAGGATTTTGTGTCAGACGTTCTTTTTGTCTTTGATTTTCTATACATGAAGTGGTTTGTATTCAACCTATTAATTTTGGATTCAGTAGAAGTAGGTGTCCATGCTGTGGCTTAGACCAGATCTATTCCATTCTGTGAAAAAAAAACTCTTCTCTAAACCTCATTTGTCTTCTCTCTTGTCCTTTGCCCCTTGCCCCATTGGCAGTGCCTTTTCCATCACCAGCATCTGACTAGGCCCTTGTCTGTATGGCAAGTGGTAGATAAATAATTAATGGTTTAGAAAGAACTTGCTGGAAATGATACAGTACCTGTTTATTTTTAGGCAGCAGAATTACATATCTCTAGGTGCAGTACAGGTGTGAGAGCAGTATCTTTGTCTAAATTAAGGTGCTGTGTTGTTGTTGGGATATTGCTGCTCAGAGAAGAGTATTTTTAGATGAGCAGATGCATTAGAAGACTTTTATTGTGTGAACATGGTGCATAGTGTCTGGGAACCATTTGTTATTTGAATAATGGGCTGCTAAACATCCAAGGAGTGAAAGGATATGAAGGCCATTTGGAATCTAACCTTCAGTATGAATGATACCATCACTTCCTCCCTCAGCCCCCTGGCCCCACCCAAATCTTTTGAAACCTAAACAAAAATCTAAGTTTACAGATGCAGCTGTGGAATCATTCTCAGGTTGTAGAAAAGATAATCATTTTGTACTAGATTACCATTTATTTCTCTGTTTAAGAGCAACAGAAATGGAAAATTTTCATTAAAGGGTAACTAAAATGACATGGGAAACCATGAACAGGGACCCAAAAATGATCATGTAAACTGGGAATTGGCCACTTGGGCACGTCACTGACTCTTCCATTTTCTAGCTGTAAGACCTTGGAAAAGTAATTTCTTATCCTTGAGCCTCCCAGTTTCATCCTCTGTAAAATGAGAAAGTGACTGGAAGTTAACCTAAAGTTCCTTCCAACTCTAAAATCTTGTGATTCTCAATGATTTTTCACTAAAATAATTCATGTATGCAGCACTTTATTGAATAAACAGATCAATAACCTAAAATAAGCTCAGAAAAAAATCTTTGGTATAGTTACAAAATTATGAATATTTCACAGTTTAATACCCAGTTAGAGACAGATCATCAAATAAGTACAGATAGCTGAACAAATACTGGAATGGGCCATTATAAATTCTCTTATTAGAGAATAAGAAGAATTGATGAATAAAACGCCCCTTTGGGTGAAATAATTTAGGTAATAGATGCTCAGAAAGCTAGATTAGAAGACATAAGCATTGAGACTTGATGCATATAGGGCAAAGACACTACTATGGAATTCCTGTGATTTTTCAAAGTCACCAATATTTCAACACTGGGTATATTGTTCCTGGAATGTTGGATTCCGTTCATTAATTCATTCAAAAAGTATTTAGCAAGTATTTACTGTTTCTAAAACATTGTGTTAGGTACTGGAAGAAATGAATTAAATAATACTTAGCTCCTGCCTTTATACAATTGCATTATAAAAATATGGATAATTGTAATATATATTATATGACAAATTTATTAGCAAGGCACAAGACAAATTGTTGTGATGGCCAAAGTTGAGATAATGAAGGTGATAGTGCTCTGTAACTATGAAGTCCTGTGTACATGTAAAGTGGTATTATTATTACTGTGTCACTGTTAATTTGTATACCTGATTGGCACAGTTAAGTCTGAGTAATTACCAGGGACAGGGCTTTCCTTTCGTCCTCTTTTAGTCATTAAATACTGGTCATATTCAAAGGTGTCATTCCTAATTATTTATTTAAATTATAAAAGTTTGTGATATCAAGCTAGTGGAGAAAAATTATAGTGCTTTCTCTCATTTTTCATTGTGATGTTAAGTTGCTGATTCAGAGGGGTCCTGGCTTATGTCACAGCTTGATTGGGAATTTTCCCATATATGGGCCAGACTTGCATTGAGACAAATTGTAACCCATTTTTCTTTCCTCCTTGGCATATCCAATGTTCTCTTTAAATCATATTTGAATATTATACCGAAATTAGTATTTCCCACATGAGAGCAGAGTTGTTCATTCTTGCCCATTCAACACTTCTCTTTCATGTTATTTATTAAGTTTGAACTAGGCAGCTTTATGATTTGTCTTTTTTCTTGATCATTTGTTACTAGTGTGGCCATTTAACCATCAAATCTTTATTAGAAGCCTAATATAACTGTGTGCAAAGCATTATACTCAGAAAGGTAGAGATCTCAGTAAAACAGAGTACTTGCCTTCATGGTGCTTAAGATCTAGTAGGAGAACTAAGGCATTCAGAAAAAAATGAATTTTCCAGGAAATGGAGTGTGATAAGTACATGAGAGAGTCAGGGTATAATCAGAGGAGCCCATGTGACATAGTAGATAGTGTTGAGTCCAGAGTTAGGAAGACAGAGCCTATATTTCTATTTAGACACTTTCTAGATAGGTGATCCTGGGCTATACACAACTTTTAGCCTCAGTTTCCTCTTCTATAAAATGGAAACCAAGCACTTTTGTAGTAAGAATGAAATGAGAGTGAGTATAAACACTTTCAATCTTAAACATGAACTACATAAACTATTATGACAATTCAATGAAGAGACAAACTGTTTCTGGCAAGGGGAAGAACATATTCTCCTCATTATGTTTTCCTTTGACAGCAGTTTATATTTCAAATGATTTCCAATTCAAATGACATTCTTGGGGCAGCCTGAAAGACCCAGTGTCTACCTTGTATTTCTGAGGAATTTATGTAACCAAACCTTGTAATTACTGAATCATATGCTAGAATTGTTCATTTCATGAAATTGTCTGATTCACCTGGAATCATACAAAGACCTTGGAGATTATCTGTACTTGTACCCCGCACCTCAATTTTACAAAACAGGAAACTGAGGTCCAGAAAAGTTATAGAACTTTCCCAAGCTGATACAGGCAGAAAGTGACAGAGCCAGAAGTAGAACCCATCTTCTCCCCGGTGCCATGTCCTTCCCTTCAGGCCATGCTGTTCTCTCTTGATCTGTAGTTGTCTTTACCTGTGGATCCTTGAGTACTTAAGCCAATTAACATTTCTAGACCTTGGTTTTCCCATCTCTAAATCAAAGGAGTTGGACTAGGTGAACTTTGATGTCCCTTACAGCTGCAAATCTACAATCCTATGATCATGTAGTTTATGAACTCTTACAATGAGTGGAACCAATAATACAAATATCATTCTTTGCTGGTTACCTTGATCTGTTGATTTGATGGCTGCTCTCTTGGAAATGAGCCTGAAGATACCTGGTAGCCCCTATTTCTCTAACAAATACCATTGCTTTCTTCATTCACAAACCACTGTTTCCAGAAACAGGTACACAAACCATAGACCTTGTGCTTGTGGATTCAGGGACAGAGATGAGGGAATGATGGAATCCTCAGGGACTCTTATCTGGAGTCTGTGGCCAGCAGTTCCTATAACCAAATTAATTGGCAAGGGATAGTCTGTGTTCTGGAATCACATTTTTCTAGGAATCATAGATCTATGGTGCTATGTCTGGGGAACAGTTGAAGGGTTGAAGAGCTAGTATTAAAGGCTGGACTTCATGGGTATAGAAAACTCCTGAATCTACCATTGCAGGTTGACCCTTTCTTTGTAGCTCACTATTTTAGAAAGTCACCTAAAGCCCCACAAATGAGGTTTGAAATTAGGTTATAAAGTCAACTATACACACATGCACACACATACACAGACACACATATATACATATATGCTTATATGTGTGTATATATATGTGTGTATACACACACACACACACACACACACACACACACACCAAGTTATCTACTCTAGGTCCATTCTCTTTCCTTTGCCCCATTTCCAGACTTGATTTGTGAATTACCAAATCAAGCTGAAAAATAGTTTAGAGGGTACTCAGTATAGAATGACAGTGATCCAGGGCCCTGATCATATTTATTCTTCTTCATTTGGCATAACAGGATGATATATCTCTCATTGATAATTAAACTGATCTGGTCTCATTATTGGACTTCCTTGTTATTTTCCCCATTTTATATCGGTGTCATTTTGTCAAAATTAAAGGCAAGGTAATCCTTACTGGCTAATATGAAAATTAAAAAGGATATAGAAATATGCCCAAGTAGTTAAGGAGCCAAATGTAGAGGAACTATTTCTCTTACCATTGCAATATACTCTGATTATACCACACACTGAAAATTTTAGCTGCTGGGAAGGGTTGAGAAGAGACATTAAGAATATTTCATTTTTTCTAAAATTACCAGGGATATTTTCTTCAAATCAGAGCCATTCTTCTCTATTAAAGTTTTCCCAATTTCTTCCAAGTGTTTCATCCAGTTCAGTATTTGCTTCCTTATCTATATTCAGCAGTGGTGTAATAGCAGCCTAAGTGATTTTCCTTTCTAACCTTATGGCTTGTATATTCGGTCCTATGTACTAGTCCTTCTACAGTAGTCTTGCACATTCCTAAAGAAAACCAAATATGAGCTAGGATTTTGAGAGTCTCTCTTGTCATTGGAATCAGACCTTCAATCTCAGTTGCTCCTATAGTCATCCTTTTTCCATTTTTTACCCTTGCTAGGTGAATACAGAGAGAGAATTGGGTAGTATTTGCTGATTCCAGGAAGGATTCCAGTAAGTGGAGAGTGAAATTCAGGGAGCCATGGAGCACATATTTAAATAAGTGAGGCCATCTGTTATAGTTTTCCAGAGGCCATTTTTTAAAGCAGTCCAGGAGCTGAAATTTACCTTTACAATTTACACCTTCAAACTGGTTTTCCCTTCACAGCATGCAAGTCTGGTGGGTAGACTCAACAGAGTTTCAAGTATCTAAGGGAGACTGGATCATGAGATGTGGAAATGTTATATCTGTTCTACAAAAGACTGTGACATAAAATACCACATGTCATCTGGATCCCTGTGTTCCTGTTTGTCTTATGATAAGGATGCTATCATAACCATCCATTTACTACAGGTCTTTTGGACTCCATACTGAACTGCATCATATTAATGCACTAGGCGTAAACATTTTACTTTAGAAGACCATGAATACTTTGAAAGATACATTGGATTTAGTATAACTTTACAACAGAAATAAAATACTAATTTGTAGACATTTCTACATGGTTATAGATTTTTAGAAGGAGGTTTTGCTTTCCTTTCTTCAGCCTTTTATTTGTTACCCTCAGTGGTGCTGGAATTGAGGGATATGTGTGTTGGGGGGGAGGGAGAATAGAGCAAATAGATTCCTATCTCCTTCACCACAATTGAAAAAATAATTATGCATATGGTGGAAATAGTATTTAGGTGACAGTAACAAGAGTGTGGTAGGTGGAGTGAAATTGGAAATAAGGGTCACGTATCATCCAGCACAGCATATGATGAAATCACAGGGTGTTTATATGGAAAGAGACCTTAGAGATCAACTAATTCCACCGTCTCCTTTTACAGAGAAGGAAACTCAGGTTGGAAGAGCTTAAGTGGCTATCTCAAGATAGTGCAGCTCATTAGAGGTGTGCTTCAGATTAGAATCTAGGCTTTAGGGGTCAATTTTACAGCTCTTAGTCTGTTACTTTTTTCACTAAACTATGATGCCTCTCTACTTTTTCCCCCTCCAAAATGAATGTGAATTTTCAGAGAAACAGATTAAGGCAATCTTTTAAGCAATTTAAATTAATGGTGACCACTTTGTTTACTTTAGGTGACCATGGCTTTGACTGGGTCAAACCTAAGAGGTGCCCATTTAGAGTAGAAGCTCTAGAGGATGGACATTTGAATAGCTTAACTTGTAGCTATTGGTGAGCTAAGGAACTGTTGTTTGAAATGTGATCTGACAGCTGTGAGGAAGTCTGCAAAATATTTCTCTATGTGCCTGCCATTTCTACATGTGATTTTTTATCCCTTGCTGGCATAAGTAGTGAAGAATTTATACTGATCATAGAAGGACCTATTAGGCAGTCAAAAATGTCCTCCAAAATGTTGATTGTGGGGCTGTTAAACCTTTGACTACAGGCATTATAAGCCTTTCTAAATCATGCCATTTATGGTTATAACATTTTCAATAGACTGTGAAATAATTCACAATGTTTTAAGTGAACTAGCTCATCAGTAATGTTAGAATACCAATATTAACCATCTGCCAGGCAATCTCAGTGTACGTCTAGGGCCAATAGTGCTCTTAAGTGCCAGCTCAGAAAGGGAAGACTGGGACAGAGACCAATGGGCCCCAGTAGAAGTTGAAAAAATAAAATCTATGAAAACACTTTAAACTGTGCATTTTTGTTTTACAACTTAAACTTGTCTGATACAATCCTACTTGGGAGCTTTTTTCAGGTTAGAAATACCAAGGGGGTCTGTACCTTGGTATTTGAACTATACAATAAGTGAAACCTACATACTTACACATTGAAAAAAATTGGCGAGAAGAGAGGTCACTTAAATTTTTAATTATGGAAATTACAGCAGAACATAGATATAATCTTACAGGCTCTTCTACAAAAAGGAGTTTTATCTATTTATTAAGGTCATATAAGATTACTTAATGATAATAACTACAGGGATTACTATGCAATGACCCCCTGTTGATTATCAAGCAAGGCATAAAGCGAAAAGGTCTAAGGCTGGTTCATTTTTCTTCTGCCTTGTGATCAAGAAGGGACATAAAATATGTCAGTATGATCAGAAAAGGAGATGGGTGAGTCATGTTATGAGATTTGGGGATAACAGGTGGATGATGGCCAGTGCTCCCTTGATGCCCAGGAAAAAGACCTTGAAGAAGGCCTCTATTTACATTGGGTGGATGATCTGTCACAGATCTGTGGGTAAACATGAGCAAGACTCACACAGGATGAGAAGGCACGGGGCGGGGGAGGGGGGAGGGTTGTGGTACGTATTCATCCACAGTTTATGAGACCATCAGTCTGTTGACATGCTGAAGTACAAGGGAATGAAAAACTCAGAATCTATTTACATGCACAAGGAATCTGAGCACCGATGTTTAAGCATTGCAACCAGAATCCTAGCAGCATGTTACAAAGACAGTGGGGGCATTTGTTTGGAGATGAACTGAAAAGGATAGAAATGGTAATACAACAATACTTTGTTATGGGTCTCTAAACAGAATCTAGATTAGAGGCATTAGACTTGCTGTCCACGGCATATGGCCAACAAAATTCCTGAGACCCAAATATGATTGAAATATAATTAGGAAAGGTTTAGTAGAATAAATAGTAATGCAGTACAACATAGATAATATTAATTTGTGGTTTTCCAAGTCAGTATGCAGTCCTCAGGGAACTGTTTTCTGTTCCATTTAGACATCACTGGTCTAGATGAAAAAAAGAATACAGTCTATACTAAGGTGGTTGCCATATGAATAGAGATGAAGGCCTGAATATGAAAGAAATTGGAGTAAAAAAAATGACAGTGTTTGGCAGCCAAGTAGTTGTATAGAGTAAGAAGTCCAAGATTGCTCTAAAGTTACAAGCCTAGGTGATTTAGAGGATAGTGGGGCCATCTCCAAGGAACTTAGCTGTTCCCTGTTGTCCCACGATTCCATTGTCATACTGTCCTTGTAGACAATGGCCACCTCCATTGTCTTTGATTTAGGGAGGGTGCTCTTCTGATTGGAGTCCTCATGGTTCTTTTCTTGATGGTTACAGTCCTTCTACTGGTCTGTTTAAATGAAGCTCGATTTGTAGTTTGATGTTAGGTTCCACCAGTGTTATGTTGGATACTTCTTGAAGTAGTGGTGGTGGCTTCAGATATTGACAGGGTAGGTAGGTGAGTATCAATAATTTCAAGCTATGCTGAAGTGTGACTTTCCATGGGAATCTATTATCTACAACCCGAGAGTAGAAAACAAGTTTAAGACTTGGTAGCTTTTATGAGAGTAATCCTACTAATTCCAAGGTTGCTGATTAACTGACTTGTCCATTTTAATTCATCAACAAAGGGGTACACTTTTCCATAGGTGATCCTAAATCATAGGATTATTTCTCTGTTTTGGGAGTTAAATTAACCCCTGAGCTATATAAGGAGAGCAAGCAAAGAATAAAGTGCCCAACTTTTAGGGTGTGATAAGTCAATGCCATTGGACAACTGACAGCCCAAGCATTCACATAACACCTATTCAATAAACAATAAATCAGTTATTTTGAGGTTCACTATCTACTTACCTCTGCCATAGGCTTCTGAGAGATTCAGCAGTATAAGAGATGTCTCTGGTATAAAAGAGCTTACAGTCTAATGGAAAATGGAAAGCTAACATACATGAAATAATTAAATAACATTATTACTCAGTGGTATGTAATTAGTATTGTATTGCATGCAATGTATTGTAAGAGCTGTAGGATTTGAGAGAAATGTAATGTTTTAAAAGACTTAAGTATTCAAAAAAGGCTTTCTGTCCTTGAGGAGAATAGAACTTTCGCGCCTTTTCTCCTTCCCCTTTTACCAACCTTTTGTCAAGTGCCAGGCAGTTTAATCAGGGACTTAGGGGGCTCCTAAGGATTTGACCCTAACCCCAGTCACTTTGGGTCTGGAATCTTTTCTTTTTTTCCCAAATGCTTTATTAAATTGTGGTTCACATCATTCATTTCTGCCAGATTTTGAGTTACAACTTTTTCCCCCATTTTCCCTGCCCTCCACCCCAGAATAGCAGTCCCACAGGATATCCCCTCATCAAATCTTCTCTCTCCCATATCTTCTCCCATATACCTCTCGACTCTCCCAGGAGGGCAAGGTGAATCTCCATGCCCCAATGCCTGTACATCTTATTTCCCAATTATATGCAAAATAGTATTAATAGTAGTATTTATACATTTTCACACATTTGATTTTAAAACTTTGAATTCCAGATTAATTCCCTTCTTCCCTTGTCACCCACCCTTACTGGTAAGATAAGCAATTCAGTGTATGTTGTGCATGTGTAGCTATGCAAAACATTACTATAGTGGATATATTATAAAAGACTGACTATACTTCCCTTCTTCCTATCCCACGTCCCACTTGGTCTATTCCCTACTTTGATCCTGTCCCCTTTCAAAAGTGGGTGCTTCCAACTTCTCTCCCCCCCTTCCCTCCCTCCCTTCCATATCCCCCATCTCATCCCCTTCTCCCCTACTCTTCCATCATCCCCCATCTCATCCCCTTCTCCCCTACTCTCCTGTAGGGTGAGGTATCCTATTTAGTATGTATGTCATTCTCTCCCTGATCCAAATTCAATGAGAATAAGGTTTTGCCTTTTTGCCTTCCTGTTCTTCCCCTCCCTTGTAACCATTTTCCCTTGCCTCTTCTCTATGAGAGAGTTTACCCCATTCTGTCTCTCCCCATCTCCTCTCAATATATTCCTCTCTCACCTCTTAATTTCACCTTTTAAGTATCATCCCTTCCTATTAAATTTGACCTATGTTCTCTATTTATGTATACCTGTAAACATATATACACACATTCACATATGTATTCATATGCCCATATACCCTTCTTCAACTATTTTCATACTGAGAAAAGTTTCATCAGTTACAGTTATTGTTTTTCCATGTAGCAGTGTATATAGTTCAACTTTGATAAGTTCATTATGATTTCTTTTTCCAGTTTACCTTCTCAAGCATCTCTTGCTTCTTGTATCTGAATGTCAAATTTTCTGTTCAACTCTGGTTTTTTCATCAAGAATCCTTGAAAGTCGGGGTGGCTAGGTGGTGCAGTGAGTAGAGCACCAGCCCTGGAGTCAGAAGGACCAAAGTTTGGATCTGGCCTCAGACACTTAACACACACACACACACACACACACACACACACACACACACACAAGCCTAGCCGTGTGACCTTGGGCAAGTTACTTAACCCCAATTGCCATCCAAAAAGAAAAAAAAAATCCTTGAAAGTCCTCTATTCCACTGAATGACCAAATTTTCCCCTGAAATATGATACTTACTTTTGCTGGGTAGATGATTCTTGGTTTTAATCCCAGGTCCTTTGCCCTTCAACCCTTCAGTGTAGCAGCTGCCAGATCCTGTGTTATCCTGACTGCATTTCCAGAGTATTCAATTGTTTCTTCCTGGCTGCTTGTAATATTCTCTCCTTGATCTGGGAATTCTGGAACCTGGCTATAATATTCCTAGGAGTTTTCTTTTTGGGATCTTTTTCAGGAGGTGATCAGTGGATTCTTTCAACCTCTATTTTGCCCTCTGGTTCTAAAACATTAGGGCAATTTTCCTTGAAAATTTCTTGAAGGATGATTTCTAGATTCTTTCTTTGATCATGGTTTTCAGGTGGTCCAATAATTTTTAAATTATCTCTCCTGGATCTGTTTTCCAGGTCAGTGGTTTTTCCCATGAGATATTTCACATTGCCTTATATTCTTTCATTTGTTTGGATTTGCTTAACAGCACTAGCTTCCCTTTGGTCCATTCTAAATCCAAAGGAAAGATTCTCCTCAGTGAGCCTTTGAGATTCTTTTTCCATCTGGCAAAGTTGGGTTTTTAAGGCATTCCTCTCCTCATTGCCTTTTTGAGCCTCTTTTGCCATTTGAGTTAGTTTATTTTTTAGGGTGTTATTTTCCTCAGTAAGGCTGTTGACTCTCCTTTCATAATTTTCTTGCATCATTTTCATTTCTCTTTCCAATTTTTCCTCCATTTCTCTTATTTGATTTTCAAAATCCTTCTTAAGGTCCTCTATGGCCTGTAACCAGCTCATATTTTCATTTGGGGCTTTTGGTGCAGGATTTCTGACCTAACAATCCTCCTCCTGTTCCATGATTTGATCCTCTTTGCCCCCAAAATAGGAGTCTAATGTTGAATTTTTCTGTTTATTTTGTTTCCTTTGCTTAGGCATGTTGCTACTCAATTACTTGACTTTTGGGCTTGTTACCACAGTAGGACTCTGCCACCAGCCAGGGGAGCTTCTGTCCCAAATGCTGGGATTTTCCCAACTGCTGGAGGTATTAGTTGGGTGCCTTCTCTGAAGCCCCCACACAGTCTGGCAGGCTGGTCACACACCCTAAGACCTCCACCCCAGACTGCAATCCAGATCCAAGAAGGTTAAATCAAGAGTGATTACCCTAAGACTGATTGCCAGATCTCCCTACAGTTAGCAGGGCAGGAACTGAAGCTGCAGCGTATGTCCAAGGCTGTGCTGAAGCTTCTCAGTGGCTTCTTGCCCCCAGGGAAAGAGGTTACACACTCTCCCAACTAATGAGTCCCAAAGTCCATGCCGCACTAACCTCTCACTTTGTCTATGGCATCTATGTGTTGGTATTTCTGGAAACACCACAGCTGCTGGTGTTCTGGAGTCTCTCCAGCTGGCTGCTGGTCAGGCTGCCCTGGGGCTAAAACCTGTGACTCACTTGGGCCTGGGCTCTGCTCCCAGAGTGCTGTGCTAGCCGCTCCCTGCTGGGCTGTCCTCAGCAGGAGGTTAGCTTCTCTGTGTCATTTTGTGGGTTCTGGATCTCCAGAGGTTTTTTAGAGTTCCCTTTTACATGAATTTGGAAATTGTGGGAGTTGGAGCTACATGGAAGAGCTGTTTCTGCCCCACCATCTTGACTCCACCCCCACTTTGGGTCTGGAATCTTAAGGTGATTTTTAGAAGGGAGGTTGAGATTCTGACTGACATTAAAGTAATATTGTTATGGTTACCTGTATACCTGTGTTTATCAGAAAGCATTTTTCAAAATAGGATTATATGGCATAGAATTCTGGAACGACTGCTTCATTTCACAAAAGGATTATGTTTCAGATGTTGAGACTTTATTGTCCACAATCAATAAGGGCAAGGTTTGTGATTTCTAGTTAAAAATTAGCAGGACCCTTCTTGAAATGCACCAGCTTTAGACATTCATCTCAGCTGTAGTAGACATGTACAAACTGGTGTAATTGGGGAATGATTTTTTATAATAACTCTAAGTGAAAATTTCTTTCTATGCAGCTGCATTCAAGCTGATCACTGCACATACACAGAGCTGCAGATGCCTGGCATTCAACTCCCATCTGTGGCCACTGGTTACTTAACTGAACCAGAATTTTCTTTCTAGCTTTATTGCATAGTGCCCACAGGTGCATGAAATGGAATTGTTTGTGGAAAATCTTAAGCCTCTTGCTAATAGGTAAATAGCCAAGATATTTTTCCTGTGAGGGGGAAAAACCTCCTTCTCCCATGTGTTTGACCAGATGTAGTGTGTGATGAACCTTAACAGTTTTCCAGGGGCGGCTAGGTGGCGCAGTGAGTAGAGCGCTGGCTCTGGAATCAGAAGGACCTGAGTTCGGATCTGGCCTCAGACACAACGCACACACAAATAAAAACCTAGCCATGTGACCGTGGGCAAGTTACTTAATCCCAATTGCCCTCCAAAAAAAAGCAAAAAAAAAAAACCAAAAAAAAAACCAAGCAGTTTTCCAGTTGTTACCTATATAAAATCCAATTTTTCTCCAATACTTCGAGGAAAGTGACTTGGTACCCATCCTGAGTTTCTTTAGTTAGCTAAGTTTTTCTCAATTAAAAATAACATCCAACCTTACATATGAGGACTTGCAAAAATGAAAAATTTGCCAAATTCTTCTGCCCTTACTGTAGTTAGACCCATTCTGGAGTTTTGTGTTCAGTTCTGAGTGTTACATTTTAGGAGCATACATTAATACACTTGAAAGCCTGCAGAAGAGGATAACTGGGTTGGTTATGGGCTTGAAGGTCATTGCACATGAACTTAACAGATGCTAGGGAGATATAGCTTGGAGAAGAGACTTAGGGGGAGACCCCATAGCTATCTTCAAATAGTCTAAAGGGTTTCAGGCGGAAGAAGGAGTTCAGTTTATTTGCTTTGCAAATAATGGATACATCCAGGTAAGTAGATAGAAATTACAAAGAGGCAGATTTGTGCTATAAGGAAAACCTTCCCAACAAAGCTATTGAAAAGTAGAATGGAGCTGAAGATAATGAGTTGCTCTTCTCTGGAGATCTTTAAAAAGAAAGGTTGGTTGGCAACTTTTTTAATATGTTGTAGAAGATATTTTTCCTCAGATGCAAGTTGAACGAAGATTCTTTGAGGTTATTTCAAACTCAAGATTTTGTGATGCACCCACCTCCTTCACCTTTACCAAGAACCTCTCCCCTTGCCCATCTCAGCACATCTTCTCCTTGACCATACCATACATCTCAACATTTTCCTAGGTCCTGTACTGTTACATTGCCATCTCTCTTTTGAAGGTGTATCACACTTCTGCCCCCATGCCTTCCATTTTCCCACCCCACTTTGTCTTTTCCTTTATCCATCTGTTTTCTAAGTTTTTTTCTGTAGGAACTTTGCCTTGACTAAAACAGCTGGAAAGATAATTTTTGGTTTTGGCTCCTACTTAACTATGCTGCTACACATCTTGTCTAGTGAATACTGAAGCATACCGATGATAGGAAGATATAGGAAAAAGTAAACGGAGTTTTATTAGGCACCCTTTGCACGCTCCCAAATTGTGTCAGACTTTCAGAGGGTGATCTGTTTATGATCTCCAACTGAGTAAAGGGTTTTTCACCCTCTAGCTTCTCTTTGTTCAAACAAATGCAGATCCATAGTGTTCTTTTATTCCTTTGAAGAGTAGCAGCAATGAGGAGGCAAAGATGCTCAGCCATCACCACTAATGACTCTCCAGATGCATGTTTGAGTACATTAACATGAATAAGTCCCCAATTATAGGGCAGAGCACAGGAATCAGAAAAGTGATGAAATAGAAGCCAAGTCCTAGGATAGCACCACAGGCCAATCTTCTTGGTCCCTTTTGTTCTCTCCTTCCTTGTACCTGGCCCTAATTGACCCCTAGATTTCATGGAAAGTGTCTGAAAATCATGGTAGACTCGGCAAGTGTTTTCACCTGACCCTCAAAGCAGGCTATAAAAACTAGTCCAAAAACTGAGCCAAAGGTGCCCCACTTGCTAACACCAATCCCTCTACTGATACCTGTAAGGGGGATAGGACCATCCTCTCTCCTCCAGAAACTTGTTACCAATTTTTCCCTTTCTCATCATCCATCTTCTTAATCCACTGGCCCCTTCCCTGCTGCCCACCAACATGCCCAATTCTCCCCTGTCTTTACAAAAACTCCACTTTACCCTTCTATCCCCTCAAACTATTTTCCTGTATCTCCTCTGCATGTGACAGTCAATGCCCAGAAAGAGTAATCTGCCTACACATCTGTAGATTAGCAACCAGGAGAGATGATAAAAGTCCTTCTACATGCCCTTGAGCTTAGCCTTAAAGGAAGTGAGGGATTCTATGAGACAGGATAGGCTAAGGAGAGTATGCATTCTGGGAAAGAGGGACAACCTTTGTAAATGCAGAGAAGGGAAATGGTATGATAAATTTGGTTAATTAGCTAATTGTCCATTTAGGCTGGAACATGGAATGCCTAAAAGAGAATAATGTGGAATATTACAAAGTATAGCCAGGAGTCAGATTGTGAAAAATTTTAAATGCCAGCTTGAGGAATTCTGTTTTATCCAAGATGTAATCCAGAGATACCCTAGACTCAAGTAAGGGAGTGATATAACCTACATGAATCTATACCATTCCCTCACTTTTCCTCCCTTTACAACTTGGCTTTTTATTGCACCAGTTCTCCAAGGTTATCAATGAACATTTAACTCCTTTTTGCAGTCCCCATTCTAACATCCCTGTTTCTCTGAAAACCCTTCCCACCCTTCCTCCTAGATGCTCTCCTTCCTTGACTTCCTTGATATTGCTTACTTTTTGTTCTTACATGTGTGGTCACATGGGTTTGCCCAGAGGCTCTGCTGTGGATTCTCTTCTTTCCATATACTTCCTCACTTTGGTATGCCTATTAGCTCCTATGAATTTGAATATTAATTCCATTCCAGTGACTCCCAAATTTACACATATATCCCTAATCTCTATTGAAGTACAATTCTGCATCAACATCTCCCTGACTTCTCTACATATAACTTACACTCAATACACCCCCAAGAGAACTTGTTATCCTACCCCCAGTCATATCCTAACTCGAACTTCCACATTTATGTTTAAGGGACCACTATCCTTTTGATCATCCAGGTTCATAATCTCAGACCTTATCATCCCTTTCTGCCCCTACTCCCAGTCCCACCAATAGTCCTTCATTTGGTAAATCTATGTCCACAACATCTCACACTCATTTCCCTTCTCTCTGCTCACAAAACAGTACCCAAGTTTGAGTCCTCGTTACGTTGTCCCTGGTCTGTTATGGTATTCTCCTAATTAATCTCACTGCTTCCAGGTTCTCTTCTCTACTCCATCTTCCAAATAGCCATCTTCCCAAGACACGCTTCTGATTATGTCATTGCCCTGCTCAAGAATTTTCAGTATCTTTCTGTTGCCTCTAGGATAAAATGCAAATTCCTCAGCCTGTCACTTAAAGACCTCCATCATCTGGCTCCCATCTTCCTTTTCAGACTTCTTTCTCATTACTTCCTTTCATGTGGCTTACTTTCCAGTCAATCTAGATTGTTTAACTGTTCCCCAAACTCAGTATTCCATTTTCTTCCCTCTGTGTCCTTGCACTGACTGCCCTTCCCCTCCACTCCCAGCCTTGTTGGAGTAAGTGATGGTGATAGCCTTGAAGTAAGCATCCTGAGGGAATATAGAAAAAGAGTGGTTAATGCTCACCTTGCCACTTTTTGGATTCAATCCTTCCCCATAATAACTCTTGTCCCAGTAAAATCATTGCATCTTCTTTCATTCACCATCACTTGAGGCAGATTTCAAGCTTGGGAGAGTGATCTGTGAGAGGAGAGGCTTCAAAAAATAACTGTGCCCCCATTCCCTTAGTCAGCCAGCTGTCCCAGATGTGAGTAATGAAGCAACCGATGTGACTGTTTTAGAACTCATTCCCCACACACAAAATTAAGACATACAATTTTCTTCTCTGTGCTCTTAATTTTTATTATTTCTCTGAGTTTATTGGTTGAATATATTTTATTCAGCTTTGCTACAACCACAATACCAGAAGCTTATAAAAGTGACTTAGTAATCTTTGGGAGACCATTAAGATGGTCCATAATGACTGACTATTCATTGAACTATAAGGTCCCCTTACAGAGTTTTAAAATTGACAAAAGGAAGTTCTTCCTCAGTTTTCTCAATTAGCAATTGAGAAACAATTGCTGCAATATTGTTATTAGGATTGGCATTGAATCTAGGCATTAAATTTGGAAGAAGAAGAAGAAGAAGAAGAAGAAGAAGAAGAAGAAGAAGAAGACGACTACACGTTTGCATAGTTTTATATTGTGACTCACTGTCCATATCCAATTAATTTAGTCTTCATTTCAGGATAGCTATATCCACACCTTTTATGTGCTTTGAAATTTGAGAGGAAAAGGAACATTTAAGGTCTCAAGGAACAAAAAAAAAATCACTTTTTTTTAAAAGCTGAAATGTCGTAGGTAAAAACCATGTAGAAGAAACATTATTGAGTACAGTGGCAAAAACTGGAGGTCCTAGGTCTCTGTTCACTATCCCTGTCTTTTAAAAAACTTAAATTAAATTTTTATAATTATCAAATATGTACTTTTTTCTCCTTCTCCCTTCCTCTACCCAATGAAGGGGGCAAAAAAACCCTTGAAACAAATATGCATAGTCAAGTAGAATAGATTCCCATATTGGTAGTATCCAAAAATTTGTCTTATTATACGTATTTTATCCCTCACCTCTCTGTCAGGAGGTTGGAAGCATCTTTATCAGTTGTCTGGAATCATGGTTTATCATTGTGTCTATCAGAGTGCTTTAAGACTTTCAAAACTGTTCATTTTTACCTTGCTGTTGTATAAATTGTTCTTCTGGTTCTGCTCACTTTGTTCTGTGTCAGGTCCTACAAGTTTTCCCTGGCTTTTCTAAAACCATCTTTCATCATTTCTTATCACACTGTAACATTCCATTACATACATATGCCATAATTTATTCAGTCATTCCCCAATTGATGGGCACCCTATTAGTTTCCACTTCTTTGCCACTACAAAAAGAACTGCTTTAAATATTTTTATATGTAGAGAACTTTTGCCTTTTTCATTAATCTCTTTGGGGTATAGACCAAGTAGTGGTAGTGCTGGGTCAACTTTTTTTTGTGTGTGTGGTAGTACTTTAGTAAATTTGAGAGCAAAACTCCAAATTGCTTTCCAGAATAATTGTATCAATTCACAGCTCCAAGAGCAGTGCATTACTGTGTCTTCCTTCAGCCCCTGCTATATTTGCTATTTTGGCAGGGGACATGGGGATGATGGTGTCAATTTTGCTATTCTGATATATCCCTAATACTAGCATTTCAATGATTTTATTTGTTGATCCCCGTGATTGTTGAGATATTAAACTTTATATATTGGTTTCTTTTCTCTTCCCTCCATATGCATTGCTTTGAAATGCCTAAATTTGCAACAACTTCACAAATATAAAGTATCTGGTAACTAATGAGACTAATGCTCAGTAGTTATTTGAAACCTTCACATACACAAGTTAGTCTGAGAAACTGCCTTTTTGCAAAATAGGAATGCAGTAGGAAGGGCATTGCCTGCAGTGCCCTAGAAAACTACAGCTTCAGTGCCAAAGGGTGAGGGGGAAACCCCTTGTCTTCCTTTATATGAATTTATAATTCAACCTTATTCATAACATTCAATAGTTTTTAAAATAGCTATTCTTAATTTGACTATCTTTATCCTCTTTAAGCTCAAAATAAAATTAACCTTTCTGGGGGAAAATTCCATTAAATTAGTCCTGACTGCTCTTTTAAAAAGTGAGTCCTAACTCCCAGTGCTCCCTATTAATAGTTTAAAGCATAATTGACAATAGTATTATGATAGGAAAGCAGCAGCCGAAAGACAGAGAAGACACAAGCTGTTAGATCTCATTAAGTGACTACCCGAGCTATTTGGCACTTTCTACAAGCTAGGCTTTCATCCAGTTTCCTTTCTTTTCTAATGCTGCTTTTTTGATTGGGGACCCAAGGAACTAAACCAGGAAACTCACAAATAAGTAATGCTGATTTAGAAACCCCTGTTATTTGTGCATCTAAGTGTTGTCTGTAAGCAGATGACTGCTTTCATCCCAGGAACTATCAGTGGTACTCAGTAACCATTGATGATAAATACAGTCCATGAAGAGCATTGTCCTTGTGGTCACTGATTAGTTTGGGAGCTTCTGATAACCTATTAAAAAAGAATTTTAAGATAGACTTTTGTTCTATTCCAGCCATCAAATACAATATATTAAATACATGTTAATATATTTAAAAAGTCAATTCTAGATGCATTTCTTGGGCACATTTATGTCCATTAAATGTTATTCTTTTATTAAATGGTACCATGGCATGGTAGGGGCAACTGAGCTTTTCAATGGTGGTTTCTGATTTGTAAGGTTACTTTAGTTAACCTTGCAGTTGAAGAATCTGGTCATTTAGTTCAATAGTATAATAATGCTAAGACAATACATTTGTTAGGTAACTCCCATGTGCTCAAAGTATATAATTTTATATCACTCTTATGAAAAGGAAGCATCAATATATTATACTAGACTGGATGGCTTTAGCAAATCACACCCCATAGTTAAATATGGGCATTGGTAAAGATGTTTATGCTTCCTCTGAAATCTTCTTTATCACTGAGAGAGAAAAATAAAACTATCCTGTTAAATTGAAAGCATAGGTCTAAAATGGGGGTAGAATCACAGAATGTTTGGATTAGGAAGGACATTCATTATAGATAATCTAAACCACCCATTGTACAGATGAAAAAGATGAAGGTCCTTTGGGGGTAGTGACTTGTCCAATATCAAATAGCTGGTAAGTGGCAGAGCCAGTAGGCTTCTTGAAGCCTAGTCTTCTTCTTTCATAACACAATGCCTTCTATCGAGTAATTTGTCCATTATTGGTCTAGATATGCACTTTTAAGAATATGTTTCCACTAGCATACAAGTTTTACAGATGTGATAGGACCATAGAGCTAGAACTGGAAGGGAACATCTTAGATCATTGCATCCAGTTCCCTTTTTACAGATTAGGAAACTATAGTCCATGGTGATAAGTGACTTGCTTAAAGTCAAACAGGTAGTAAACATCAGAGGAAAAATTTGAACCCTGCTTCTCTGACTTGATAGTAAATGCTTCTTCCACTGTACAACACTGCCTCAACTCCTGGGAGGACATAGACAAGGGTCACATACCATAGGGCAGACATGTATGGGTTTTTCTCTACATTATTGGAGAAAATTATCAATGAGATTATAGATCCATCTGAGTATCTCATGTTGTGCAGGAAATGCCTTACTGAAAAGTTGTTTATAGTTTTTTTTTTTGTAAATTAAAAACTATTTTAAGTATAATTAGAGATATATAACTAATTTATGTGGGCTAGTTACAAAACAAGGATAAGAGATGGATAGATAGACCATGAAGTCCATTGGTACCCCCATACCATAAGAGATCTAGAGGAAGGTCCCCAGCATGTTGCATAGACTCTGGTAAAGGATTCATCGGAGGTCTTAGAGAACAGTCAAGTAGCACAAGGTGAGAAGGTATGCCTAGGTTGTAATATATACTATTGGAGGGATGATCTACTTTACTACCTTGATAAAGCCATCAAATTATTTAACTACATTAAGAAAATCTGTGTTGAATCCTTACATAAATTTAAAAATTCATTTATAATACAAATAATAATTACTCATATCTGTTGTTTGAATTCATATGTTTGTACATCAGATTTTCTTAAAATAGGGGCTAGTTGTTTCTTCCCTGTGGTTTTCAATTACACCTTTTCATGTAGAGCTACATATGGCAGT
Source organism: Gymnobelideus leadbeateri (assembly GCA_011680675.1). NCBI lineage: Eukaryota > Metazoa > Chordata > Mammalia > Diprotodontia > Petauridae > Gymnobelideus > Gymnobelideus leadbeateri. The sequence continues at coordinate 3,886 of WOXC01004673.1, read as the reverse complement.
TATTTAGATATTCTCCAGAATTAATTATAGTTCTCCTGTGCCAACTCTGTCTTACTTCTGAAGGCTTTGCTGGGTACATTATAAGTTTAACCAGTAGCCTATATCTTTATATCTCTTCTGGAGCCAGTCTGAAAAAGTGGCTAGAATTCTAGCTAGACCTGGACCCTGCAAATCCTACTTCTGACATTTTGCTGTGTGGCTGGGTTCATGTATCACTTGGCACCTCTGAACTTCAGGCATTTTTATAAGACATAGGTTCTTAATTTCATAGAGTTCCCTTACTGAGGATCTTCATTTATCTTTTACAAGGACAGCACAGTGTTCTGCATACAAAAGATGCTGAATAAATATTTGTTAAGTGGAATTAAAAGAGCTAACACTGAAGGATCCTTCTAGGTCCTTCTGCTGTCCTTTCCTTTTGGCTTTGCTCTAGCTTTCAATCCTAAGTTGGCTATAGAACTAAATCTCACTCCTTTTCAGAAGAGTTGAGAACAAGGCAGATAAGTGCCACCTTAAATTTTCCTTTCCTTCTTTATGACATTAAAACAAAATTTTTTTAAAGAATATCATGCACTTTACTTGGTTGATTAGCTATTTTGTCAAAAGCAGTGGCACTTGTGCAGCCCTTGAGGAATTTCCTGTACAGATTAAAAACATGGGCTGATTAGAAACATTCAGGACAAACTTAGAATATTAACTACCTTTCCACTGAGGGCCTTCTAATTGCTTAATAATGGGTTGAGACTTTGAGACTGCAGAATGTATCCTGACATTCAAACCAGGTGAGCCAAATATCTGAATAAAAGAGAGAAGTGGCTGGCTTTTGAACAAAAGATATTTCGATCTCTCTGAATAATCATTATAGTCTCACTCTTATGTGCTATATTTACTGACAGATTGTATTGTACTTTAGCCCATGAGCATTATGTACCCTACTGAAGGGGATTATGCTGCTATTAAAATTATAAAATGTTAGCATCTGGGCCCATTGTCAGGTACTCTGGGTATAAGAAACACTACGGGATAAGGCAAAGGAGACAACTCTCATTCAGTTGTGCCAGCAATGAGTGTCATTTCCAAGGCCTACACAAATGTAGAACTTAAATTGCATGGAGATATAAGAATCCTTTCTCTGAAAATGAAAACAATGGTTATAGACTCCATTATCTCCCAAAGTGTCCAGAGAAGTCAGTAATAATGTTAACAAACTGGGGGGCGGAGCCAAGATGGCGGAGTAGAAACAGCTCGTCCAAGCCTCTCTGCCCCCAGATTCTCCACAAACTATGTAAAAAAGGACTCTGAAAAACTTCTGGAGCCCCAGCACCCACAGAACGACACAGAGAAGCTAACCTCCCGCTGAGAACAGCCCAGCACCCTGCAGGAAGGACCAGCGCAGTGGTCTGGGAGCCGGCAGCGCACAGAGCGCAGGAGCCCAGCCGAGCCCAGGTCCACGTGAGCCGAGGTTTTAGCCCCAGGGCGGCAGGGCCAGCAGCCAGCTGGAGGAACCCCAGAACACCAGGAACTGTGGAGATTCCAGAATTATCAACATAGACTTGCCTAGGACAAAGTAAGAGGTTAGTGTCCTATGGACTTTGGGACCTGTATTTGGGAATGCGTCAGCTCCCTCCCCTGGGGGCTAGAAGCCGCTGAGGAGACACGCCATTGTGTAGTTTTCATAGGCATTTCCGGCTCCCAGCCTACAAATTGTGGGGAGATCCAGCGATCAGTCTTGGGGGGTAATCGCTCTTGCTTTAACCTCCCTGGATCTGGATTGTGATCTAGGGTGGAAGTTGTGGGTGGGTTTACAGCTTGCCAGAAACGGAAGTTGCCCCCCACACGTTCGGGACGAAAATTCCTCTAGCTGGCCTTAAAGCCAGTGTGGCAACAAGCCCAAAAGTCAAGCAATCAAGTGGCAACATGCCAAGGCAAAGGAAACAGAAAAATGCAACCCTAGACTCCTATTTTGGGGGCATAGAGCGGGAAAAGGACTGTGAGGTCAGAAGTCCTGCTCCAAAAGCCCCAGGGGAAAACATGAGTGGGTTGCAGGCCATAGAGGACCTTAAGAAGGACTTTAAAAATCAAATAAGAGAAGTGGAGGAAAAATTGGAAAGAGAAATGAGAAGGATGCAGGAAAAGTATGAAATGAGGGTCAACAGCCTGACTGAGGAAAACAACACCTTAAAAAATAGACTAACTCAAATGGCAAAGGAGGCCCAAAAGGGCAATGAGGAGAAGAATGCCTTAAAAAGTCAAATTTGCCAGATGGAAAAAGAATCTCAAAAGCTCACTGAGGAGATTCATTCCTTCAGAGTTAGACTGGAGCAAATGGAAGCTAATGACTTTATGAGAAATCAAGATGCTGTTAAGCAGATCCAAACAAATGAAAGATTAGAAGGCAATGTGAAATATCTCATGGGAAAAACCACTGACCTGGAAAATAGATCCAGGAGAGACAATTTAAAATTATTGGACTACCCAAAAGCCATGATCAAAAAAAGAACCTAGAAATCACCCTTCAAGAAATTCTCAAGGAAAACTGCCCTGATGTTTTAGATCCAGAGGGCAAAATAGAGGTTGAAAGAATCCACCCATCACCTCCTGAAAAAGATCCCAAAAAGAAAACTCCCAGGAATATTACAGCCAGGTTCCAGAATACCCAGATCAAGGAGAAAATACTACAAGCAGCCAGGAAGAAACAATTTCAATATTGTGGAAACACAATCAGAATAGCCCAGGACCTGGCAGCTTCTACACTGAGGGATCAAAGGGCATGGAATATGATATTCCAGAGGGCAAAAGAACTGGGAATGAACCCAAGGGTCACCTACCCAGCAAAACTGAGTATTTTGTTTCAGGGGAAAATATGGTCATTCAGTGCAATAGAGGACTTTCAAGCATTCTTGAGGAAAAAACCATAATTGAATAGAAAATTTGACATCCAGACGCAAGAAGCAAGAGATGCCTGAGAAGGTAATCAGGAAAAGAAATCAAAAGGAACTTATCAAAGTTGAACTATTTACATTCCTATATGGAAAAGCAATAACTGTGACTGATGATATCTTTCCCACTATGAAAATAATGGAAGAAGGGGTGTGTTCATACGAATACATATGTGAATGTGTGTGTATATGGCTACAGTTATATATGGATAGAGGGCATAGGTTGATTTTGTTGGGAAGGGAGAGTACTCAAGGGATGAAATAATGAGGTGAGAGAAGAAAGTGGCAAGAGGAGATGGGGAGAGACATGGTAGGGTAAACTATCTCATATAGGGGAAGTGGGTGCAAAGGAGGGGAGAATAAGGAAGGCTAAAAAGGCAAAACCACATTCACATTGAATTTGGTTCAGGGAGAAAATGACATACATACTAAATGGGATATCTCAACCTGCAGCAGGATAGGGGAAGGGGGATGAGAAAAAGGAGGGCATCCTTGGGGTGAGGGGAGGTTGGAAGTACCCACTATAGAAGAGGGACAGGATCATGTAGGAATCGACCAGGTGGGGGGTGGTATGAGTGGGAGGGAATTATAAGCAGCCTTGTATAATATATCTACCATGATAATGTTTTGCATAGCTAGACATGTACAACATATACTGAATTACTTATCTCCCAAGAAGGAATGGGTGACAAGGGAGGAAGGAAATGGATCTGAAATTCGAGGTCGTAACATTAAATGTTTCAAATATATATATATAAATACTATTATTAATACTCTTTTTGCCTATAATTGGGAGATAAGATGTGCAGGCATTGGGACACAAAGATTCATCTTCCTCTAATGGAAAAGCTGATGGGGGTATGGGAGAAGGTATGGGAGAGAGCAGATTGGAGGAAGAGATATCTTGTGGGACTGCTATTCTGGGAGGTTGGGTAGGGGAATAATGG